>JAUTDX010007273.1:0-461758 GCA_030844895.1 Ambrosia x helenae
AGCACCCAGGCGCCTCGCTTAGCGCCCTAAGCGAGGCGCTTCAGGGAGGGGTGTGGGGTGTTTTATTTTGGTAGTTTTTTTTGGTGTTTTGAGTTGTTTTTTTTTTTTAATTTAATAATTATAAAAAGTTATAAAAAAATTAAATGTCAGTTGTTATCCGAGAGATAGCGGTCACGACGATGAAGACAACCTGAAAACAACCGGATACCATGGATCAGAGAGATTCAAGCAAATTAAACTCATATCTCAAGCCGGTGCAAGTTATGTTGTAACGAAATCATTCTCACATGAATATCCTGCGTAAAGGACTAAAGCCACATATCTTGCCATTAATACCAACTGAATTTTACTTGCTTGCATGAAAAGTTCATTGTACGATGTCTTTTTCAGAGGACCTCGACTCTTGAGATGTTGCAGGTGTTTGAAAAGTTTGAACTGAAATTGAACTTTTCATGCAAGCAAGTAAAATTCAGTTGTTTTACTAATTTTCATAGTCTTGATACTTTTAAACAATCGGATCGGCGCTAAACAATAGAAAGTAATTACAAATATTGCAAGAGGGTCACTATTATATATAAAGAACATTAATCGGTTTCATCTTTGTTTTATTGAGTTCAACTTTCCATGATCTACCTTTATCATCTCAGAGAGATATCTGTCAAACGATGGAAGGGAACCCGAAACAATAAAAAGTAATTACAAAGAGATGATCAAATATGCTACAACATAACTTGCACCGGCTTGAGATATGAGTTTAGTTAGCTTGAATCTCTCTGATCCATGGTATCCGGTTGCTTTCAGGTTGTCTTCATCGTTGACCGCTATCTCTCGGATAACAACTGAAAAGTTGTCTCATTAATTCCAATTCCAATTCCAATTCCAATTCCACCGGTGCAATCAGAATCTGAAGAGAAGCTATATCATCTCAGAGAGATAGCTTAAATCTCTCTGATCCATGATATGAGAGCATAAGAGAAGAGATAATAACATATGAGCTTCAACATAACTTGCACCGGATGATTGCCAATGAGATTGATAACTGGACAGGTTAGCCAGGTGTTTGTCAAAAAGGTAGAGCACACCACTAGAGCAAAAAAGTTGTGTGTATGAATAGTGACCCTCTGGCAAACCTGCCATTATTTAGCGTAAAAAGTTCATTGTACATATACCTCCTTATTTAAAAACAAATCACATCATTGTAGAGGTTACTAGGTTACTCATCCACAATGTTCTTACCTATGAGTTTAATTAGCTTGAATCTCTCTAATCCATGGTATCCACTTTCAGAATCTGAAGAGAAGCTATCATCTCAGAGAGATATCTGTCAAGTAATTACAAGAAGATGATCAAAGATGCTTCAACATAACTTGCACCGGCTTGAGATATGAGTTTAATTAGCTTGAATCTCTCTGATCCATGGTATCCACTTTCAGGCTGTCTTCATCGTTGACCGCTATCTCTCGGATAACAACTGAAAAGTTGTTTCATTAATCTATAAATAAATCCTTACAAAATATTTTTAACTTAAATCTTTGAGCATACCACACTTAGAGGTCACTATTCATACATAAAGAGTATAATCGTGATGTGATGGATTTTTATATTTGCAACTTAGTTCCTTTTTACCTGGTTGCAAAGGAACTTCAGGTCAGCCAGACCTTTGTCAAAAGCAAGTGTGAAGATCAAGATCAAGAAGAACAGTACGGTCAAACGATGAAGGTGTGTTGTATGTATAAAATTGTGAATAATTGTAGTGTGTGTTCGGTGCAGTCGACGAACATCATTCAAAATTTCAACTTCCCGTTCAGGTGCTTAAGTCCACCTTGAAGACTGGATACCATGGATCAAAGAGATTCAAGCTAATCAAACTCATAGGAATCTTGAACGAAATTATACAGTTATTTGGAATGTTCCTGATCATTACAGTGAGATTGATAACTTCTCTATGGAAGCAACAAATTCAAAACAGAGGTAGGTTTGCCAGAGGGTCACTATTTATACATAAACAGTATAATCAAACAAGGGTTGTTATCGAGAGATATCGGTCAACGATGAAGGCAACCTGATAAAGGCTGAACACGAGTATAATCAAAACAGCGATGTCAAGGGTTTTAAGACAAGGAAGATGAATTCAGTTGTTATCGGAGAGATATCGGTCAACGATGAAGGTGTGTTGTATGTATAAAACTGTGAATAATTGTGAGAGTCGATATGAGAGCAATAATCCATCGAGAACTAGAGAAAAACAGAGAATAAAGAGAAGAGATAATAACATATGAGCTACAACGACGTCGTATTTTGAAGCTGAAGTTCAGAGAGAACTAAATATTCAGTTGTTGTTTTTCTTCTCTATACAGAGTGACGATAGGCGTTTTCGATTTCCAAATTAATCAACGACTTAAACTTGAGTCACAAAGGAGACATGGTGTTTGACTTTTTTGTGTTTGACCATCCGGATGTGAAAGACAATATCCATATTTACCTGATTATAAGAGAGGTCGAAGATATTGCTCAATAAACATTATTATTATTATTATTATTATTTTATTATATTTGTAATTTAGTTCCTTTGTTTTAATTATTATAATAATTTATTATTATCAAGAATCGGAAATTAGTAAAACGATTTATGAAAGTATCAAGAATCGGAAATTAGTAAAACGATTTAATAAATCATTGCTCAGACGTTAGGGTTTGATAAACACAAAACTTATTATTTATAAAGCAACAAAAACACAAATCGTACCGTTGTGAAATAAAGAGAGGCCCATTAGGAGTGCCGTGGAGGAAGATCGTCGGTTTGCTGTAGTCGATGATGGCGCAGAGGTTAGCGGTAACTTTAAATTTTGAATGATCGTCGGTTTGCTCTCAATATACCAACCAACAGTCGATCCGACTGTTCATTTCTCTCTATAACAAAGTAAAATTCAGTTGTTATCGGAGAGATATCGGTCAACGATGAAGGCAACCTGAAACGACATGAACATTTAACCTTTCTGTACCTGTGGCCAAAAGAACCTGATAAGGCTGTGCTGTACACGAGTTATTTGGACTGTTGCTAAAATAGTTAAACAAAAGCTGAAATTATACAGTTATTTGGAATATTCTTGATCATTACAGTGAGATTGACTGTTATCGGAGAGATATCGGTCAACGAACGGGAAGTTGAAATTTTGAAATTTTAAATAATTACTATAAAAAATGTTCTTTTGACAAAGTCTGGCTAACCTATCCAGTTATCAATCTCACTGTCCAACAACTGAATTTTACTTGCTTGCATGAAAAGTAATGATCTGAATTTTACTTGCTTGCATGAAAAGTAATGATCAGGAACATTCCAAATAACCGTCCAATTTCAGCTTTTGTTTAACTCATGATATATCCACCAAATCATTTCTTCAAGTTCATTTCACCAAAAAAGGCATAAATGTAATGATCAGAAACATTCCAAATAACTGTTCAATTTCAGCTTTTGTTTAACTATTGTAGCAACTTCCAAAGAGAAGTTATCAATCTCACTGTCCAGTTATATCCACTTTCAACTAAATCTTTCTCTGATATACTCTATATCAACCGCTTGAGATATGAGTTTAATTAGCTTGAATCTCTCTGATCCATGGTATCCATACCTTGTTTCAAGTATCTTGTAAAATTCATTTCGTCTTCAAGACTCCTAGGGAGTTACGTGCATTATCTAGTATTGAAACTTGCGATTAATAATATATTAATACATCAATGGACTACACTCACGGTATGTGCATCACGTATTTTCATTCTTTCCTTGATCTGCAATATTTGAAAATTATTATTTCTCGAAAAGTAATTAAAAACACTTAAAAATGAATTAAAAACAATTGTTGCGAGTTAGGTTTACTCGGAGGACCACGTTCCTTTGATTCATCATTGTTGCACAAAGCTGGATGTTCGTACGGGAAAACCAAAACGAGCAATAAACGAAGCGAAACGGGGAGATATAATTTTCTTGGCTTGGAAACAACTTAAAAGAACCAAAAATGAATTAAAATTATTTTTTGGTGATTAACAGATAATTTTAAAGAATTAAAAGAAATTCAGTTTTTTTAAAAAAAAAAAAAGTCCAAACGCCTCGCTTTGGTCAAAGCGAGGCGTTTGCTTGCCTCGCTTTGGCCAAAGCTAGGCTGTTTGTGCCTAGCTTAGGCCTAAGCGAGGCAGGCAAACGCCTCGCTTTGACCAAAGCGAGGCGTTTGGGCTTTTTTTAAAAAAAAAACTGAATTTCTTTTAATTCTTTAAAATTATCTGTTAATCACCAAAAAATAATTTTAATTCATTTTTGGTTCTTTTAAGTTGTTTCCAAGCCAAGAAAATTATATCTCCCCGTTTCGCTTCGTTTATTGCTCATTTTGGTTTCCCGTACGAACATCCAGCTTTCTACAACAATGATGAATCAAAGGAACTAAGTTGCAAATACGATATTTATCAAAATAACAAAGATGAAACAGAATAAATTAATGTTCTTTATATACGAATAGTGACCCTCTTGCACCGGCTTGAGATATGAGTTTAATTAGCTTGAATCTCTCTGATCCATGGTATCCACTTTCAGATTGTCTTCATCGTTGACCGCTATCTCTCGATAACAACTGAAAAGTTGTCTCATTAATTCCAATTCCAATTCTACCGTGCAATCAGAATCTGAAGAGAAGCTATCATCTCAGAGAGATAATTGTCATCGATGGAAGCATGTCAAGAAATGATAATTTTCAAATATTGCAGATCAAGGTGTTACCAAGCATGTCAAGAAATGATAATTTTCAAATATTTGCAGATCAAGGAAAGAATGAAAATACGTGATGCACATAACCCTCCATGCAAATCATCCCAATTCTGTCAAAAGAAGATGTATTCACCATTTCAAACGATTTGCCTCCTTTCATGTCTATGGAAACAACAATGGATTTGTCAAAAGCAAGATGAATTCACCCGTTCAGGTGCTTAAGTCCACCTTGAGATATGAGTTTAATTAGCTTGAATCTCTCTGATCCATGGTATCCGGTTGTTTTCAGGTTGTCTTCATCGTTGACCGCTATCTCTCGGATAACAACTGAAAAGTTGTCAACGATGATGGCGCAGAGGTTAGCGGTAACTTAAAATTTTGAATGATCGTCGGTTTGCTCTCTATATACCAATCAACAGTAGCGATCATTACAGTTATTTTGGAATGTTTCTGATCATTGTCAGAGGGTCACTATTCATACATAAAGAGATAAAGGGTGTACACGAGTATAATCAAACAAGGGTTGCTCGGAGTTTGATTAGCTTGAATCTCTCTGATCCATGGTATCCACTAAAGCTGAAATTGAACAGTTATTTAGAATATTCTTGATCATTACAGTGAGATATGAGTTTAATTAGCTTAAATCTCTCTGATCCATGATATGAGAGCAATAATCCATCGAGAACTTGAGAAAGAGAGAATAAGAGAAGAGATAATAACATATGAGCTACAACATAACTTGCACCGGCTTGAGATATGAGTTTAATTAGCTTGAATCTCTCTGATCCATGGTATCCGATTGTTTTCAGGTTGTCTTCATCGTTGACCGCTATCTCTCGGATAACAACTGAAAAGCTGAAACTGAACAGTTATTTGGAATGTTTCTGATCATTACAGTTATGCCTTTTTTGGTGAAATGAACTTGAAGAAATGATTTGGTGGATATATCATGAGTTAAACAAAAGCTGAAATTGGACGGTTATTTGGAATGTTCCTGATCAAGGATGCTACAGTTATTTGGACTGTTAATCAAGGAGATTGATGAACCAAGGAAAGAATGAAAAGTTGTTTTACTAATTTCATAGTCTTGATACTTTTAACACTTATGCGTAGATCAAGGAGATTGATGAAGATATCATCAAGATGAGCAGGAATTGTTAACCTTCCCATTGATTTCAAGTATGTTGCCTTGATCGTTGACAGCTATCTCTCCGATAACAACTGACTTTTACTTTGTACGAAAATCGAGATCATCTCATTCCATGTTGCCTTTTCATGCAAGCAAGTCAAGTCAAAAAAACATTTTTTTATAATGCTCTCATATCATGGATCAGAGAGATTTAAGCTAATTAAACTCATATCTCAAGCCGGTGCAAGTTATGTTGTAGCAGTCAAGATTCCTATGCAAGCAAGTCAAAATTCACCGAACACACTACAATTATTCACTATTTTATACATACAACACAACCCCCGGAGTTTGACCGTACTGTTCTTCTTGATCTTGATCTTCACACTTACTTTTCATGCAAGTCATTATTATAAAAACATTTTTTATAATAATTATATTAAAAAAAACAAAAAACTAACTAAAAAGGCCAATAAAAAAAAATTGATCCCAAGCGCCTCGCTTAGGCCTAAGCGAGACGCTTAGGCCTAAGAATCAACTTTTTCTGCCCCTCGTACTGACCTCCTCGAATTCAGCTCCCAAGCGCCTCGCTTAGGCCTAAGCCAGACGCTTGGGGGGGTGAAAATAGAAGGAGGGGGTGGGAATAGACCGAGCCAATTTAAAACACAATGTCTATATAGACTTCTCACACTTTTGTACGAAAAATGCCTTTTGTACAGGAACCTCACCCTATGTGTGCTATACAAAAACGAAAAAAATGTTTTTTTAGCGAGTTTTTGTTCATGCAGAAAAAAACACAATGTATTTAGGTAATTTCTTAATCATATATACGCAAGTCAATAATCATGTTATGATAGTATATATGTTTTCGAACCTACTATATACATATATGAATTGCCCATGTTCATGTGCTATAACGATATACTTAGAATTAAAAGAGGTTGAAATTTTTTAATCTGCTGGAAACGCAGCATGAAAACCTCTTTTAATAGTATAAACATTAGAGCAACTTTCTTTAAGATTGAAAGAGGTTGAGACTGTTTGCTTCTTTTATCCTTTTTTATTAAGAAATATTAGATTTTTTTAACCCCGGGACACTCCCCGAGTAATCAGCTAGTATCACGTATTTTAAAAAAAGTATATATATAAAAGAAGACATTTAAGAAAATCATAACAGAAAACAATAAAAAAAAAAAAGTTGCCACGTATGATTGGTTATATCTACTGTTCATTTTTTTGTGTTTTTTTAATACATCGATTGATGATGGCTGTCATTTGTTTATGTACATTTGTATTTTTTTGGTTATAAAAGTGTTAATTTAGAATATTAATATATGGAAATATATAAAATTAATAAATTTCTGGTTAAACAGGCTATGTTCGGGTCAACCAGTAAATGGTTGTGTCGTGTTCGGCTTCATTTGTCTAACACAAATTTTGGTTTCGGATCGTGTCCAGTTTTTGGGTTCGTCTATCCATCGGTAATGGCTATGCCATTTGACGATCTTTCGTAGATAATGTAGCTATAACACTTTCAAATATGTTTTTTTTTTTTTTATCATTATTATCGTTGTCGTTAGTTTATTATTATTGTTACGACGTTTGATCTTGTAAGGCAGATACAAACAAAAATGAGGTTTCATCAAATTTTTTGAGTTTTATACTTTTGGTTTTGTCTCATGATGCGAATTTTGTTTGGGGCCAACATTGATTTGGCGAAATGTCAAGTCCGACAGATTTTTACGGGCTAGAAAAGTTGGTTCATTTGGTCTCTACTGACGGATTAAAGGCTTAAAGCTGCCCTAGTCAAAGGTACTTTGTCATGGAAAAAAACCGTGACTTTTAAGAACTTCATCATCATCAAAAAAAAAAAAAAAATGAGACTTAACCGTTAATTAAACTAAAATAGGCAAATTATCAACTATCATTATAATAAAGATAGGCGTATTATATGAGAGCTTAATTAGATTAGTATAAGATAATAACTTTTTATTCATTGCTTATTGTGTTTAAGTTTTTTTTTTTTTCCCCAAGGATACTATATGCATTAGACCATGTAATATCAACAAACAAAATTGAAATATCATGTTACATATTTTGAAGAAATACCAGTCAAAAAGAGGGGGGGGGGGGGGGGGGTTAGAAAGTAAATTGTTTGTAAGCTCGTCGTAGCCACAAATGTGTTCTTACAAAGAGCACGGAGACTGTTGGTGTCTTGTTCGCCCATGAGTTGTTCATCCTTTTATGTAAGTGTAATAATGCGTTATTGAGCATATGCAATTTTTTTTTATAGAATTGCATTCTTACTAAATTAAAATCAACACATTACAAGTGGATGGCTGGTAAGCGGGCAACAAGTTGCGCCGCCAGCCCCTTTTGAATAGCAAAACCTACTTTATTAAAAAAATGGGAAGCTTCAAAATCTTCATCACGTCACCCTTGCCGCCTCTCACAATAAACCCCCACACACACGCAGTATTAATGGACTTAGGTGGGGCGGATGGGGTGCGGCTACACCGCTTGATTTTTATTTAATGTATATGAGGGATTCATTCAAAGACATGCACCCCCCCCCCCCCCCTCGTGTTTGATAATTAAATAAAAATTAATGAAATCAAAAAAATGAGCAAGCTACAATTTTTTTTATTAATCCTGAATCCAATTCTAAACATGCTACAAATCCCGAATTAATGGATTATATGACGTAACACGAAAAAAAAAACAGCTTGAATATCTAGCTATAGACAACCCACCATAAAAAAATTTTGACCCTCACAAAAATATATCTAGTCTTCTACTGCACATATTCTGTTTCTTTACATTTCTTAGCAAGAGCGACTCTCATCCCTCCCTTCCACGTTTCTACTCCTCTCATCCAAGTGACTTAAAAACGTCCAAAAAAGAGATATTAGTAATCTTCTGGGCAAGGACCAATATTTTGAAAAAACGTGTCTCTTATCAAGCGGCGAGGATGAATCGTAGTAAAAATTCTAGATTAAAAAGTAGGTTTAGAGTGTACATAGGCTAGTCGTCCTTAGAAAGTAATCTACAAATCCTAAATCGAATGATTCTGGCTTGATAAAATGGAATACAATTCTCTCATCATCAAGTTATGCATATAATGCCAGTGTTGTACCGAACAAAAAATACTGATTCCGAAAAACTTAAAAGTCGATGCCGATATCGGTTCCATTTTGATACCCGATACCATTTGCATCCCTAGATCCGACTATTTACTCTCAATCAAAGCATTAAACCCCACCCCTTTGGTGTGGTGGTAACTAACTTGATGTACAAAGATGGAGTTAATTGGTTCACCAAGATGGTAGAACTTATTAAAGAAGACTCTTTTCTTTGGATAACGAGTGGATCTAAATATGCGAGCATTTATTGGAATAGGTGGCTTGAGTTTAACATCCGTGATGTAATTTTGTAATTTGTTCGGTTGTAGGTTTCTAGTTTGACAGGTTCCAATTGCTTGCTGGCCCGGTTTCTATATTTTATATATATAGAAGTTTCGATGTTAATAAAAACTAATATAACCATTAAAATAAAGAATGATCATCATCATACTCAGTTAATCTTACCAATAGCAAAGCTAAGGTAGGGTCTAAGTATGGTAAGATGTAGACAACCTTGCCTCTACCCGAGGGAATAGAGAGACTGCTTTCAGTGAGACATCCGGCTCGATAGTGGTTTTGCATCAATCATTGGACATGTGACACATAACACTTAGCAATCGGGACACGTCTGATTGGTGCATGTATCCACGTGTCTTTTGGCTATCAACGTCACTACATGATGCATGATTAATCGTCCGCAATTTGTATCGTTATTTTAACGAAAATAGTAAAATAACGTTAGAATTAGTGAAATTTTACTTTTGCCTCCAAATGCCCGCATACCCCAACCGGGCTTCATTAAAAAAGAATAAAGGCATAAAGTTTGGAATGGCTCCCACTGTTTGCACAAGGTTAGATTTTATTCACACAACCCTCTACGGCCCGTAGAGGCCTCTACGGGTCGTAGAGCCCATTTTTTACTCCTTCTACGAGCCGTAGAGGCCCTCCACGGCTCGTAGAAGAAGTCTTATTAATTTTGAGAATGAAGAAGGAAGAGATGGATGTTTTACGATGCCTACGGCCCGTAGAGGCCTCTACGGGTCGTAGACAAAAAAAAACAAAAAACGTTTGGGACGAGGTTCGATCTTAGGCACATTATCACACAAACACACACACAAAGTCTTATTTCGTATATGGGGACCATCTGGGCTACCAGTTCGCTGGTTTCTTAGTTGGAAAATTTTAATATAACATAAACCAGTCTTAGGCACCCTCTACGGCCCGTAGAGGCCTCTACGGCCCGTAGAGGGGTTTTTTTTTTTAAATCATTTTAATTATGTAATAATTAATCCCCGAGCGTGTAATACATTAACACAAGCATGTAAAACGTGAACACAATTGTTTATAACATAAACCAATATAAACCAACGTCGTCTCGATAAGCGTGTAAAATAAAGATTGTTTAAATAAAACTAAACGTTAACAGAAGCGTTCAAAATAAAACTAATCGTTTATATACGCAAAAAGATAAAACTAAACGTTAACAGAAGCGTTCAAAATAAAGATTGTTTAAATACATAAGATGATCAGAAATAAAACATCGTAGAGTCAGTCGGCGGCGACGTCCCGGGCTGCTGCGAAAACGTCTCGGGCTGCTGCGAGGACGTCACGGGCTCGTGCGTGCTGGTCCCTATAGTCGGTGGGACACGAGTCTGCATGCCCAGGTGGCGATAGATATCCTGCTGGCCAGCAATCAACCAGCGCATCGCGTCGTCCTGCCGATCACGCCACTGACGCATATCGGTGTCCTGCTGCTGACGCCAGATGTCCATCTGCTGACGCCACGCACGCATCTCGACAGCCTCCTCGGCAGCCGCACGAACGTCCGCCCTAACATCAGCAGGCAACATGAGAGAGTGATAAACGCGCGCCGGTATCTGCAAATCCTCAGGCTGCTACTGAGGCATCTCGACGTCCCTCAGACCGCCCCCTCCTGCTCAGCAACAAACTGCAACCCGACCTCCACAGCATCACCTGCAATGGATAACAAATAATAATTAATAAATAATAATAATAATAATCCAGGATTTTATAAAAAAAATTGGGCAGAGTTTCCCCTGTTTTCGTGCAAACCAAACAACACAAGTTGTCTACAAGTTTCCCAAATAATAATTATAATAATAATTAATAATAATAATAATAATAATAATAATAATAATAATAATAATAATAATAATACCTCCAAGGCCCTGATGTACCAACGGCTCATGCACAAACTCCCCGCCATCCTGAGCAATCAGATAGTGGAAGGCTGGCTGATCCGGCGTCTTCGCCTTCTTCGCCACACAAGTCATAGCTTTCATCGTGGGTATCCCTATTAGGCTGAAACAAATAAACAATAACATAAACATTAATAATAATTATAATAATAATAATAATAATGACCGAAATACCTGGGCGGTAGTGGCGGAAACTGATTCCGATTAACATAATCGAAATACAGCTGGGCATTGCAGCGCTCGGCAATCTTGCTGATGACCCCCCAGCATGCGATGCCTCCCTTCAACGGCTTATGGGGGAAGGCGGCAAAGTACTCGGCCATGCACCGATGCAAGGCAATCGGCCTGCCGGTGAGTATGCAATAGAGGTACATCAGGTCCGTCTTCGTCACCCGCTCGTTACTATTTCCCCGTGCCGTTAGGGAATAAGTAATGCAACGGTGAATGTAACGAACTATGGGGTGACGAATGTTAGATGCCCTGTCACACCTCTCCCTGCACAGCATAATAATAGTAATAATAATTAGAACAAAGATATTGATAAATAATAATAATAATGATGATAATAATAATAATAATACTTCTGTGTCGGGTTCCCGAACTCTGGACCGCCAATGGTGGGCCACCACGCATACATCACGTCATCAGCAACAGTAGTCACACCTCTAGTGTAAACATCCTGAACATTATCATTAACATTAACATTTCGAATAAGAACAAAAACAAAAATAAAAAGAATAAAAATAAATAATATTAATACCTCTAAAAGCTCGTCGGGAGTGTACCACTGGGTGTGCGTAGCCCACTCATCTAGGGAATAACCATACTCAACGCCGAGTATGGAAAACTCGACATCCCGCGGTGGGCGGCCCGACGATCCGCGCCCGACGATCCTTCGGTGGGGGCCGAAAGCGAAAGGTGGATAGGAACTCTATCACCAACGGCCGATGGGACGGCGCGCAAAAGTCCCCGAGAAACCTGTCCAATGGGCTCCCTTCCGGGATCCACTCTCGGGCAATCGCCTCTGCACCCCCCCTAGTGTCCCGAAGCGCGTCCCAAGAAATCCCCCTCGCCTTTTCTATCTTCTTTTTCCTCAACCTCTGAAATCTTGGATTCGGGTAATCGAAGCGTAGAAACTTGCAATGCTCCCAGCCCTGTAAGTCACCCCCTGCCATGGCAGGCGCCCCCTGGACCACGGATGATCCTCCTGCTCCTTCTCCTCCTCCTCCTCATTCACGTAGTCCTCGTCTTCATAATCTGCCATAACTGCAAAATCAAAGAATTTATAGTTAGTTAGGCGTTTCTATAATTAAGGCGTTTCAAAAGAAACGCCAAAACTAATATAGTTTTGGCGATTCAAAAGAATCACCAAAACTACCACAACAGCCCACCCACCCCACCACCACCACCCCACCACCACAGCCCTCCCTACCATCACCACCACCACCACAGCCCACCCACCCCACCACCACCACCCCACCACCACAGCCCTCCCCACCACCATCACCACCACCACCACAGCCCTCCCCACCACCACCACAGCCCACCCACCCCACCACCCACCCCACCACCACAGCCCACCCACCCCACCACCACCACCACCACAGCCCTCCCCACCCCCACCACCACCACCACCACAGCCCTCCCCACCACCACCACCACCACCACAGCCCACCCCACCACCCACCCCACCACCACAGCCCACCCCACCACCCACCCACCACAACAGCCCACCACCACCACCAGACCCCACCCCACCCACCACCCACAACTATCTAAATAATATAAATAGAAAAAAAAAAAGAAAAAAACAAAAAGAAAAAAAAATACCTGTTTTCCTTCGGATCTTTGGTGGAGAAGGCAATGGTGGTGGTGGATTAGGGTGGTGGTGGTGGTTGCAGTGGTGGAGAAGGAAGTGGTGGTGGTGGTGGTTTTGGTCGAAGGGGGGCAGAGGGGGGTTAGGGTTGGGGAAAATTGGTTTTTTTTATTTTGGGCAAATGGCTCGTCTGTTTCAGAAAGTTTCTTTTTAAACTGTTTACCTACGGCCCGTAGAGGGCTCTACGGCCCGTAGGTAAACAAAATTTAAAAAAAAAACGGTTTGGACGAGGATCGATCTTGGGCTATCAGTTGTCACACACACACATACACACTTATAGACACAATGGGGACCATCTGGGCTACCAGTTCGCTTGAATAATATCCAGAAAAATTAAATATAACATACAACTGAAAACCCAAATTTTTTTAAAAAAAATCCTCGTCTACGGCCCGTAGAGACCTCTACGGGTCGTAGACTCATATTTTTTTAAAAAAACTACTGATTATATTTATAAACTTACAAAGTTTTTAGAAACCAATTTTTTTTTGTTTACGGGTCGTAGAGGCCTCTACGACCCGTAGACTCAATGGCCTCTACGAGCCATAGATGGTCTCTACGACCTTGTTCCAGAAGCCTACGGGTCGTAGAGGTCTCCACGGCCCGTAGCTAAATCCCTTCTACGGCCCATAGAGCCCTCTACGGCCAGTAGAAGTTTTGTTTTTTTTAAAATTTGTTGGTTTAATTAGGTGGTATAGGTTTTTTTTTTTTATAAAAGAACGTTTTCATTTCATATTGTATATGTAAAATAATAATAAAAAATAAAAAAATGTACTTAATAAATCATTATACATTATAAAAACAAATTTACACCGAACTATCAGATTAATCAGGACAACCAGTTAGGTCAAACCACTCTGGATCTGTTTGAGATTGCCTACGCCCCTCATCAAGACGATCCTTGTATAGTGCTAACCATGGGTTGTGATTTACATCTACCCAACCCGTCCATGCTCCACTCGGATAAGACATCGGAGCGTCGTCTGCTAGCTTAAGCATGATGAAGTGGTTGCCGTTCACGAAGGCTATCGAAATGACCCGATGTTCTGGTACGCTTTCAGGATGACTGTGAATAGGGAAGAATGTGCTCGCTCCAAGAGAACTGAAGAATTGAAGGACCACACCAAATGCCTGAGCAATCAGTAATCCAGTCAAAGTATCTCCATCCACTTTGAATTGGGTGTGTTCCCGACTCCCGTCCAATCTAAGGACGAGTATATGCGGGCGAAACCGTTATCGTCGAATCCGTTCAAAATCTCGTACCAATCATCATGGTATTGACCCATCATCTTTTTTTAAGAACGTGGCGGATCAAATCCCAGTCTTCCTCCTCCATATCCAAAGCCAAAGCTACAGATCGGAACCCACAGTTACCGTCTGGCTGAACATTTTGAATATGCGTGACAAACCGTCGATAAAGGGATCAATCTGATGCTTAAATTGTCTAAGCACAAATTTGTACTTGTCACCGCCAAACATTGGGAAATCATGATTAGGGGATGTGTACATATGTATATATGTATGTATGTATGTATATATGTATTAATAGTTATTTATGTACCTGTCCCCTACTAAGAGTGGATACTTTTTGCTACACACTCTCATTGTATCTCTACCTGGGTCTGATGGCCTACGTCTTCTAACAGTTCGTCTTCCTACAATGGATAACAATAAATTATAATAATAATAATAATAATAATAATAATAATAATAATAATAATAATAATAATAATAATAATAATAATACTAACATCTTCTTGCGCATCATCCTGCTGATTTTTTTTCTTTGATTTTGTGGGCGCCCACGAGTATTCTTTTGTACCTCAGGAGGTTGAGTGTCAGTCATACTTGGATTTACCACCGACTTTATTTTTGACAACATATTTCTTTGAACGCGTGGTGATTGAGACAGCAGTGTCTCTTTGATTATTTCCCACTCACTCGCAAGGTCAGGTTCCCTCCATACTACTTCCGGTTCGTAATTCAGTCGTGTCCAGAAGACGTCTATTTCGGACAGCTGTATTTTTATTCCTGTATTCAATAAAATAATAATAATAATAATAATAATAAAGTAATGGTATTACCTTTATTTATATACGAATCTAATCGACACGCACACGGCAACCCAGAACTCATGAAAAGCTGGTGACCACAACTCATTTTTCGTTTCATCAACTTCTCTATATTTTTTATCTCAGTTATCATCTTCTCGATCGCTGCATGGGAAACTTTACCGAGTAGGTCCTCAAAAATCGGTATGTCATGGTGCACCTTTTTCACAGACAAACTCTCTTCAAACGAGTGGTTTATTGCCCTCTCTTGTGACGTTACCACATCGTCTGCAATCATCACAAGTTTGTGGAGCGAGTTGTTCGGCCCCTTAATCTGCATCTTAAACCGTGAATGATGGCTCTCAGCTCTGTTGGTCGTATACTGACCAAAGTTGTAGTTTGTGTCTGTCCATGCGGAAACAAACCTTTCTTTGTAGTCACGGAGCCAGACCCGGTCTCTATATTCAAAAACATCTGTAAAAGATAGAACAAAGATATTTGTTAATGTGTGTATGCGTTTTAAACTAAATTAATAAAATATGTACCAGCTCGTTCGTCCTGACATAGTCGTCTGTAGAATCGGTCTAACCAGAGACTATAATATGCCGGAGATGAAGATCTACATAATCGCTTAAAAGATTTCACGAATATTTTCCAATCTTCATCTCCAAAGGCTTGTCTGTAGTGCTTCAGTATATTTCGTTGAATGTGATACCTGAATGCATAATAATAATAATAATAATAATAATAATAATAATAATAATAATAATAAAAATAAAAATAATAATAATAATAATATGTATACCTGCATAACAACTTCGAAGCTGCTGGAAATACAATGTCGCATGCATTCATCAAGGCTTTCTCACAATCAGTTACTATAGCACGGGGCTCCGTACTATCTTCTAGCAACTCTTTAAGCCTTTGTAGAACCCACAGGTAGTTATCCTTTTTTTCACGGGAGATGAATGCATGGGCGACACAAAACGACTTGGATGTTGATGTCATACCTACAACTTGAACAAACGGAAGTTTATACTCGTTCGTTTTGTTGGTCGCATCAATCATCAGCACATGCGGGAACGCACGCCATAACCTGTGCGAGGTGGGATGGACAAACAAAATATCCTTGATCGCATTTGTCGAGGCATTCCTCCGGGTGAAGTAAACAAATTTTTTTTCCACCAATGTGGCTTCGAGTACCTGCATAGCAATAATAATAATTAAAAAATAATAATAAAGAAGTAATAATAATAATAATAATAATAATAATAATAATAATAAGAGATAATAATACCTGCATTTGAGTCTTGCCGCCGTATAACAAATGCTTAACCTTGGTTATTGTGTTATGTATGTCTCTTAAGATGCAGGGACTATCCGGGTTTTGCTTTCTAACGGCCGAATGTATGTCTACTGGCGTAACATTTTGAAAATAAAGTGTATCCACCAATTTTAACTCGCTCGGACCCAGCCTCCTAGCATACGCGTGACCCTCGATGTGTTGGAAAGGTTTGTGATTATGTGTTTGGTTCTGGACCTCCAAAATATAACCATCGTGGCCGGAGTGGTATCTCCCTATTAGTTGAAACGGGCAATTACATTTTTTACTGCCCGTCTTTCGAACCGTGGCTACACTATGATGTACGCCACTACGGTCACATCGTATCCATGCCGTCGTTACCCTCCTATTCGGCCCCCTGCCTTCCGAAACAGTACGTGAATATACGGTAATGTAACCATTTTTTTTTTTGCCCTTTGATAAACCCACTCTGTCAGGTCTTTAAGAGACCCGAATACCTGCAAAATTTATTTACGATTTCAAATAGCAACTAATATATACGAGTTCAAATCTCACAAACCCTACGAGTTCAAATAACAACTAATATATACGAGTTCAAATCTCACAAACCCTACGAGTTCAAATAACAACTAATATATACGAGTTCAAATCTCACAAACCCTAAAACAAATTTAGGTACGGGACTAAATATACGAGTCTAAATATACACGGGTCTAAATTATAAACAAGTGCAAATACATAAACACACCTGATTCGTTTCGTACGAAACATCCGGGACAGGTTCCTCGCCACCGTTATCACCTCCCTCGTGCGAATGATAAGTCCCGTATTCGTACTGTGGATGACTTGGCGGAGGCAAGTAAAATGACCCCGGTTCTTCTACGTACTCCTGGTTCAAATCGGGCAGCAGGTTCAAATCGGGTAGTGCATTCCCGTCACACACAGCGAACAACGGATCTAACCTCCTCCTCACCACGTTCCACCACGGCTCCGAAAAGGCTTTCCGAGACGTGAGATAGGCTAAACGAATGCTCCCATTCATCCCAAACATTACCGTAGTGACCCGAAGACATCGCGGTAGCTTGGTTTTGGTCGGATTTTTTGTGCACCCGTGTTTTTGATTTTGTTTCGTATACTGAAGAAAGAAGACAAGGCAGAAGAATATATCTGGACCTCTACGGGCCGTAGAGGCCTATACGGGCCGTAGAGGGTTTAATGCTCCCAACAACCAGCTTTTCTATGGGTCGTATAGGCCTCTACGGCCCGTAGAGGGTTTGCTTTTTCAGACTGACACACTGAATGTCAGACTGTTCATTCAATGACCACGTACCTCGTATGGCCTACGGGCCGTAGAGACCTCTACGGCTCGTGTAGGGTTTAAATGCACTCCACCAAACCACCTCTACGGGCCGTAGATGGCTTTACGGGCCGTAGAGGGTGTTCGCATTTATTACACTGACACCCTCTACGGCCCGTTAGAGACCTCTAGGTCTTCTGCTGCACATATTCTGTTTCTTTACATTTCTTAGCAAGAGCGACTCTCATCCCTCCCTTCCACGTTTCTACTCCTCTCATCCAAGTGACTTAAAAACGTCCAAAAAAGAGATATTAGTAATCTTCTGGGCGAGGACCAATATTTTGAAAAAATGTGTCTCTTATCAAGCGGCGAGGATGAATCGTAGTAAAAATTCTAGATTAAAAAGTAGGTTTAGAGTGTACATAGGCTAGTCGTCCTTAGAAAGTAATCTACAAATCCTAAATCGAATGATTCTGGCTTGATAAAATGGAATACAATTCTCTCATCATCAAGTTATGCATATAATGCCACGTGTTAGGGTTCATGCTCCAACACCACCCTAAAGGTGGTGAGGCGTTGTATGCCTCACACTCATTAGAGGAAAGGTTGGTGTGGGCATGGTTGATCAACCAATCACAGCTTCACAACTTTCTTAATTTTTGTTTTATTTTAATTAATTTAACTTAAAAATATTTTTAATGGGTATTGGATAGTGAAAATAAATGAGCTAACAACCCTCTCCCCCCCCCCCCCCCCCCCCAAGTGATGTGACAGTCACTTTTTGGACTGACAATGAAAACTAGTGAAATCATAATGGATAGGCTAATTGTTAATAAATAACACAATATAAAGTAGAATAAGGATCAAAATAGGGATGAGCTCAGTACCGTTAGAATGTACCGGAACCTAATGTAACGTTCCTGAAAATCACCAAAAATGGTATGAGTACCGGTATCGAAAGTGCTCGGTACGATATTTTAAAGTAAATATGCATCTAGAATACCAGTGTTGTACCGAACGAAAAATACTGATTCCGAAAAACTTAAAAAGCCGATGCCGATATACCCGATACCATTTGCATCCCTAGATTCGACTATTTACTCTCAATCAAAGCATTAAACCCCACCCCTTTGGTGTGGTGATAAGTAATTTGATGTACAAAGATGGAGTTAATTGGTTCACCAAGATGGCAGAACTTATTAAAGAAGACTCTTTTCTTTAGATAACGAGTGGATCTAAATATGCGAGCATTGATTGGAATAGGTGGCTTGAGTTTAACATCCGTGATGTAATTTTGTAATTTGTTCGGTTGTAGGTTTCTGGTTTGTCAGGGTTCCAGTCACTTGCTGGCCCGATTTCTATATTTTATATATATAAGTTTCAATGTTAACAAAAACTAATTTAACCATTAAAATAAAGAATGATCATCATCATACTCAGTTAATCCGACCAATAGCAAAGCTAAGGTAGGGTCTGAGGAGGGTAACATGTAGACAACCTTGCCTCTACCCCGAGGGAATAGAGAGACTGCTTTCAGTGAGACATCCGGCTCGATAGTGGTTTTGCATCAATCATTGGACATGAGACACATAACACTTAGCAATCGGGACACGTCTGATTGGTGCATGTATCCACGTGTCTTTTGGCTATCAACGTCACTACATGATGCATGATTAATCGTCCGCAATTTGTATCATTATTTTAATGAAAATAATAAAATAACTTTAGAATTAGTGAAATTTTAGTTTGCCTTCAAATGCTCACATACCCCAACCGGGCTTCATTAAAAAAGGAATAAAGGCATAAAGTTTGGAATGTGGACGGTTTGAATCCGGATAGACCTCCTATCCAATAGGAAACTCAGAAAAAGGTAAGCACTAAGGTGAGTTAAGTGGACCACAACTTGTCCAGCATGCCCCATACAAACCGTGGTTCTTCTTCTGCATGCTTGCCTCATTGCCTCCAAATATTATTCTTTTCTTTCCTTAATAGGTTCATGACGATCATCAATTCATCATCCATCACCACGTGTCACTTAAAAGTTAAACCGAATAAAAACATGTTTTAAGAAAAAGACTAGAATTTTGTTATAAAAAAGATTAACCTCAAAGTTAAAAATAAAAACTTTACATAGAATGTTTTCCTATAATTTCCAAAAGAAATGTGGCGCTTAGATAAAACACCATATAAGAACACTACGTCTAACAAATAAGCAGGACAGGTAGGGTGCAATCGACAACATAGGAGGTGGGTTGGTGTTGTCAGTTGTCACTTAGAATCATTGAATTGAAGGAGCACGGCATTGTTGTGACCAGAGGTGAGAGGCGGCATGATCATGGCGCATGTGGGAAGGTAGCACCGTAGTAGTGCCAACCCAATGAACTTGACATGAAGGCAAGAGTTTTATGTCCCACTTACGTGTGCGCATATAATGTATATATGTGTGGCCCTCGGGGGGCAAAAGTAAAGTTGCACTAGTTTTAATGTTATTTTACTAATTTCGTGAAAATAACGTTAAAAACGACGGACGGTTAATCATGCATCATGTGGTGGCGTTGATAGCCAAAGGACAAAGGGTACATGCACCGATCGGGTTTGTCCCGATTGTTAAGTGTTATGTGCCTTATGTCCAAGGCTTGATACCAAACCACATCGAGCCGGGGGTCTGATCATTAGAAGCAGTCTCTCTATTCTTAGGGGTAGAGGTAAGACTGTCTACATCTTACCCTCCTCGGACCCTATCTTAGCTTTGCTATATGTAAGATTAACTGAGTATGATAATGATGATGATGATGACGACTTGAGCATGGATCGAGCTGAATCCCTATTGTAATAAAGCATTTCTATTAATGTCACATGTTATTCTCTCTTTAAATTAGTTAGTAACATTATTAAATTACTAACATCTAATTTTATTAAATTATTAATATATAATCTTTATCACTTACTATTTTTTATTTGTCCTAATAAATAATAACAATAAATTTTATTTTATTTTTCTCAAATACTAAATCATAATATTTCATTTTTCTCTTTTTTAGTTAATTGTTTTGTTAACATTCTATTAAATAATATTTTATTAATCAAACCTTATATATTGCACATATTTTTTAACATATATTAAATAAAAAAACAAAGTAAAATGTAATAACAAATAAATAGTACATTAAAGTTTAATTTTTAAAGATATATCATGTCGATTGGTTATGTTCATCGATTACATTATATTTATTTAACACGTGTATAGTTATTCAACATGTGCAATACATGAGTTTTTAAAGATATAATTATTTTATTACTTAGTGTATAAAATTACATACATTCAACCCGTGTACTATACAGGGTTGTAACCAGTGGTAGACTTACCAAATTGTGATAGGCAGCGTCGCATAGTGGATTTTTTTTTTTTATGTTTTTCATATTACGCTACCCTTTAAAATTACATACAATCAATACAGGAGTTTTTAAAACTTAAAATACCGCACTCCCACTCCTAACTCTAACCCCACAGCCGCAAGCCTATCGCCCTTTCCAACCTTCCCCGTAGGGTTGTCCAAAATGCTTGTGGCTCGGAGCTTGCTTGAAGCTCGCTCGGATTTAATTCGGTACAAGCTTGCTCGATACAACTCAGTTTGAAACTGAGCCGAGCCTGCTGGACTAGATTAAAAAGTGAGCCTAGCTCGGCTCGGTTCGTAACAAGCCAAATTGGCTTGGTTTGGCTCGCTCGTTAGCTCGGGTTATTTTACTTATAATATATTTTATTTTATTTTATATATGTATAAGATATTATAATTCATTTTATTATTTGCAAGTATTTAAAAGTGCACATGAATATCTAGGGTATATTTGTGTTGCTTAAGATGCTAAGGAACATATATTGTATTGTGTTTGGTTAAAGTTGATTTTGGTGTCTAACGTATTAAGTTGAAGTTAATTTGGATGTTCTCTTTTAAATTGTTGAATAATAAATTACTTTAATATTCAAGCCGAGCCTAGCCATCTTGGTTATAAAACAAGCCGAGCTCGTGGTTGGATTTTCATCTGAGTTCTAAATCTGATTAGAGGCACAAGCCGACTTGGTTTACAACTGAGTTGAGCTTAAGCTTGCCCTCGCTCAGCTAGTGAACAGCCCTACTTCCTCCACTCCCTGACCACCCTCCACCGCCCTCACAACCATCTCTCCAGTCCCACATCCGACCACAGTCCACCACAACATACCACTAGTCCAGGGTCCCAGGTAGAGGTGCATAAAAAAACCAGAACCGGAAAAAAAACCAAGAACCGGGTATTAAAAAAACCGGAACCGGAACCGACCCTACCCGTCGGGTACGCATATGGTATAGATTTCTATGTAAAAAAAAACCGTACCTGGAACCGGACCCGGGTTGTACCCGGTTTTTTTAAATACCCGGAACCGGGTTTTCCTAATACCCGGTTCATGACCCAAAAAAGTATATGTCAAGCGACGGGACTATTTGGCACTTTGTTGTTGAGGCAGTCCGGGAAAGAATGGGTCACTTCGTGATTCAAGAAGGGTTACCATTTGACCACTTCGACAACCCAAGATTGACCCATCTCATCCAAAGAATTCTATAACCGTGTTATAATCATCTAAGTCGCACTACCCTTCGACGTGATTGTATAAAAAGAATTCAATATCCAGCATAGCCGGGTTTTTTCAATACCCAGTGTACCCTTTTTTTTCAATTCCCGGTATACCCGGTACCGGTTCCATACCCGAAACCGGTATTGAAACAACCGGAACCGGGTATTGAAAAACCGGAACCGGTATACCAGGTATAGTTTTTTATGCTAGGAACGGGAACCAGAACTAGAACCGGTTCTTCCAATACCCGTTGAAGTAATACCCGACACTACCCGAAACCGGTTCCATACCCGAAACCGGGTATTGAAAAAACCCGATTTGTGCACCTCTAGTCCCAGGTCTCTCCACCAACTGATTGAAAGTAAGGTAAAATAAATTTTTGAACGTTACCTTGAAAGTTTTGTTCATAGATTCATATAATGTGCTAGTTGTGGCTGAGAAGACCGCTCAATCTCAATGGCTCAATGCTCATTGGCTTGTCGCTCGCTATATCTATACATATAATAAACCAAAGCCATTTTAATGACATGACACTTAAAGAGGCATTCTCATCCTTGAGTGTACCATTGTCACCCCATTGGCATTGGGATATTTAGGAAAAAAATAATTTAAAAACAAAATTGGATTTTTCACCCTCATGTTTCCTCCCATAATTTTTAAATATTGATATCTTTAATATACGAGATTTTTTAAAGAAAAAAATTACACAAAATTAACAAGCGTTTTATTATCTTTCGAACGAGTACCATAGTGCTATATAAAAACGGAGAAATTTTTTGTGGGGTTTTGTTCATCACAGGAAAAAAAACACAAAGAGTTCAGGTAAATCATAATCATGTATAGGCAACTCACTAATTATATTCAAATCAGTAAATATGAATTTTTTTTTTTTCAACCAGAGCCGAATAGGTTAATAGAGTTTTACGTTGTTTTAAGTTAAGTATCAATATTAGTATGTTAGAGTTGTACATTTGTTTAGTCTTTAGGATAGGTGTTAATATTAGAGTTACATTAAAGTTCTACATTATTTTAGGTTAGGTGTTAGCATTGGAGTTGTACATTGTTAATTTGTTTTAGGTTAGATATTAACATTAGAGTTATACATCAGTCTATTTCATATCTAAATTGATGTATCATATTAAATTTCTCAACCCGGGACGCTCCCAGAGGTATAATCTAGTGAAAATTACATCAAAACTCACAACTCAAAAAAGACTGACAGAACAATAGGCCAGAAACCGGAAGGTGAAACTGGAGCACTGAGCACAAAACGTTGCACAAAAAGAATCGAGATGTGCAGAAGTGCTTTTTTTTTTTTAACGATCAACTAAAGTATTGCCGGGTACTCTGTACGCGACCCCCAATGGCCGAAAGGGCCCCCAAACGGCCTCTAGTCTGTACGGACAGAGCCCTTCGGCCCACCCGTCTCCTGTTCCAGGGAAAACCCGGCCCACAAACCTGCCCGAAGACACGACGGTATGAACTGGTAAAACCTGGAGGGATCAGAAGTCGAACCCATGACCACAAGGGTCAAGGGTCTCTCCATCACTTACGGACAGAGCCCTTCGGCCCACCCTCTCCTGTTCCAGGGAAAACCCGCCCACAAAACCTGCCCGAAGGCACGACGGTAGTGAACTGGTAAAACCTGGAGGGATCAGGAGTCGAACTCATGACCACAAGGTTAAGGGTCTCTCCATCACTTCCCAACCACCTACCCCACCACAAGGGCGGGGGTACCATCACATGCCTCCCGTGGGAATCGAACCCGCTCCCCCAAAGAGAGAACCGACCCTTTTACCACTAGACCACATGATCAGGATAACAATTGTTTATTATGTAATGATTAATTATTTAAAAAAAACTCAAAATCCAAATATGTTTTACTGTAAATAAATACATTTAAATTTCATTTCATTCAAATACACAACATCTAATGAACTTGTTTTGGTCCTAGAAAGCTTGATGACTAGAACCGGGTATGGATCGATATTTTGATTTCAAGTTTTATCGTAACCAGTTATTTTGGTTATAAATGATTCAGTAGCTCTTTATTTAGGGGAACGTCTAATTTCATTAACGCCGTCACCTAGCAAGACGCTAGAGCCAAACACAAGAAGCTTACAAATGATAGCTTGAAACCATCTTATTTCTTCTGTATAACATCATGTTGTTATGCATGCTGGTCAAATCCCGAACAGAGAAAGCGAAAATATTCAGAACGCCACAAACGAAAGTGACACGAAGTGAACAAATGATCACAGATTTCTTCTCCTTCCCCACATAATCTGCACGTCACCTAATCGACATTGATGTTTCTCCTAGTCAAGGCCGTGAGAGCCGGTAATCTATCCTACTTAGTTCCGCTATTGAAAAGATTGGTTGGTTATTTCAGTTAACAGTAGCCAACCACTGTCTTTGTGATTGCCGATCTTTTTAAATTATAAATGACAACAAGCAACGGCGATTAACTGTAATTTATTAAGAATCGACAAAAATTACAGAAAACTCTTTTATGTTTACCCAAAATTGCAGGTTTCAACCTTAATGTTTAAAACTTGCAGATTATAGCCTTTAACGTGTTTTTTGTTGCAGAAAACATCCTTTCTCACTAACCCGTTATTTTTTCTGGTTAGGTGCCCCTCACATGCAAGTTATGTGAGAGTATTTATGTCATTGCTTTTAATATAGATCTAATACTCGGTTTATTCATACACAGTTAACCATATCTTTAGAAAGTGATTTCATCAACCAATAAACCTATTAAAGTTGCAACTTTGTAATCAAGTCAAACCAGCTCCCAAGATGCCTGAGCCTAAAAAACCTAAGGAATTGTCCATGGACGCCAAAATGTCTCAGGTTTCTGTTTTCCTACCTGGTTTCTGGTTTTTTCTGCCGTCCATAACAGAAGAACCAAGGTGACTTTTGTGACCATTGATGTATAACCGACTTATCTTAGTTCAATCGGATGAATTATCAAGAACTACTATAATTGCTAAACCAATCTAACAAATTATTAATAACTACCATGGGTTAAAGTTCTAAGATACACATGCTCAAAAGTTCAATCAATCTCACAAATTATTACTCAAAACATGTCATTAGTATTCTAAATGAAACCATCAAAACAATACATGTGTAATCGCCCAACTCGAGTTACAACAGAATTCATAATAGAAGTTGAAGAAGAAATAGCAACAGGAAAGTTCATATTTGTCCTTACCACTTAGTTAACCAGTTCTCTTGATGATGTGAACACCACTATCGGTATCCACAATGTCACTAATCTCCCCTACTTTCAATGCATATGTAGCATCCTCAAATGGTTCTGCATCTGCTTCCTTCCAAAAGAACCTGCATCAAAAGTTGAGCAACACCTGTTTAATTCGGGCTATTTTTTCATAGGAATTTATGAACGTGACTTCTAATTATAGTACTGACATCTAGGATAAAGAAGAAACCAGAATATGAACCAAAACCTTTGACAGTTCTATATATAAAGACAATAAATCAGTCTGAGATTGAAAAGGCTCTTGTACAATTGTAGGGAGATTATTGTTCGAGCTTCAAACCAATTAGCTTGACTTAATGACACTTTATCAATCCTTAGACTATATGGTGGCCCCCCCCCCCCCCCCCCCCCCCCCCCCTTTCCCCCAACTCCCCCAAGTGCCACATCAGCGCCACATCATTTCCCCTATTTTCTCCCCCAAAGTTTGGAAATGGTATTCCCCTAATTCCCCCACTCCCCCTTCATTTTTTTATTATATAAAGTTTAATTAAAAAAACTAAAAAATAAAAAATGGACCAATCAGTGACAAGGGAGAAGGGGGAAATTTCCCCCAAGTCACCGAAATTTTTTAGGGGGGGGCGGTGTTTCCCGATCGGGGTTTTTGTCCACCTCCTCTCCCCGACCCCCTTCCCCGAGGGCACACCATTCGGTCTTACCAACAAGCTTGTTTCCCAAGATAAGCAATTGAATTCTCCAAACATACATATCTGCTGTCCTGGGTCCAGACTCCAGAGTTCAATGTGTGCATACTATAGTATCTAGGATGAAAAGAAAATGTAAGCAGCGCCATGCACAAGGTTGAAGAGGCTTTTTTTATATCATATTACATTTAGAGGGGACTTTACATGTGACTGGCAGGCTTTGTGTATTTACACCTTTATGGAGTTGTATGATGCTAAACATGTTTATAATTGTATGTATACTTTCTCACCACTTCTTTGGTTATTGATAGCTTTCTATTTCTATACTTGGCAGTTCTGTTTGTAGTATGTTGTTTGTTTTGGAGCCGAGGGTCTCTCTTGAAACAGCCACTCAATTCCTAGGGATAGCACTAAGGTTTGCCTACATCCCACCCTTCCCAGACCCTACTTGTAGCGTTGCTATTGTGGGATTTACTGGGTAATGGGTATGGTCATTGTTGTTGTATTACATTTAGAGGCTGCAACTTCTTGGAGCCATAGTAGTTAATTTGTACCTAGGCCAATAAGATCATATTGCATTAGGATTTTCCAGTTAACGATATTATCAGGATCAGTGGTTCCAGTTGTTACTATCATGTATTCATCTCTCCCCAAATACAGGCTTGTTGCACTATAAAGAGTTAGCCATAACTGAGTTGCAGCAATTGCACTAGCCAAGGTATTTCAAAATCTCAGGCCCAACTAGCGATTAATAGGGATTAACTGAGATTAATCGGATTGGGATTTTAAATGTAATTTTCAGTTTTATATGTATATAAACACATTTTTATATGTAACTTTTTTCGGTAAACAAGTTTTAGTACCTTCCCAGCCATATTTTAAGTAGATAGGATTAATCGCCGGAAATTATAGGTTTTGGCCGGAATATTACAGGTTTTGGCAAGAATTTGGCCAGGATCGCCAGACTGCCACCGAATTTTGGCCGATTAGGACCGGGTTTGACCATTGATGACCGCCTAGAGATTAATGCACCGATCAAATAAAAATTACTCGGTGAACCTCCGACTAGTGATTAATCGGCGACTAATCGGAGGCTAGGCGCGATTTTTACCACCATGACCATAAGCATCAAAAACCTAGATAAATAAACACACGATAACTGCCATACAAAGATGAATCTGATTATCTAAACTGTTTATGGAATAAACAAAGCACAAGCATTCATTTTTCCTAAATAAACAGCTGCAATCAGGACACTAAAAGTTTACAAGCCTTTATTTACTTGACCAAATAAATCAACAATATAGTCACAGAAAAAGACTCTATCTACAGACTACACCTAATCCTTTACCTGCTTCTTATCCTCCTCTATGCTATGGTTAGTGTTGTATAACTCGCTAAGCGCTAGTCGGTAGATGGGGTACCGACTTGCGATTACTCAGATTGGGATTTCATATGTAATTTTCAATCAATTAACTATATACCAACCAGTCGGTACTTAAAATTTTAAATTACCTTATCCACAAATAAAATCAGTAAATTATACTAATAAAACACCTAAATCATAACATTCTCAACATATATGGAATCATCAAATATAATAAAACCAAAACCCTAGAAGTTTAAAAATAAGAACAAACCGAGATCTCCACCGCGTTTAGCAGAGCTACAATCCGAAAACCGAGAAGCAACATCTTGAAACTTAGCCTTCCCCCGAAACGATGTCGTCTCGGAGTGCTTTAAGCTGAGAGACAGCAGCGTCTCTAGTGGTGTTGGTAATAATACGACCTTCTGGATCCTTCCAGGAAGCCTTACGTCTAGATCCTTCGTGTTTTATTAATATGTGTGAGGCCCTGACTTTATCAGATGATGAAGAGGACATTTTGGTCTTTTTATCGTGGCGGTGTTTGTGGTGAGTTTTTATGATGGTCTCCGGCTGCAGTTGTAGATGGATCTTTTCTCTTGCGATCGGACTCTATGGTTGCGGGTTTGGGTGGTTCCGTGGTTACGGTTGTTGGCGGTAAGCGGTTATAGGGTTGTTGATTGGTGGTTTACTGATTGATTCTTTGGAAAAGATTGATAGGTGTGTAGAGGATGGTGATTGAGGGTTGTTGGGCCTAATTGGGCTTTTGTGATTGGTATTTGCCTATTGGTAGTGGGCTTTTTGGCCTGCCAGGGAAAATGTTATTAAACTAAGCCCAAATTAATCAAGTTTTTATTTTTGTGTGATGACTGATTGTGTATTGTGTTTATGTTTTTGTTGGCTACGTGGAAGAGAAGGAATATTTATGTGTTAATTGTTACTCTTTTTGTGGATCTTAAATAGAAGCATAAAAAAATAAAAATATAAATAAATAAATAATAATTGAAGATGAATTGGAATGAGTGGCTCATGAATCCTATTATGTAATTTCATACTAGGTTAATTGCACGTGTGATACACGGATATAATAAATAAAATTTATTAAATGAAAAATGATTTTTTTTTACCTGAATGTAAATAAGACTTAGTTAAACTGTTAAAATTTGTGACTCAATGTGAAGCGGCCGTATATTCTTTTTAGCGATGAATGAACATGAGGATAACATGTGAGTTTGAAATGTTTTTTAAATTAAAAGTGAATTTGTTTATAATTCTGAATGTTAGATAAAATAAAAATCCAACTTTTTATAAATTTGTGTACCTACCATAAAAGAGTTGTGACTGCTAATCCGCTACATCTAATAATTAGCATTTTTCACTGACCATGTGTTGGCCATTGCTTCATCGTGTGTTCGTGAATTAGATATTCTTAACGAAACGAAGCTTTTATGACTCAATGTATATGTGTTGCTTTAACTATTAAGTGAAAACATAAGATCATGCATAAGGATAATAAAAATAATGACAGCCATGAACATATGAAGAGAGAAAAAAAGTATATCATAACTAAATTTCTAACAATAAAGAATGCTACAATGTAAAACTCGGTTTACCAAAATGATACTAATTTTAAAAACTTTTATTACATTCTAGGTGAGTAAAATTATTCAATACAGGTGTAAAATAAATTAGATTAGTGAAAAAAATACAAAAATAAAAACGCAATAGATTACGAAGTATAACATAATGCTAAGAAATATAACATAATTTGGAGGGAAAAACACAATGAATAAAATAAGAAAAAGATACAATTCGTATAAAAGACATAATGATATAAAACAAAGTAAAAAAACTACAAGCTAAAAAATTCAAAAAATCGAAAAACTAATATCGTAGGTTCGATGAGACGGTTATATGTCACTTGAATGTAGGGTTATGCAAAGTGTCATAACCGGCTCGACCCGAACCTACCAAAACCGTATACCCTTTTATTGTTTAAATTAGAAACCACGAGCTGAACCTTAAAGGCTATGTGGTTCCGGGGCTTAAAGGTTCTGATGGGTCAGATAAAGGGTTTGACCCTCCAGAACTTTTTAAAATAATAGGCTTTTAGAGAGTTATATATTCCTATTCTTTTACGACCATCCTCGTAAAAGAATTCCTCCCTATAGTTCCAACAATAGCCATGAGTTTCCTTTTTTAAGTCACTTTTCGTTTTTTGACTTTTGTTTTCGTAATAATTTTGTCAATCTCGTCACTCTGAACATTATGCGAATCTGTTATGTATACATCACACATACACATCGATCTATTTTATCGAAGCAACATGCATAATTTTTACTTCAAATTTGGATATAATAAATATACTATATTATATATCACATCTTACATCAAGCCGAAAAATACATTGTCATCCTTATAAGTAATATTTTTTAATATTGTATTAACATTACGTGAAATTGATTACAATAACACGTAAAAAAGAATAGTGAAAAGACTAAAGAAGAGTATTGTTTTATTTTTTGGCGTTAACACTACATATCTATTGGATGATTTTTATAAATTGTAGTTTTTATACATTATCAATCTATTAATAAGTCATGTTCTAATTAAAATACAAACAGTTGTGTGGTTCTTATATTAGAACCGTGGGTTTGGAACCGACCAGACCCAGAATCGATAATTCGTATAAATCTAGAACCGAAACCAACCCATACATTTAAAAAGGTTCGGGTCCAAGGTTCCCATATGTCCGAACCACAAAATGCTCACCCCTACTTGAATGAGTTCAATCGAATTCGTTTCCGACTTTTTTACTCTTCTTATTTTAGTGCATAATGTTAAAATAATAACTAACTGAAAGTTAAAATATTATTAATATTAATTAATTAATCATATATAATAACTGAAAAAAATGGACAGTATTTATTTATCTGGAAAAGGCGGGTTCTGATCGTACTAACGTTGATGAAAACGGGTTTCCACCTCACCCAGCCCTAATAAATCATATCCATTCAACATTTCAAACCCTAATTACACTCATAAAAAACACACACGAACACATCAGAATTCCCCCAAAATATAGGAACCCATGGTTTCTCATGCGGTAGAAGAATCTGATTTAACACAGTGCCAATGATCGAAATTGATGATGAGGAGAACAAGGTACTTATTTTGTAAAAAAAATACGTGGTAATTTACTAATTTGTACATGTAGATTGATATTGTCTAATGCGTTTACAACTTGCTGCATTCCCAAATCAGTTTTGAGTCTTTTGACATAGGCATAATATTTTTATTTTAAAAAGTTTTAATATTCTAATTGTTTGTGATTTTAGTGTTATGCATCCCTATTTATTTGCACACCATGGCCCCAATACGCTGTGTAACGGTTGCACAAACTTCATGCAGCCACATATACGTCGCGTATAGGTCCAAGCCTGACTGATGGGCATTCATTACGCATAAAAGTTTGTGCAAACCACCTATACTCTGCATATAGTCATATACGCGCCGTATAGGTAGGTGTGCAAATAATTATGAGGGTGTGTAAACAAAGTTTTAAAGAACATAAACGAGCCTCGAGGGGTTTCCCCTTTGCCTCACAGTGAGGCGGAACTAAAAAAATGTATATAAATTATATATCTTATAAAAAAATAAAATACTAACTAATTTAATCATCAATATTCATCAAAAACATCAAAAATACACATTAAAAAGGCATGGAATGCTTGAAATTGGCACAAAAAGTCTAGAACATAAAAAACCAACATCCAACCCCCTGAGGCGCAGATTTCCTTAGCGCCTCAGCCCATGAGGCACACATACAAAATACCCCCTGAGGCGGCGCCTCAGACTCGTTTTCATACTGAATCGCCTTGAGGCGAGGCGCGCACCTCAGCCGTTTTTTTAAACCATGTGTGTAAATACCATGAATCTTTGGTTAATAGGGATTTATTAATGCCAGAAGAAATATGAATTTACAATAAATTCAATAACTGTTAATGTTATGATTTCGGCGGGGTCCAAGTGGCAGAGCCTATGGGGAACTAATTATTTTTCAATAGTAAGTGTTACTTGATGCATAAGTGGCAAGTGGGATCAATAGTAACTTACTGGTAAGCAAAGTTTAAAAGAATGGAAACGAGCCTCGAGGCGTTTTCCCTTCGCCTCACGAGGAGTAAGCCTCGAGGCGAACCGAGCGTAAGCTTGAGGCGGAATTAAAAAATTATATATCTTATAAAACATAAAATAATTGACCCAGATAAGTCTAAAACATCAAAAAAACATACATCAAAAATAAATATTTGACCCAAAAAGTCTATAAACATAAAAAACACACATAAATACATCCTAAACCCCCTGAGGCGCACCTCGGGCGCAAGTTTTCTCAATGCCTTAGCCCTTAGAGGCGTATGTCCATACTGAAACTCCATGAAGCGCGCCTCAGACTCGTTTTTTGGCGCCTCACCTCGAAGCGCCCTTGAGGCGCACGCCTCAAACGTTTTTTAAAGCCATGTTGGTCAGTGACCCTGTGGTACCCGTCTCTGTTTAAGGGGGAGATCCGGGTTCAAATCTTATGGCTGGTGATTTTCTCCTAGAAAGCAAGTCAAGGGGTTTTACGAGCTGGTCGGTTTCCTTCTGGAACGGTTTGCGCCATCCTCGAGCGTCTAACTAAGACGGTTTTTAATTCCATATGGGGTATGGATGTATACCTGAGCTATGAAGAGGCCTGCTACTGAGTCCAAATACGCTACCGTTTAAAAAAAAGTAACAACTATGAACAGTCGTTATAGAGTTAGCGTATTGTTCTTGTTTTTCATTGAATTATCCAACTGACTCTTTGAGAGTATCATTTAAGTATTTTAATTTGACGGTAATTTATACACGATTTATAAGAGATATAGAGAACCCTACGAATTCTGAAACCTACACTAGTTTCAAAGTTGAAGTAGATTGTGCGAATCACCCAAATGCAACAAGGGGGTCAATCCGAGCTTGTTTACTGTTTAACCCCTTTCGAGTTCGAGTTTGAACATATTTTTGAGCTTGAATGCAAAATAAGCTGTAGACTTAAAATACACATGACAAGTCAGAATTACTATTGCCCTGCTGTTAGATGTTTAGAAATGAGAATGTAAACGTTGTTCCTGCTCAATTTAGTTGTTTAAGTTTTTATAGGATGTGTTCTTATTACATAATCTTAAAAAGAAGTTAGATACAATTGTGTACCTCTTTATCTGATGCGAGAAAAAATAGAATAAAAAGTTATAATATGTAGACTAGAAAATGAGCGAAATATGAAATCTGATGGTGAGTTCATAAGACAAATCTGAGGATTTGAACTCTAATTGATTGAACTCTAATTCACTAAGACACCACGTGAGTTTGCTACTAGCCTACTATTATCGCTCCTGTCCTCAATATTAGAGACATAATCTAGCTTTTGTTATCACATAAATCAGTTTAGGATCCTAACTTATATTCGCAGTTTTGATAATGTGAAAAAATAATGTATGATCTTAAGTTTGTAAAGGAGATAAGTGATAATTAGATCGAATGTTCTGACATTAATAACCTTTGCTTATGGTTCCATTTGTTGTGTTGCCTTTTCGGGTTTGTAAGAGTTTTAACTAAGAAGATTAAAGACTTTGAAATCTGTGTCCCCATTGCCTATGGAACTATCTCATTTTGGCTTGGAAAGAAGGCCACTGAGTAAGTTAAATCCAATTAAAGTTATTTTTTTTTGATAAAAGTATTAGTTTACATTTGAGTTAAATTTAAATATTACCCTATTAACGTTTACTACTAGAACTCAATCGCATGTGTGGACTGTTTATGTGCGTGGGGCCACAAACGAGACTTGGGTGCAGTCATAAAAAAAGTTGTATTTCAATTGCATCCAAGTTTCAGTAATGCTAGGAGAGTGGTAGAATCACCTCCTTTTGAGCTCACAGAACGCGGATGGGGTGAATTCGAAATAGCCATTTCAATATTCTTCCACGATGACGTTTGTGATAAACAGTTAGACTTGTGAGTCAAAGATTTCATCTTTTTTACCTTTATGCCCTTCATTATCTTGTAGTTCAAATGTAAATGCTTACATGTTTATATTCAGGTTTCATCCTCTAAAGTTATACTCTGAAGTGGAGCATGGTCCTTTATCTACCAAGAAACCTGTAATCGTTGAATCTTATGATGAAATCGTTTTCCCAAACCCTTCAGATAAGTTTCTTGCGCGTGTCCATGATCATCCATCTGCAATCGTGCCACGGCTTCCATCCACTTTGAACTTGCCTCATGGTAATTTGAATCACCGCAGTGTTTTTTTTCTTATTTTTTTATATATTAATTATTTAACTTTAACATTGGCGTAAAATTTGATCATTATAGCACCAATGGAACACAACAAGCGTGACAACAAAAGAGGTGACACTAAAGATCACCCACACGTTCAAATGGTTCAATAAATTTTCCGAGGCAGATGAGCTGTTAAAACTAGCAGAGGCCCGCCAGCAGGTACAAAATCATATTGTGAAGTTAAGAAGGCGAATGAGTATGCTAGATAATATCTGAAGCTGTAGTGCATTAGATAGTTGTAAAAGCGTTATAGGTAGTATCTATGGGTTTCACTGTTGCGCTTTTTGTTAAAAGTTCGTTGTCAAGTTTGCGTGTCCTTGAACGTCCGCTGTGTCACTAGCATGTGAAAATAACTAAATGTTGCACCTTATTTGGTAACATTTCCTTTCAAATTCAAGATATTTATTTAGTCCCTACCAAATCATATAATGACAAGAGCATTCTCTATCAACCATTTGCCGACTTGCTTTATTGATGTGTCCACTTATGTTCTAAGATTGGAATATCCTATACTGCCAAAGTTTAAATCTTTTCCTTCCAAACCATTGTGCCTCGGGTGGGCCTCAGAGGCTGGTTAAAACATTTTTACGGCGAATGTTACTTTACTTTTACCCTTTACTCCTAGACTGCACAAATATATTCCTAATTTTATCTCATGCTACGAATTGAACTCTAGTCTTCTCTCCACGAGGCAAGAGTCTTTTACCAAGCCAAAGTTGGAATGGCTAACTTACATAAAAAAACTACTACCTCCATCCCATTTTAGATGTCACGGTACCCACAAACACACATATTAAGAAATCTTCTCTCAGTTGTAAAATGACAATATTGTCTTTTGTCTTTTATGGGCAAAACTGGAAATTTGCTTAGAAATGAACATTTAATTTGGTACAACAAAAAGTAAAAAAATGGACATTTAAAATGGGACGGAGGGAGTATGTTACGGGTTTTTCTTTTTTTTAAATCGGTATATATTTTATATCTTGAGTCGATGAAACATTTGCAATTGTTTGTATTTAGAAGAGGAAAAATATTATTCCTGAACTATATAAAAACACCATTTTTGAACCCCACGCATCGCATTGGATGGCAAGCTATGAAACTAAACATGTTTAGTGACGGACCCATAAAGTATTTTTAAAAGGTGCAATCAAGGGGTTTAACCAAACTTTTAAGGGGTGCGGTCGAGATTTTTACCTATAAATTACACTAAATTTTTTTCTTTAGGGGGGGGGGGGGGGGGGGGGGGGGATTGAACAACACATAGGTCTGCCAATGAACACGGTAAACTAAGCTATTTTGCAAGTCTAAGCAATGTTAAGAAATTGACGGAGCTTAGGATGGATTTCCCCGGAATATGTATATCCATTTGAAGTGTGTGATAAATCTAGGGGTGCAAACGAGTCGAGCCGAGCTCGAGCCTTGCATTATCAAGCTAGGCTCGTTACAATTTTCAGAAGCTCGAGCTCGATTCGAGCCTTGTATATTGGGCTCGAGCTCGGCTCGATAGTATTGTTAAGAACTCGAGCTCGGCTCGAAAGCTCGATCAAAATGTATGTGGCAAGAGTTTTTAAACGAGCCCAAGCTCGGCTCGAGCTCGTTTTGGACCATTAAGGGGCTCGTTTTGACTATTAAGGATTCGTTTTGGACCTTAATGAGCTCGTTTTGGACAATTAAGAAGCCCAAGTTCCAAAGTAATTTAGTTAATGTCTGGGGTTCCAATACAATTGGGCTATATAGTATTAATTGACATAAATAAGCAAAGCTCGATAAGGCTCGACGAGCCCAACCGAGTTTTACATTCGAGGCTTGAGCTCGAGCTCGATAACCAAATGTGCTTTATTTCAGGCTCGAGCTCGATAAGACTCGGCTCATTCGAGCTTTTTATTGAGCCGATCTCGAGTAGCTCGCGAGCCGCTCGGGCTCGTTTGCACCCCTAGATAAATCCAAAGGTAAATTGTAAACTTACAAAGTTTTTTGTTATGGTAAATGGTGTTTTAGAAATGTTAAGACCGGTTCTATGTATCCTAATGCTACAGTGTGCAATTTTTGTAATCTATCCAACCAACAAATACCTGGTAGACAAAATAATTAAATCAAGCAGCCCCACCCCTTTATAACGACAACGATGTCTTCAGATTGTTACATCATTTATAGTCATTCCTATTTTGCATCCTGTCGTTGATATTACATAAATCTTGACATCATCAAACGCGAATACATATAAGTAGGTTAGTATATACACGGTAAACATGCAAGTCAAATGAAAGAGAATTTCTATAAAGATTGTATTATAGTTTAAAAAAAAACAATATATAGAAGTTTATAGTTTTAACAAATGATTCAAATGTGGAAACAAAATGAGCTAAAAGTCTTAAAAAAATAATTGTTTGTCGTAAACAATTAAACTATTAACATGCGTATAATTTTTTTCCCATAAGTGAATATATAATATTGTTGTTTTGAAGGAAGCCAAACATCCTTAGTATTGTTTTCATACAGGTTCATAAGTAACCCAAAAATAATTCAATAATTACTTGTATTTGTTTAAAAAGATTCATAGCCGTTTCAATTACATACATATAAATTTGACTTTCGATGATTTAACACTTATGCATCCAATATTTCATAACACATTTGGAATGATTTAACAATTTCTTGCACTATCATAATATAATAGGTATATACAAAAAAATGATAAGCATAATTATAGCAAAACAAAAGACCACGAAATACTACATTAACAGTAATCGTGAAGCAGTATTTAATTTTATAACTATTCATCATCTTCAAAAGTTAAACCACAAACTATTGTCCAAACCCAAAAAGAAAAAACCAAATAAACTAAACTAATTACCCCCCTCTCTAACAACATTAGACAGCATGAACAAACATTTCTGTTCTTAAAGAACAGGAAATGCATTTCATCACCAGCATCCAGTTCCTTAGCTTCAACCACAGACATCATCCCTTGAATATGATAACATTCGTTTGCATTTGAATGCTTCACACCAATAGCTACAGACCAACTGCCACCATCACCACAGTAACTTTTAACTTCTTCTTCATGTTCAAACCATTCTTAATAGCCCAAATCTTCTTCATACGCTACAAAATAAAGAAAAATACATAGTTAACTTGAACATGGTCAATTTTACTCTAAAAAAGTAAAGTATTAGAAACATGCATGGAAATAAAGAACTTGTACTTACGAAATGATTGTCAACTCGGAAAACAACCAGCGCACCTAAATCATCCTTAACAGCATCTTCATTATATGATGATCAACATTCATAGCATTTGTTTCATCATGCTCATTGTTGTCATCATTAGAAAGAATAATGATATCTTCATCCTAGTAAAAAAAATTCATCAGATTCCTTTTCACATCATAAACCCATAGTCCAGGAGGAGGTGCAACTTGGTTTTTCAGAAATAGTGACATATCATATGTAGTCTTATTAATCATCTAAAAAACAATGAGATGTTCACTAGTGATTGGAAGCTTTTCCATGATATAATCCCATCCTTTAGTTATGTAAACAAAACCCTGGTCTTCTCAATCTTAGGGTAGGTTGTATCCACTTTTCGGTATTATATTTATAGAGTCTAATTGAAAATGAAGAATTGCTCTTTGACAGTAGGTTGAACTAAACGCGTGAAATATGCACAATTATGTCATTATTGATGATCGATTTGGAGTATGATTGATTGAGAATTAATTGCAGGTCATAGTGAAAGAAATGTCGTTTCTTAAAATAATCACTATTGACTACCTGGTAGTTTGTAAATCAACATATATAGTTTCCAAAAGTGGATACATAACATTTGATCGACTTGGAGTATGTTTCATTGAGAATTATTTCTGGAAATGTAAATTAGGCAATCATTAAATATCAACTACCATGTTTCCATATTAAAATTTTCTTTACAAAACTTAATACATAAGGCCATGGGGTTATACTCTAACATTTGGGGCGTTAACAGTGACGTGGCATGTTAACCTATGTTGTACACCACTCCTCCCTTGTGTTAAGGGGCATTAAACGGATTATATGTTAACATGTTAACATAGTGTTAGGAAACTTAATTAATTTTGTTCCCTTTTTTAAACCAAAAAGCACTAAAACAATAGTGTTAGATGGAGTTAATAGAATTAAAACCATTTTCTTGAGGTGATGTGGAGTGAAATAAGAGAAATTGAGTGATATGAAACCTATGTGGAGTTAAGAAGGGTTAAAGTATACCTCAAGGCCTAACATTCAAATTGTTAGAATCATTAAATTAGTTATTAATTTTCAAAATATAAAAAAGGGTAACAATTTAATCTCAACAATCACATTTCCATATAAAAATATTTTTTTTTTAAATTTGAATTTATAAATTACCTATTGTGCAAAAACCTTACAATCTTAACAGCTTCGGTTGGGTTGAACCAAGTAATCCCTTTGTATCTAGATTAGAAAACAAATATTATTCACATAAATTGCATTTCATGAAGTTATTCCAAACTCAATCTTAAAAACCCGGTTCCAAATTTTTAAAAAAGAAAACTTAGCGCTCAAGTTATGCACAATCCATATCTTAAATGCAATCAATGTCATTAACAACATTTCCTAATATGTTGGCACAATCTTTGGAATGATTATACATAATTTTCAAATTCAAAATTCAGATCCAACCAAACCATATTCCATAACCCCGCCAAAACTTAAACGGATTCAACCATCCTCCATCCAACCAACACTGATCAATCTTATGACGAACCAGCTTATAGAAAATTCTCAAGAGCATGATAAGAACACCATGAACATCTTAAGAACACCTACTCGCAAACAATCCACTACTCAGCGAAACTATAAGATTAATATTATGATGACTAACCATGAGTTAATCAAAACGATGATTAATCATGGAGTTTGATCCACGGCCAGAAACAACACATGAATCTTTAAATCAACCATAACACCTAAACCCAAGATGAATCATTCAGCCAAAAAAAAAAAAAAACAACTCAACCCATAATCCGATTTTAAACAATCATCAACTAACCCCTCAAACTTGAAAAAACAATTGGCCATGAATATATCCACAACACGTAATCAATCCCAACATAATAAAAAACGTAAAGAACACAACAAACACCTCGACTACCAAGAATATGCAAACAAAAAAATTATTAAACCTTAGATTTCACATATCTAATACCAAGTACCCCGACAAACAAAAAATTATTAAAAACACAATAAAAACCGGATCTGATTCAAGGGTTTAGTAAAACAATTGATAAAACAAAAAACGCCTATGAATCTAGATTCCATATTATCAAGGATATATAGTACTAAAGAATGATTAAACAAATATATTATATATATATATATATATATATATATATATATATATATATATATAAGAATGGGTTCATATGAGAACCCTCTTGAGTTACAAGAACTTGAGAACCCCCTTAGACCAATAACATAGTGACACATATACCACTTATCATTATAATATAAAAGGACATGATGGTAATTTAACCCCACCCCACCTCGCCCCTTTAACAGCTTTTTAATACTGTTTTTTTTCAAAACACACACACACACACACACATCTCTCACACACATTCCTCTCTCCCCCCTCTCTCTCTCTCTCTCTCTCACACACACACACACACACACTCATCTCTCACACACACTCTTTTTTCACTGATGTTTTTTTGGGGCGATTGTCGGCGTGAAACAGATCTAGGGGGTGGTTCGATGGTGGTTATTGGGTGGTGGAGATGGTAGATCTGAAACAAATCTGGGGAGAAGATGTGGGAGGCGGAGGGGTGGTTGTTGGTGGGGGTAGGGGGCAGAGGGGAGGGGTGAACGGTGGCGGAGACAGTGGTGGCGGGTTTCCGGTGGTGATGGTGGTTCGATGATGACGACAGGGGGGAGGAGAGGTCCGAGGGGTGAGGGTGGTTTTTCCGGGGGTTTTTCCGATCAGGTATCCCTTATTATTATTATTATTGTTATTTTGTTATTATTTTTTGGGTTGAAGATGATGATGTTGGATGGATGATGATGATATTGCAGATGCAGCAGGTTTTTTTTTTTTTTTTTTTTTTGTAACAATAATGTGTAGTATGATTTTTAATAAAAAATTGTAATAGTAATGTGTAGTATGATTTTTTTTTATAAATGTTTTGGGTTGTTTTTATAAATGATGATGATGTAATGCACATTTTGTTGATGTTTTAGGGGCATTTACAGTGGTGTAATACAAATGTGTAGATGTTTTTTGTTTGGTTTGTGTTAGTATGAATGTATAGAAGTTTTGGTTTGATTTAAATTGATGTAATACATTTTTTGTTGATGTTTGTGGGCATTACCATTGGTGTAATATGATTGTATAGATGTTTTGTTTTTGTTTTTTATGCTGGTGTAAAAATAATTACACCAGTGTAAAATAATTACACTGGCGTAATACGAATACATTAGTTTTTGTGTATGGTAGATTTTACATTGGTGTAAAATAATTACACCAGTGTAAATGATGGTAGATTTACACTGGTGTAAAATAATTACACCAGTGTAAATCATTCTCATCAAGTTTATTTGATTATTTGTTTTAAAAAAGTTAAGAAATTAAAAATTAAATACATTAAAAGAATATTATATTTTAAATAATTGAATAAAAATGAATGTAGTTATTATAATATTTTTCTTTCTCTCTCTATGTGTTTTTACCTAAACACCCCTAATTGTACTTTATTATTTTTAATCCACATGTGAAGACAAAAAGGTTATCATATGAAGACAAAAATGTTAAGATGTAATCTTAACCATTGGTTTCACAAGATCAATGGTCTAGAATGGTTTCTATGGTTCTCACAGCTCACTATGGTTCTTAAAATAACCCAACCATATATATATAGAGAACTCTTGTGGACCATTGATTTTGACGATCCTTTGGTTGAGATTTAATCTTGATATTTTTTTTGTCTTTACATGTTAATTAAAATATTATTAGTATATTTTAATACAAAAAGTACATTAAGGGGCATTTTAGTAAAAGCACCATGAAAGAGAAAATAATTATTATAATACTATTTAAATTTTTTATTTAATTATTCAAAAAAATCATTTCTTTAAAGAAAAACTGATAAGATGATCTATCATGATTTACATTAGTGTGATTATTTACACCAGTGTAAATCTGCCATACACAAAAAATGTTGTAAAAACCAAAACCAACGTTATGATAAGTATAATTCACACTGGTGTAAAAAACCAAACAAAAATCTTATAATGCGGATGATTTACACCAGCGTAAAATTTGCCATACACAACTTATACAAAAAATACACTAGTTTAAAAAACCAAAACTAGATAATACTACAATACATTAATATTTACAAAATGACAATACATTAATATTTACACTGGTGTAACTGATGCTTACACCAGTGTTTTCTTACAAAATGATACTGTAGGTAGTGTAAAATAACCACCAAACATCTATACATTCATATTTACACTAGTGTAAACTGATATTTACACCAGTGTTTTCTTACATCATACTACACCATCATCGTCATCTTCACAGCATCATCCCCTTAAACGAAAAACATCATCATCTTCGTACCTGCTATTCAAAACTAAAAGTTGTTATTTGTCCCGAGCTATCAAACAAACCATCCACAACAACAAAACAACTAAATATTAGAAATCAGACAAATTATTAACACTTGTACAATATGTTCAAATTTTATCAAATTTAACTCTAGTAATTCCATATGTGTTTACAGCACCTACCCATTCCCAAAATAAAAATAATAATAATAAAAATAACAGAAAAAAAATAATAACACCAGTGTAATTACATAATAATAATAATAATAACATAAAATAATAATAATAATAATAATAACAAAATAACAGGAAAAAAATAATAACACCAGTGTAATAATAATTATAATAATAATAACAGAAAATAAAAAAAATAATAATAATAACAAAATAACAGAAAATAAAAAAAAATAATAATAATAACAGGAAATAATAATAACAAAATAATAATAATAATAAAAAGAAAACATACCGGATCTTCATCGTCGTCTTCAACCTCCCTTGGTCGGACCACCACCTCTCCCACCGTCATCTTCATCATCACCGCAGATCCACACCCTCCACCCTCAACCACCACAGATCCACCACCCTCAACCACCACACATCGAACCCCCCACCAACGATCTGTTCATCCCCCCCCCTTCGAGCTCCACCTCCACCGCTGAAAACCCACCACACATCGAACGACCACCGGTCACACCCATCGAACCACCACCGGTCACCGCCATGTGGAGCCACCTGTAAAACCCCACCATTAAAAAACCCCCTTCAAAAACCCACCGGTCACCCTCTCTCTCTGCTCTCTCTCTCTCCCTTCGAGATCTTTTCAAACCACCCCTGAAAAACACCGTTCGCCGTCCGCCGCCGCCCTGCAAAACCACCATAGTCCACCGTCTATTAAAACGTATCGAGAAAGAGAGAGAAGAGAGAGAGAGCAGAGAGAGAGAGAGTGATTTTAGAGAGAGAGAGGAGGAGAGAGAGAGCAGAGAGAGAGAAAGAGTGATTTAAAAAAAAATCTGTAACTTTTATATTGGGTGGGGTGGGGTAGGGGAGGTGCTAAATTACCATGATACCCTCTTATTATTATAATGCTAATATGTGTATGTGTGGTCCAGATGAGTTCTCTAGTTCTCACAACTCAATAGAGTTCTCACATGATCCGGATCCTATATATATATATATATATATAGTGGAAGTATATAGAGAAAACCCTTGTTATATGGTAAACTCTGGAAACTCTAACTTCCCGACTTTTTTTTTAATGAAAATTTTAGGGTATGTAATATACATTTTTTTAAGCATTTTTGAGCCAAAAAAATCGAAAAAGCGCCGAACGGTTTTTTTTTTTAAATAAAAAAACGTCTACTGTTAACATATAATTAACAGATGGTTAACACCTGTTATTATCGCTTAACATGTGTTAGTCAAAATTTTATTTTTTTTAAAAAAAAAACTACTCGGCGCTTTTTTAATTTTTTTGCCCCCAAATGCTTAAAATCTTGTATATTACTTGCACTATTTTTTTTCAAAAAAAATAATAAAAAATTGGGAAGTCAGAGTTTCCAGAGTTTACCGAATAAGGATGGGTTTCCAAAATATCCTAACCCTATATATATATATATATATATATATATATATATATTGTAGATTAAAAAAAGGAATAATAGAAATAGGGTTTGGGTTACCTTATTGAATAACAATGAAGACGACGCACAAGCTTGAAGCAAACGGAGGAGACGCGTTCCTTATTAAGATCGGAATCAGGCGGAGGAGAGTATTCGTAATTAGAAAGCAGGAAGAGGAATATGACTATAGCGAGGAGGGGGGGGGGGTTTAGGGGGGAAAAAATAAAAAATAGGTTTTTATATGATAGATATTGGATTTAACATGGAGCTTCATATTCAATTGGAGCGTAGGTGAACACTCTAAGAAGGCTCCATTCAACCCAATAAGTCTACTATTTTATTACGTAGATATAGATAGATTATTTATAATTTATATTTTTATAACACTATAACTACAATAATAAACTCGTTTAATTAGTGGAATCATCTTCTTACAATAATAACTCGTTTCCTAGAATGAGTGCAGAATGTGGTCCGCAGTACCTCACAAAACTCTAAAAACCAAGGTTTTGTATTTAACATAATAGACTTTGCGATTCAGAAGGGGATAACACCACATCTGGTTGCTATCTTACCCACTATCCAAATGCAACTTGTCTTATTTATTAAAATCCATCAAAACTGTTTTGAATTAATATTAATAAGAACAAAATAAATATCTTGGAGTCACAGACTTCTATACGTTTGTTGATGATACATAGCTTTGTTTTCTAAACGGCAACTCACACAGTATTTAACTCTACTCCTAAGTCCTAAGTTGCACCCTTTTTGCATTTTCGTTTACGATACAATTCTTATACAAATGTTTTCCGTGTCTTTATGCTATTGAAACTATATGTATTAGAAGTCAAAATTGAATTCGGAAGAAAAATCATCCTAAAAGCTTCCATATATGGAATGAAGGGCCCAATGCCCCAATTTACAATCTTTAGCCTTTTTTGTACCCTTGTTAGTCATTACTAAATTTTGGCTCTACTATAGGGCAAAATCCAAATATATAGATTTTCATGTTCTCTAGACAAAATTGAGTTTTCAACTCCCATCGTAAACGCTTATCAGTTATCACGTGTCATCTTTTGTGCGGATCCGCACTCCATGTGGCCATGACATCTCTATGCGAAAATACCATTTTTTCTTTAATAATATTTTTTCCATCGACGGTACGTAGGTGGGAAAAAAATCGCTCAGAGATGTCACATGTTGTATCCCTATCATGACAACATAGAGTGCATATTTGCATAAGGTACGAAATGTGGCAAGCATTCTTGCTCAAAGAGTACAAGTTCATTTCATGGGAGTTGAAAAAGTAATGTTGATTTTGGGATCTCACTTTTTTGTATGTTTGTTTTGATGATTTTCCTTAATATGAAGGTCATGAAGGATGAGGGTATTTTGTAGATTAATAACGGGTTACAAATGTTTATATTACAATTTTTATTATGCATAATTTTTTTTTAAGTCAAAGAAAAAAAACATAAAAACAAATCAACACACATACATAGTAAAAAATACTTATAGCTAAAAAGATGTTTGTAGAGCATGGGAATGGTAAGATGAATGCAAAACTTACATAGTTACATCTATTCTAAAAGAGAGAGAAACTACTTAATTCCATTGAAATCACCGACTTCAAAAACCTTTTACTTTAGAGAAATCATGATGAATTGGGTGGATATAATTGGTTCTTCAGTTTAGAGTTAACATGCTAGGAATTAGTCTCATCCTAAGGGGAGACTTCTGCAATCAGTCTCTGATGTGAGAATAAGTTATACTTCGAAAGTCGAATTAAGGGTAAGAGTAATTATATAATTGATTTGTATGCAAGTTATCCTTGAATTTGAGTTTAGGGGACTGTTTTGCTGCAGTTAAGTGTCCATGTCCCTTGTTTCAAGCCTAGAGTCAACCTCCTGAATTGTTGGACCGTCACGGACTTGTAGGACCGTTACAAACAATCCGGATATCACGGGTTTGGACATGAAACGAGTGCAGAATCCTCGGGTCGTGGTTTAAGCAACAAGAAAAATAATAAAACACACACAAAACGAGTTGTTGGATATGGTTAAATCTTATTGATAAACAGAGCATAGGTGTTTACACAAGCATTCAGACCATAAAACTCTAAGAAACCTGCTAGAGAATGTTTTGATGTAACAACTAATGATTAGGGCAATCATTGGGGTTATTTATAGTCCCTGCCAGTCGGCCTAGGCCCTCGAGGCGACTGACTTTCTGCCACACGACTGGGTGTGTCACACCCTCAAATTCCACTTGCAGGGTTTTACCGTACGGTCACAATAAACGATAACTATATGAGTAAAAATAACGTAAACAAAGCCATGCAGTTTTAAAAGTATCGACCAACAACACAGCGGAAGCATAATGGTTTACAATCCTCAAATGTAAGTATAAGACAAAAGTTTAAAAGTTTAACATGATGCATGAACCTAGACGCCGTTAGACTCCGTGCGCCTATCTGAGTGCTGCTACCTTAGTGACCTGAGAAAACTTGCTAAAAATGTCAACATACAATGCTGATGAGTTCACAGAGTTTATAAAAGCGTTTCGCAAGTTTCTGAAAGATCAATCCCATTACTACTATGTTATGCGAATGTTAGCTAGACGTATGTATGTTACTAGTATAATTGGAAACCATTACTGACAAGAAGCTCCATGAAATGCCCAATGAACTACCGTCATCCACGGTAGAGCCCGTAGTCCGAGACAACATACACCCGTCCGGCTCCTAGTCGACCCGGGTGGGGTTTGTCAGGCCCAATCGATCTATCCACATTTCCCCTGTTATGTAACCCCACATATTCATGGTTTCCCTGGGACTTGGATGAGTCGTATAGTAAACAAAGATAACAATAGTATAACATGATCTTTATGAATCCAAAATATGTTGCATGTTTCTCCCCCATGAGAAAGTGTGTGAAAGCGGGGCTGTGAAACTCACCTTAGGTTGCTTCATTTTTAAAAATATGATCTGACAATGAAGTGATAGTCCCTAATACCAGCGACCTATCATTAAACGTGTATAAGTGTCTAGACTATCAACCAATAGGTTAACCAGTCCCCGATTGTCAAGATCATGACCATGTATGTTTGAAAATGTGTTTTTAATGTTGACCCGACCACACAAGACAGACTCGACATCCCGTTGGTGACCCGTTACATCAGTTGATCAAGTACATATAGTTTACACACAAGAAATGCACATAAAACACTTAGTTTACATTAAAGTTTCATTTCTGCAGTCGTGGGTACGAATGAAAAGTATTTCATTTGGTTCCTACCTTCTTAAGGGTCGAATGAGATTCATTTTGTTTCGTTCGTACCTACGATGGTACGAATGAAAATTCCATTCGACCTGTTTGCCTGCTGAACTATTTTGACGAACAAAAACCCTTCAAAACTGATCGAAAACTTCACGGGATGCAACAAATCATAGCAGTCAATTATATCTATTCTATCCTCATGTAGCCATACCATTTTCACACATAAATCCGTCCATTTCACATAACAAATCACACCTTACCCAAAATAGCAAATTATGGAAATGTCACATTAATTGCATGAAAACTTTACCAAAAATGGAAACTATCAAAATAATATCATGCATGTACAAATCAATAAGCACATATTTACATGTATTAGTGAATCTCTAATCATATAATCATAATCATATTCATGAACAAACCCTAGATCTAGCATAAAACCCTCAAAATGGGTGTGAAATTCCATTAAACATCAATTAAACATCATCACACCCCTAAATCATGTTCCAATCAGTCCTAAATCCTCTACACAACATCCACACATCATTCTATAACATATAACACATAAAATAATCATCCAACATCATTGACATTTGGGTTTTTATAAGAAAACTGTTGGAAAGATGTTAGGAAGGTTTTTATTTATGAAAACTCATTTAGATCAGATCTGGACACTTAGGGTTTATAAAAATTGTATGAAATTGTATCAAAAAGGGTTTAAATGATGAACACACCTTGAATCTTCACTTGATTTGGTTATAGAATGTGTTTTAGCTTTAGGATTTGAAAAACAAGGTAAAAAACTCCTTCCTATAGGTTTGGGGTTGAGAGAGAGCACTTTGAGGCGAGTTAAGGTTGTGAAATAATGAAAATGAGGCAAAGTGTTATATTTATACTCTGTTCCCGTTCGTACCCTCGTGGGTACGAACCAAAATATTTTGTTTTCATTCGTGCCTTTCATGGCACAAATGAGGGTTTTTGATTTTCATTCGTGCCTTCGATGGCACGAATGGAAATCCCATTTTCCAAATTGAACCTACAACTCTCAAATTGTCATTTTAACATATGTTATCGCATCTAATCACATAACATGCATTCACAAGTTGCTAATCATTCATAGAACATCTAATACTTGATAACTCAATCCAACTACGTAATTTCACTAAAAACGGGACTCAAGACTCGTGTGTGTGTGTTTCCCCAATGATTCCCCGAATCAAACCTACTTAACTAATCCAGTTAAGTACGTTAAATAAATGTTTTGCTAAGGTAGAATTATGTGTTTGTAAAAAGTATTAACCTGAGTTTTCCGGGTGTCACAGTGTGGGGCGACTGGCTAGGCAGTCGACTTGTTTCCCTCATGACTAGCTAAGCCAGTCGTGTCCAATGAAGCCAGTCGTGTAACATAATTAGCAAACTACTCTTAATCATATAAACACACATAAATACTTACAAAACAACGTACAAACACCTATACTATGCTAGGGACATCCATACAACATGTACTAATATGAATGATGATCTCCTTCGAGTAATATGTCGTTCGGCAAGTTAGGGTTATGAATGTTGCCTTTTTCCTGTTAGTAGCCCCAATGCCCCACCATTGACGATTGCAAACAAGCCTTGAAATTTTAATTAGAAGACCTAGATTTAAGTGTTACATCATTCCTCAAACCTTTATTTTTTATATTAACATTTTAAAAACCTAAATTTCAATATCTGATCATTTTTCAGACCCTTTCTTTATTAGATTTAGATTTTAAAAATCAAAACGTTATGGATTTCCTTATATGATATCCACCAACTTTATTAACTTGTGGCAAAAAAACTTAGTCATTAATCATAGTAATATATGCAATGATACATACCGCTAAAATAGCATCCTAAATAGAGACAACATATAAATTTTGACGTATTGCATGCTTAGCCGTGTTCTCCCTACTCGTCTGTTTTGTTAGATTTGCCACGTGTTTCAAACTACAAATGAGAGGCCTTTCAAGTTCCACCGATGACAAGTTTCATTGGTTGCGCTTAACCATTGGACAATCTTTAAAATAATGATATTTTAAGACATAATGAAAGGGGCCGGTGGGTCTTGGTACTGTTCTATAGAGATAGCTAGGTAGGGTACTTGACAAAAGGGTATAAAAATCTATACATGAATCCGTAATCACACCTAAACTAACCACACGTCGTGCGGTCCTGCTCAACTGCATGCATAGTGCACTTCCACTGTTCCACATGCACTTGTCCCTCAACCCCCCTTATAAAACCTCTGATATCTTTCAAAGAATAACCATCACCACATCAACACTTTTTAATTCTCTCATCAACCAACCATACATATATTCATAATGGGGCTTACAAAATCACACAACAAACAAACACAAGAACTAGCCCTCAAGAATATCATCCAGAAAGACTCAAACCTTAGAGACGACAACAACAATGGCTACCCAACCGACGTCCCTAAAGGACACTTTGTCGTCTACGTTGGAGAAACAAGAAGCCGATACATTGTCCCTATGTCATGGCTACAACATAAAGGCTTCCAAAGCTTGCTACGAGAAGCCGAGGAAGAGTTTGGGTTCAACCATGGAATGGCGTTAATCATTCCTTGTCATGAAGAGGACTTCCAGTCTCTCCTCTCAGTTATGGGGTGAAATATCAACCCAATCAGACCTTGATCTTAAGTTTTATTCATTAGATTAGTTACTAATATGAACTTTTTGAGCAGAATATGTGTAGCTCGGTAGCATTTATATATTTTTGTCATATGTGGTGTTAGAAAGAACACCCATAATCGGAAAATATATAAAACTATGCCCCGAATCAAGTGTTCAGCGTTTTTTTATGTCATATCTATGAATGGCATATTATATTAATTAAGTGTTTCTGTTAAAAATCACTAAAGAGCTAGATTATAAGTACCAAGGTACTTTCAACTACTACACCAACAAATATTCCATGCATATATAGTGTAAGTCTATATATAAATCTCGCTAGCGCTACTCATAGACTTACATTTTGTATAGAAACTAGTCACAAGATAACGGCGCGGGACTTCAGTACACATAAATAGAAAATGATGTTTACAATATAATCAAATCTATTAAAAAAAAGTTAAAATAAAAATTGTTGGGAGTTGTGTTGCGGTACGTGACCTGTATGACTGGTTGAAAAAATATAAAATATACTCATACCGAATTAAAAAAAAAAACGTTTAATTAAATGTTGGTACTGGCACTGATTTTGTTCAGGTGGTATTGATTCGGTAAAAATACATGCATTATAGTTTAATAATGCAAAGTTGACTCATGTAATCTCTAAAAGTCAAGTCGTGATATGATCACAAGGATAGCGACAAGTGTTTTGTGACGGTCGATACCATAAAAACAAATGTCGAGACTGGTACCGATGTTGTTTGGTCGATGTTGCGGTGCGTTACCACTTTGTACAATTGATGTTTAAATATCAAAATCGAATCCTATCGCATCCAATAAATAACTGTCACCCACGTTTCTCGGGCGGTATTGGTTCGATAAAATTATGCGCATTACAATTTAATCACGCAAAAGTTGTCATATGCAACAAAAAAAAGTAAAGTCGTGATAGGACCAAAAATATAGAGAAAAGTGTTTTACGACGGCTGAGAACTGTAAAAATAAACATAGATACCGATTCCGGTAACACTGATACTAGTATTTATAGGTGATGTGTCTCATAGAAACACATGTAATTTTATTTATAAATCCCTATAGAGGTTGTTTTATTGCAAATACACCACGAATGAGTTAATTGTTTGTATTTTGATGTTGTGCAAGTCCTGAAGCCGAAATGATGGATTCTGAGGATAAAAACAAGTCTAACTTGAGTAATTAAATATGATAGATGAAAATATGGTACAGGCCGTACGCCATTGAAAAATGTACGACCCGTACCCGAGGAAAGATAAACGAAGCTACCGTAGGTATGACCGTTATGCCATTAGTTATAAGGAATATAATTAGGTCAACACTTGAGACTTTCAATCAACGTTTTACATGATATGCCTTACGTTAAGTGATTAACAATCAACATGCAGCCTAGACATCTTCAATGACACAGACCATGGATGCTTCAAATTTAATCTAGAGGTAAAAGTATATAAAACTATAATAAGTTTTCCCTTCAATCCTTCATCCAATAATAGATATATAAAGTAGTTCACCTAATAATAGATATACAAAGTAGTGTATTGATTATATATCAAACCCTAAAAGATAATATCTTTACTAGTGCTCATTCTTCTCTTTGAATCCCTCCTTTAGTCAATTGTCTTTATCTTGTATTTATGTAGTCAATATGTGTAGTCAAAGTCAAGTCAATGTATTTTATTTCATTCCCATGTATTATGCTGTAACTCTTCCTATATAATATCATCTACCAATCTCTCAATAATTAGAGAGAATTGATTTATTACATGGTATCAGCCAAAAGATACATTCCCTGTTAATCACCCTCTTCTTGTTTGATATCTACTCTTGTGTTCGATCCCTACCATGTCACCATCCGCACCCGCTAGCTCTTCTTCTTCCACCACCGAATCCAAACTACCAATGGCCACCATCCTTCACATGATAACCTTCAAGCTCTCTTCATCCAATTACCTCTCTTGGCAATTTCAAATCCTCCCTCTTCTTGCAAACCAAGGGCTCGTCGATCACGTTGATGGGCCAGTGTCTGCGCCTCCCAAAACCATCCTAATCGACAATAAGGAACAACCTAATCCTGAATTTTCTGCTTGGTCTATTCAAGATCAACAAGCTGTCCTTATTCTCAACTCATCTCTTACCGAAGATGCTGTCTCCAAAATACTCGGACTCTCCACCGCCAGGCAGATCTGGATTGCTCTTGAAGCGGCTTATAGCAACACGTCCCTTGAACGTATGCATCTTCTTCATGATAATCTGCGTCAGTTAACCAAAGGCTCATCGATCGTTGCTGATTTTGGTCGCAAGTTTAAAGGAAGTTTTGCCCAATTATTAGCTATTGGTCATCCGGTTAGCGACACGGATAAAACCTATTGGTTTTTATGTGGCCTAGGACCAACTTTTGAAAGCTGGTCAACGGCCATTCGGACCGCTCGTGACCCGTTACCCTTTCGTGACTTACTCACTAAAGCCGAAAGTCAAGAACAATTTCTTTCATCTCTTCACCCATCTCATTCTGCACCAGTTGCTTTCCCAGCCAACCATAATCATCATCGGCCCTCGGGTTCTGGTTCAAACCGGTCCCGAAATTCCTCAGGTTCTTCACGTGTCCCATCTCACCAAGTTCCTTCCAAAGGGACTCGTCGTCCACCGCACTGTCAGTTATGTAGAACCAATGGCCATTATGCCAACAAATGTCCCAAACTCGCTTCCTTTGTTTCCATATATTCCTCTGATGAGAATCTTGCTCGTGCCTTTCATTCTAAGTGCAATGTCACTTATGACATTCCTGATTGGACCGCAGACAGTGGTGCCGATCTACACATGACCGACGATACCGGTAAACTTCTCTTTTTTTCTTCCTATCACGGTACCAATTCGGTTCTTTTTGGTAATGGCTTATCTTTGCCTATTACTCATAAAGGTCACGTAACCATTAACAAAAGTATTCCATTGAAAGACGTTCTAGTTGTTCCCAATATGACTAGAAATCTTCTTTCGGTTAGCAAGTTGACAAAAGATTATCCCGTTGATGTGCTTTTCTCCGATTCTTTTTTTATTATTCAGGAATATCGGAAAACAAGCGAACCGCTCGCTAAAGGACGATGTGAGAATGGCCTCTATGTGATTCGGGATAACTCTTTTGCTTTTGTTTCTTCTCTTTCGTCGAATAAAGCCTCTTTTGAACTATGGCATAATCGTTTAGGGCATGTTGCCTTTGATACTATTTCTACTTTGCAAAAACTTGGTTGTTTGTCTTTTACATCTATTTTGCCTAAACCAAATATTTGCTCTCAATGTCAACTTGCTAAGGCCCATAAATTACCATTTTCTTAGAATGACAAACGTGCTTCTCATCCGCTTGATCTCGTTCATTGTGATCTATGGGGACCCCTCACCTATTATTAGTAAAGATGGGTACAAATATTATGTGGTGTTTGTTGATGATTACTCTAGATTCTCATGGTCAGTGGCGGATCCAGGAATTTTTTTTCACTGGGTTCCCTTTTTATGTGTTTCAATTTACCAAACATAAAAATTCGGGTCTGTTCAAGGGTTCGGGTTGGTTTGATGGGTCGGGTCGGATAACGTTCGTCACATAATAAAAATACGATACAATAATGAAAAAACATCGGCATTAGAAATCTAACCTTTTCTGTACATCAGCAGGTTGAAGGGGTGGTGCATACTGCTGCTTCATATAGATAACATCTTTTCCTCCCATATTTACACCAACAACAATATGAGTGCCAAATCTTTCAATAAACCTGTAAAAATATCAGATTTGTTCACATAATCATGGATCGAATGACCCTTTAAGCTAACAAGTATATGCATCTGACCTTGCCAATAATGCAGGTTCCCATGATGACAGAACAACTTGCTTCACATGATCACAAAGTAGTATTTGGGAATTTTCTAGTGCGATTGTATATAATGATATGAACATGCCTTCAAAAGCTTGTTTTGGTGCTGGAAGCATCTTTCTGCCAATTTCCAGTTCCAGAAACATTGAATTGAGGATTTGAGGCCCAAAGGAATTTTTCCGGTCAATGGTAGTTCCTGGTTGAACTGCTCAGACATCTGCAGAGAAAAGTTATCAAAGATTATCGACAATTTAGAGGAATTAACATGTTAAATATGCTTAGCAGTTCAAATAACCTCAAAACTTATGTTGATTTCATAATCTTTACAGATGTAATTATTTTATATAAGATCTATCATATATCTTCAAGGTTTTTTTTTTTTTTTGTTATTCTTTGATACATCATAGATCTAATTGTCAATATCCGGTATCTTTGAACCAATTCAATAACAAGGAAAAAACTAACAATATACAATAATCAATATCCAATAATCAAAGATGTGAAAGAACAGAATCTGAAATACTAGTTGATGAATTAAGTACTACCTAAACCAAGTTAACTACCTTTATCTAACAATAAAAAAAACAGAACCAAGTTAACTCCATTCACACAGGAAGAAACAAAGACATATACTCTATTAACACTAAAAATTAAAATTAGAACATAGAAATTAATACTAGAAATTAAAACCACACAACTTTACCTGAAGTTTTGGGGAGGGTTGAGGAGCGGAGGCAGGTCGCACGAGTCACGAGAGAAGGCGGAGGGAGGGGAGGCGCCGGCGGGGAAGGAGGAGGCGGAGGGAGGGGCGGCGCCGGCGGGGAGGCGGAGGGAGGAGAGGTCGAGGGTCGCTTTGGGCTTCTGTGTGTTTTTGTTTGGTAGGGCAAGAGTGCAAGACATGTAATGTAACCTAGTTTTGAAAAAAAAAAAAAAACAGTTTTCAACTAAAAAACAGGTTGGAAACCTAAAAACCGGGTAAAATGGGTTTCGAACCTGGAACATCTTTGTTATAAGAGGCGGGTCTTTACCACTAAGGCACGAACCAGTTTTTGCAATGGGTTCCTTAGATAATATTCTTATGGGTTCCTTTTTTTTTCTTATATACGTTAACACTAAAAACTACAAACCGAGTGGGTTCCCAGGAACCCGACCATCATAACGTAGTTCCGCCCCTGCTCATGGTTATACCCGCTTAAAACTAAAAATGAGTTTTATACAATTTTGCAAACCTTTTTCCGTCTTGTTCAAACTCAATTTCAAGGCAAAGTCAAAGTTTTTCAAAGTGACGGGGCACGGAATTTTCAAATCAATATGTGCGTAAAATATTTGATGAAAATGGCACATTCCACCGATTTTCATGTCCATATACCGCACCTCAAAATGGCCGCGCCGAAAGAAAACATCGTCACATAGTTGAAACAGGTCTAGCCATGCTTTTCCATGCTCGTGTTCCTATTGAACATTGGGTAGAAGCCTTTAGTACCGCCACATATATCATCAACCGTTTATCCACAAAACTCTTGCAAAACAAATCTCCCTTCAAGATCCCTTTTTCTACACAACCATCTTATGCCAATTTTCGTGTCTTTGGTTGTTGCGTGTACCCATATTTGCGTGACTATGCTCCTCACAAACTTGCACCACGAAGTATTCCTTGTATTTTTCTAGGATACACTCCTCAATACAAGGGGTACAAATGCATTGACCCTACTTCGTCTCGCACCTATGTCACGAGACATGCTCGTTTTGATTAAACCCATTTTCCTTTCAACAACGACTCCTCTCATAACGATTACACTGATCTCTTCCTTTCCACTTTCAATGAAACCACGAACTTCTCACCATCCAAATCTCAATCCACGGCTACGACTTAACCACAAAACAAATCATCTAATATTAACTCTCCTTGTTCTCTGTGTAAGGATGTTCCAATTTCATCTCAATCTACTAGGCCCACTGGTCAAATTTTCATGCATCCTCCACAGTCTAATGTCAACCCAAATGTTGACCCACCTCAATCGTCCACTACTCAGCCCGATAATAACCCACTGCCTGATAACAACCCGCTGCCACACGGACCCGATCCCGAACCGTCACAACCTCAACCCACACCTTCGCATCCTATGGTTACCCGTTCCAAGGTTGGCACATTCAAACAAAATCCTAAACACACTTCTTATCATTCCCAAGTCATGCACTCATGTCTTCATACGGCCCTCCTTAGCAACATCGATCCGAAAGGATTCCGAAGTGCTTCCAAACATCCACATTGGATCCAGGCTATGTAACACCCCAACCGATGGTGGAAACATCGGGATGTCACGTATTGATGATTGTTTCAGTAGCACATGGTATTTATTGAATTTTAAATACTTTATTCATAGCATAATATAAAAAAAACATTGTATAAGAAATTCAAATGCTAGTACATAACATGAAATAAATCAAAAAACTTCAAATAACTTCTTCAAGCACACCCTAAGCTTCAGCTTCATTGTTACCTGAAACATGTTAATTTTGAAAATGTTTTTGGGTCAACTATATGTTGGTGAGAATTACATAGGTTTGAATAAAAATGTTGTACAATTCGAGTGTCATGGCTAATCTAGTCCATATGTGAAAACAAACTATCAGGTAAATCGAGTGCATAATCAACCCTTGTGACTAGAATACTGTGGTCCATCCCATACGCATATGGTTCACTCGATTATGTTATGTGTTCGATAACAATCACCCACGCTACCTATGTAGGAGGTACACGTATCCGGGTGGGATTGTCAGTCCAATAGATCTATCATTGTATACCGTCGGCTGATTAATGTTAATGATTATGCTAGAATAATGTGCTTACACTAGTAATGTTTAAGACATAATGCAACATAGAATAACACATACACACTTATGATTGAATTGTAAATTGAATGTTGTAACATGTTTCACCCCAAAATAGTGAATGGAAAAAGGGGCTATGTAAACTCACCTTAGTGTTAGGATGGAGACCCTTGATATATAAATAAATGTGGCTCGTGTATATCCAAATATCACCCTATTTCAAGGTAATAAATAAGTGTTGGGGAAAACTTAATAAGTCTAAGTTTCCTAGTCTAAAGTATGATAGGGTTCCTAATTTGGGGATTAATAATTGATTTATGATTAAATTTGAATAATTGTTAATAACTTAATAAATAAAGAAATAATTAATAAAAAAAATATTTCTAACCAATATTAACTAAAGGAAGTTGTATTATAATGTAATAAATGTGAAAATATTTTTTATTAAATTATTTTCTTAATTAATTAGTATTTATATATTAATACTTATTTGATAAAATATAAACTTAATATTTAAAAATATTAAAATTTATAAATTTCAAATCAAAAAAATTATATTTCTAATCTAAATGATTAATAACAATTTATGTGAAATTTTGATGTAAAAATAATGAAAAATGAATTTATTATGATTTATTTATGATTAAAATCACAAAAATCGATTAAAAATATTAAATAAATGATTTTTCTAAAATAAAATTTATTTCTAAAATGTTTATTGATTTATAAGTTTAAAATAGTTTTTGTGGGATTTTATAAAGTCGTTTTGATATTTTATAGAATTTTGAATTTATAAATGAATAAACTTGTAATATTTATAATATATAATAAATAAATAATTTTTGAAAAACTAAAAGTTGGATAATAAACTTTATCCTCAGAATGACATAGAATAATTTTTGTAGAATTTATAAACCATGTTTAGTATTTAAAATCTATTTTTTAAAAATAATATTGAATATATAATTATAAAAGAAAGCAAAAAAATAATTGCAGTTGCTAGGACTCGAACCCGAGTCCCTGGCCGGCTCGATGGTCTTAGATTCACAAGCCAGACCAACTGGTCTGACCCTGAGAACGATTAATTATTGAATCCAAATAATTATATAGGCTTACTGTTAGTTCATGAATTTGTTTTTGAAAAATAAAAAAAAACTACGACGGGAATCGAACCCTTGTTGTGGCCGGTTCACTCGTTTTATTTAGCATCAACCCACCAACTGATCTGTGGATCAGTTGGTGCTAAATTTTGATTCGTTTTGATTATAACTGGTTCCTGCTTGAAACCATTATCCCCAAATTGAATACTTATGAACCCTAACTATAGCAATTGATAAAAGCAGCGCGATCAATAGCCCCTGAAACATTGGGGCTATTGTTTATAATATGCCGATTAACAAATAAAATGAATGAATTGATGCTTACAGTGAGTAATTGTATATGATTGATTCGATAAAGCTTGAAAGCAAAGACGCGATCGCACAGGAAATTATACGTGTTTAAAACAGAAATTGATAGTGGGATTTGATTTTTCGGTGCCTTTAGGGTCTAGGGAGAGGTCCTATTTATACTAATTGCGACGAATTGACGGTTATAGATTTTGAATTCAAAGGAATGAGTCGCCCAAGATTAATCGGACTTTCTGGTTTGTTTTAGTTGCAATTCATAGTGGTATAGGGCCGAACATAATGCTAACAAACTTCCCATAACAGATTATCAGATAATATGCACGAATCGTGGGTTAATCGAACAAGTTTGTTGTGGGTGTTGACTTCCTATGTCAACTGTGATGATATAATTAGACCTTATATGTAATACGCGCAGGATAGGAAACAGATATGGCTGGTAGCTCAGCTGGTTGTTATGTTGTGTGGTGAAGGGGTGGACGCGGGTTCGAGTCCCGGTCCAACCATTTATTTTTTTTAAACATTTTTCCATATAAACTATATCTTTTATGAACATATATGATTATACTAGATTAAAAATGATGGAAAAATAATTTTAATACTCATAAAATGTCGAGATTCGAAGCTTTTTATTGAATAACTTCATTATTACAAACTAGATAAAAATGCGAAACGTTACAGTCTCCCCTACTTTTAGGAACCTCGTCCCGAAGTTGGAGCTGGAGAGTCTACTGGAAAGAGGTGTGGGTATTTAGACTTCATCTGGTCCCTGCGTTCACAAGTGAACTCCGGACCTCGCTTAGATTCCCAACGAACCTTGACAATCGGGATGTGACTGCGCCTAAGCTTCTTGACTCCAATATCCATGATTTCAACAGGTTTCTCAACAATGTGCATAGTTTCATCGATTTGCACATCTTCAAGAGGGACATGGAGGTTCTCATCGGCTAAACATTTCTTCAGATTCGAAACATGAAAAGTTGGGTGAACATTGCTTAGCTTAGGTGGAAGATCAAGTTTGTAGGCCACCTTTCCAATCCTGTCAAGCACTTTGAAAGGACCCACATAACGAGGAGCTAGTTTTCCCTTTCTTCTGAAGCGAATCACTCCCTTCCAAGGAGATACTTTAAGAAGTACAAGATCCCCGACTTGAAATTCCAAAGGCTTTCGACGTTTATCAGCATAACTCTTCTGTCGACTTCTAGCCTTAAGAAGATTATCTTGGATCAGTTGAATCTTGTCTGTAGTTTCCAGGATCAGTTCAGGACCAGTAATCTGGGCTTCACCAATCTTAGTCCAACAGACAGGTGAACGACATTTACGACCATAAAGTGCCTCAAATGGAGCCATGTTGATACTGGCATGGTAGCTGTTATTGTACGAGAACACGACTAAAGGAAGATGAGAATCCCATGCGCCACCAAAATCGATGACACATGCCCTGAGCATATCTTCAAGAGTTTGGATGGTTCGTTCGGTCTGACCATCTGTCTGAGGGTGGTAAGCTGTGCTCAGGTTTAACTTGGTACCCAAAGCGTCTTGTAAGGAATCCCAAAAATGAGAGGTGAAATGACCATCACGATCAGAAATGATATCCAAAGGTATACCATGGTGACATACAATTTCACTCATGTACATCCTTGCCAACCTTTCCACAGAATATTTCTCACGGATCGGTAAGAAATGAGCTGACTTAGTCAAGCGATCGATGATTACCCAAATACTGTCATAACCTTTGGGTGTATGAGGGAGTTTAGTGATGATAGTGATGAAGTCCATTGCTATGCTCTCCCATTTCCATACAGGAATCTCTGGTTGTTCAAGCATACCAGAGGGTCGTTGATGTTCAGCCTTAACCTTGGAACATGTGAGACATTTTGCTACAAAAAGAGCAATATCCTTCTTCATATCAGGCCACCAATACGAATACCGAAGATCTTGGTACATTTTATCAGCACCAGGATGAATAGAATAACGAGACTTATGAGCCTCGTTCATAAGAAAAGTACGAAGATCATCGCGGTCAGGAATCCAAAGTCGATTGAGAAAATAAAGTAGACCATCAGATTTAGTTTCAAGTTGATTCTCAGCACCACAAGACATTTCCTCATACATGTTACCTTGAGTGGGTGGTATAATTCTTTTCGTGGATCTTGAGCTGTCTGGACGCATAAGCAAAACCCTTGCCTCGTTTCATAAGAACACAACCAAGACCTTGGTTTGATGCATCACAATAGACCACGAAATCATCATTTCCATCGGGTAAGGTCAAGATAGGAGCTTCACAGAGTTTCTGTTTAAGAATCTCGAATGCTTCCTCTTGTTTTGGTCCCCACTCATAAGGTTTACCCTTATGAGTTAAGGCAGTGAGAGGAACAACGATCTTGGAGAAGTTAGCAATGAATCGACGATAATAACCAGCTAGACCAAGAAAGGAACGAACTTCTGTTGGAGTTTTAGGAACACTCCAATTCTTGACAGCTTCGATCTTTGCGGGATCAACATGAATTCTGTTCTCGTTGATAACGTGACCCAGAAATTGAACTTCCTTAAGCCAAAATTCGCACTTTGAGAACTTGGCATACAGTTTTTCATTCTTGAGGAGATCCAAGATTAAGTGAAGATGTTGTTCGTGATCGGATTTTGATTTGGAATAAATCAAAATGCCATCAATGAAGACGATCACAAACTTGTCGAGATAAGGTTTACAAACCCGATTCATTAAATCCATAAACACTACGGGAGCATTGGTCAATCCAAAGGGCATGACCATGAATTCGTAATGACCATAACGTATGCGAAAAGCTGTTTTGGGAATATCTTCCTCATGAACTCTAAGCTGATGATAACCAGAATGAATGTCGATTTTTTGAGAAATGAGTTGCTCCTTGAAGTTGGTCAAAAAGATCATCAATTCGGGGTAGAGGATGACGATTCTTGATGGTAAGTTTATTAAGCTCACGATAATCGATACACATCCTGAGAGATCCATCCTTCTTCTTGACGAATAAAACAGGGGCTCCCCAAGGAGAAAAACTGGGGCGGATGAAACCCTTATCTGAGAGTTCCTGGAGTTGACTGGCGAGCGCTTGCATCTCAGAGGGTGCAAGACGATAAGGATATTTGGCGATCGGATTAGCACCAGGTATAAGGTCGATTCTAAATTCCACTTGAAGAGAAGGAGGTAAACCAGGTAGATCCTCTGGAAAAACTTCAGGATAATCTCGAACGATTGGAATATCTTGTATTTTCTTGCCCTTGTCTTTCTTTTCTATCACATTAGCCAATAAAGCCATATACCCCTTTCGTAAGTATTTTTGAGCAGTCGTACAAGACATGAGTTTAAGTTCACCACAAGGTTTCTCCCCATAAATCTTCAAAACGTCACCAGATACAAGAGGGATGCGAATAACTTTCTCAAAGCATAAGATTTCAGCACGATGAGCCAACAACCAATCCATGCCTACTATGACATCAAAGCTTCCAAGATGCATAGGAATGAGATCAATAGAGAAGGTATGGTCATCAAGGTTCAACTCACAGTTTCGAATAACAGAATCAATCGAGATAGACTTCCTATTAGCTACTTCTACCACTAGGGGTTCCTCTAGGTTGGTTTGGGGCATGTTAAGTAGGGGTTCAAAATTTAGTGACACAAACGACTTATCAGCACCCGAATCAAATAGTATGGAAGCATAGTGGTTATTAACAAGAAACGTACCATTAACCACTTCAATGTTGTTGCGGGCTTGATCAGCATTGATGTTGTATGCGCGACCACGAGCACCTTGGTTTTGATTCTGGTTACGGTTTTGGTTCTGGTTACGATTATGGTTCTGGTTCTGGTTCTGGTTTCCACGGTTAGGGCACGTGTTACTGTAATGATCTGTGCTGCCACACTCGTAACACTGACAACGAGTAGGCCTATCATTTTGATGGTTGGGAGCTCGAGCATTTCTAGCAGGGTTATTTGGAGCAGCAGGGGCATTAGTAGGAGGAATTCGACAAACATTCACGAGATGTCCATACTTTTGACAGTTAGTACAAAAACAACAAGGTGCTTGAGTTGGGTGGTGATACTTGCACGTATTACACAAGGGATGGGGTCCAGTATATGGTTTCTTGTCAGGTGGAGGAGCGGCAACGACTGCAAAATTTCTTTCCTTGCGTTTTTTGTTGGTTGAGGGCTCAGACTTAACCTCATTAGCAGGTTGAGGAGTATCCTTCACAACAGCTTTCTTTGCATCCTTACGAAAAAGAGTGCCATTCTTCACATGGTTGTCAGTCAGAGTAGCAGCTAGGCGCTTGGCTTCTTCGAGAGTGGCAGGATTTCTTCCCCACACAGTATCCTGAATCTGCATAGGTAAACCTCCAATATACTTTTCAATAGCAACAGGGAGGGGTGTGACCTTATGTTGTAGCAAGAGTCTCAGTTCATGGAAAAGAGTGTTGTAGCCCAGATTCTCCCCATTGTCCTGGACCAGAATGTGAAACTCATCCTCTAACTTCTTGACTTCATTACGAGGACAGAACTCTTCCTTCATAATATCCTTAACTTGCTCCCAAGTCAAAGCTAGTGCGACTTCAGCTCCACGAGTCATTTTCTCTTCATTCCACCATGTGAGTGCCCTTTTGTGGATGACGCTCATAGCATAGCGAACCTTGAGATTATTGGGACACTCGCTATTAATGAAGGTATTTTCGATACCCTCGAACCACTGAAGGAGACCAGTTGCGCCTTCGTCCCCGCTAAACTTAGGAGGGTTGCAAGTGTTGAAGTGTTTGAGTGTGCAAGTAGGGTGAGCATTCCTGTTCCTATTGTGATTACCATTCCCATTGCCGTTTCCATTGCCATTGCCATTCCCACTCATCTGAATGACTTGATCCACCAAGTTGGGAACTAGTGTCGCTATCTGTTGAGCCATTTGTTGGGAAACGATCGCAGCAAGTTGAACCTCATTGTCATGGTGGTTGTTGTTGTTGTTGTTGTTGTTGCTGCTTTCACCTTCATGTTCGTTTTCATTGCTAAGACGAGTGCTGCGACGCGGAGGCATGATCTGTAAGAGACACAATGAGGGTTCAATGAGACATGAAATGAATGAGATAATATAAGGAATGTAATCATTTACTCATTAATTAAAATGAATAAACGAAAACGTTGACTTATCAAAGATTCTAGATTCTAATAACATAGTGAAGACATGCTTTAGCCTATAAGTGAACACTCATCCCGAGAATTCCCAGGTAGGCATCCGGGTCCCTCGTCTGATTGGGATATATGCGCAATGCCAGCCTAGACAGAAGACTCAGAATACAGGCGTTCACCCTTCCAGATTGCACGTGTTCGCTATTAAAATCTAGAACTTCGACGAGATCTCAAGGTGGTTCAGGCTAAACCTGAGGATTTTGTCCTATTAATCTAAAGGTGGATTAGGATTGCAGCAGACAACTCGTAGGACTAGGGTAGTATAGGGTGTGGAATAAGGATAAGGATAAGGAAGCAAATAGGGTTACAAGTAGGGGAAGCAAGTACTGTTTTAAATCCTATGGTTATAGACTAGATTATTTTTGTAATAACCTAATTCCCTATAACCATGGCTCTAATACCAATCTGTAACACCCCAACCGATGGCGAAAACATCGAGATGTCACGTATTGATGATTGTTTCAGTAGCACATGGTATTTATTGAATTTTAAATACTTTATTCATAGCATAATATCCAAAAAAACATTGTATAAGAAATTCAAATGCTAGTACATAACATGAAATAAATCAAACAACTTCAAATAACTTCTTCAAGCACACCCTAAGCTTCAGCTTCATTGTTACCTGAAACATGTTAATTTTGAAAATGTTTTTGGGTCAACAAAATGTTGGTGAGAATTACATAGGTTTGAATAAAAATGTTGTACAATTCGAGTGTCATGGCTAATCTAGTCCATATGTGAAAACAAACTATCAGGTAAATCGAGTGCATAATCAACCCTTGTGACTAGAATACTGTGGTCCATCCAATATGCATATGGTTCACTCGATTATGTGATGTGTTCGATAACAATCACCCACGCTACCTATGTAGGAGGTACACGTATCCGGGTGGGATTGTCAGTCCAATAGATCTATCATTGTATACCGTCAGCTGATCAATGTTAATGATTATGCTAGAATAATGTGCTTACCCTAGTAATGTTTAAGACATAATGCAACATAGAATAACACATAGACACTTATGATTGAATTGTAAATTGAATGTTGTAACATGTTTCACCCCAAAATAGTGAATGTAAAAAGGGGCTATGTAAACTCACCTTAGTGTTAGGATGGAGACCCTTGATATATAAATAAATGTGGCTCGTGTATATCCAAATATCACCGTATTTCAAGAATTCAAGGTAATAAATAAGTGTTGGGAAAAACTTAATAAGTCTAAGTTTCCTAGTCTAAAGTATGTTAGGGTTCGTAATTTGGGGATTAATAATTGATTTATGATTAAATTTAAATAATTGTTAATAACATAATAAATAAAGAAATAATTAATAAAAAAATATTTCTAACCAATATTAACTAAAGGTAGTTGTATTATAATGTAATAAATGTGAAAATAATTTTATAAAATTATTTTCTTAATTAATGAATATTTATATATTAATACTTATTTGATAAAATATAGACTTAATATTTAAAAATATTAAAATTTATAAACTTCGAATCAAAAAAATTATATTTCTGATCTAAATAATTAATAATAATTTATGTGAAATTTTGATGTAAAAATAATGAAAAATGAATTTATTATGATTTATTTATGATTAAAATCACAAAAATCGATTAAAAATATTAAATAAATGATTTTTATGAAATAAAATTTATTTCTGAAATGTTTATTGAGTTATAAGTTTAAAATAATTTTTGTGGGATTTTATAAAGCCGTTTTGATATTTTTATAGAATTTTGAAGTTATAAATGAATAAAATTGTAATATTTATAATATATAATAAATAAATAATTTTTGAAAAACTAAAAGTGGATAATAAACTTTATCATTAGAATGACTTAGAATAATTTTTGTAGAATTTATAAACCATGTTTAGTATTTAAAATCTATTTTTTAAAAATAATATTCAATATATAATTATAAAAGAAAGCAAAAACAATAATTGCAGTTGCCAGGACTCGAACCCGAGTCCCTGGCCGGCTCGATGGTCTTAGATTCAGAAGCCAGATCAACTGGTCTGACCCTGAGAACGATTAATTATTGAATCCAAATAATTATATAGGCTTACTGTTAGTTCATGAATTTGTTTTTGAAAAATAAAAAAAAAACTATGACGGGAATCGAACCATTGTTGTGGCCGGTTCACACGTTTTATTTAGCATCAACCATCAACTGATCTGTGGATCAGTTGGTGCTAAATTTTGATTCGTTTTGATTATAACTGGTTCCTGCGTGAAACCATTATCCCCAAATTGAATACTTATGAACCCTAACTATAGCAATTGATAAAAGCAGTGATCAATAGCCCCTGAAACATTGGGGCTATTGTTTATAATATGCCGATTAACAAATAAAATGAATGAATTGATGCTTACAGTGAGTAATTGTTAGTACATGATGTCCCTAGGCTAGTATATTAGTTGTTTGGATGTGTTTCGGGGTGTTTGGAGACGTTTGTACGCGTTTTGGAGGGTTCGGGATGCTATATGCGATTAGCAGATGAATTCACACGATTAGGGCCCTAATCGTGGTACTGTTCATGCGATTAGGCTTGGATGTATAGGCGATTAGCCTTAATCGCCTGCAATGGGTATGCTAATCGCCTATATGGGCCTGGTCGTTCCTGGGAGGTATAAATAGGCCCATTCTCAACCCTAGACCGGAGTTCTTGCCTCACACACTCTCCAAACACCCTCCCATGGTCTGTAAGGTCTGATTTGATCTCTGTAAACACTCGAGCTCTGTTTTAGTGATTAATCTATAATCTTTTGACCCGTGTGTGTGTTGTGATTACTCGTTTATCATCGTTTCATTATCGTATCTGTTATTAGAGCATATTAGAGGGATTCCGCACCTCTAGTATAAACCCCGTGATTGTCGGATTACGCGTTATTCGATCCTACAGTGGTATCAGAGCCGAGGCTCTTATCACGGGTGTTTTAATAACAAAAACGAGCAAAAACAGGTTGTTTTTGGTGTAAAAGTTAAGATTTTTAATTAAAAAAACCTGTTCTTATTTTGAAACTTTGAGTTTTTATCAAAAACCCATCTTTTTCAAATTCTTGGTGTGTGTTTATGGATTAAAACGTGTGTTTTTTTATTAGGTTTTGTTCTAAAAGTGTTTTGGAAACTTTTCCAATCATTTGGGGTATAAACACATTGTTTTAGATAAGATTTTGAGGCAAAAACGGTGATTTTTGAGCAAAAGTGCGGCTGCAGATCAGATCAGGCGATTAGCAGGTCAAATCGCTTGAAAAGTTTGAGCGATTAGGGTTTTTCACACAATCGCGTGCTACAGTACACGCAATTAGCACAATCGCGTGCTACAGTACATGCAATTAGCTTACTCGCCTATTAAAATTGGTTACTTATACACGATTGGGATCCCAATCGCTTGCTACAGTGCACGCGATTAGGCCCAATCACGTGACATACCCAGTTCACCCAAAAACCCTACTCGCATTACTATTCACTAGCAATTAGCCCAACTCGCATTACTATTCACTAGCAATTAGCCCAAATCGCATTACTATTCACTAGCAATTAGCCCTAATCGCCTAAAAGGTTCTGGAACGAAAAATTTGACTAAGTATCGGACTTTTGACAAATATTAACATATGGCAAACCCGTGGGGTCATCTAAACCAACCAAGGCAACATAATAACCAACAATTGAACAATCAAGCGAACGTACCCACAAACCCTTGGCAATACTCAGCCGAGCGAAACGCGCAACGGATGCAACAAGCGCAGATGCAAGCTAATGTTGCCGGAATCAATCCGTGGGCGCTAGCGGCTCAACAACAAGCGATGAACGCGAATCCTTGGGCACTCGCGGCTGCTGCAAACTCACAGACGAATCATCTGTCTTCCGTTCTCATGAGTGACTTAGAGACGGGTAGTTCGAATAGGGCGCCGAAATTGCAATACATGTCAGACTACCATGGTTGGAAAGGCAGATTTCAAACGTATGTTGAGGCTATTGATGGTCTCGTGTGGTCAGCGATAGAGACTGGGTATAGTAGGCCTTTGGTTGAGAATTCCACAACTCCGATCTCAATTGAAGACATGAATGAAGATCAGAGGAAGAAGTATAATTATGAGAAAAAGGCGATGGCAGCATTGAAGCAAGCTCTTCCCAAGGATATTCTTCATCAATTCGCTCAGTGCACAACATCACAGATGCTTTGGTTAGCACTGGCTGAGCGAAATGAGGGTAATCTGAAGACGCGAAAAGTTAAAATGGATCAACTCAAGAAGGAGTTCGAGAACTTCAATGCTATTGGGAACGAATCTCTGAGGGACTTGACTGCTAGATACTACCATCTGATGTCTGAAATGTATCAGTACGGGGTCTTATATTCATCTGCTGACCTTGTAGAAAGATTTGCTGAGGCACTACCTCCTCACTGGCATCAATGGTTGGATATTCTAAAGTCAAACAATGCATATCAGACTCTCTCCATCAACGAGTTCATTACCGAGCTGGAGAACAAGGAGATAGAGGAAATCAGGAGAGCAAACAAGGCGCTCATTCCACAGAATCCCAGCATCTATTATGGGAATCCTCTTCAGGACACCAGTGTGGGTGGTACCAAACCACAAACTGCTTTTGTGGTTAACCCGGACCCAGTTTGTGCTTTCGACAATTATGGTCCCCCAGCTGATGTTCCTCCTCCCACATATCCTTTTGGACCAAACCCGTATCCTTTGAATTTTAATACTAACCAGTTTGGTGTTAACCCGTTTTCTCATCTTGCAGCACCAGCGCAGGCAACTGCGAACTTTAGTGGACCCTCTTCTACAGGTTTTGGCGGGGCTCCAACTACAAGTTATGGTGGATATGGAGGTGCTTCTATTTCTAATCAAGGTGGCTATCGGACCAATACAGTCCCAGAGCAGCTGAACACCGCGGGTTTAGAAAAGGTGACTGTAGAGCTAGCTCAAGAACACATGGCTCTACTGTCGACCTTGGTAAACTCCTATAGTGGACTGGTTGCTGGACAGATCGGGAATCCTCATCTTACACAGGAGGATTACTCGCAGATTGATAAAGACGACATGGATCTGATAGACATACAATGGCACTTTGCAAGCGTGGTGAGAAGGGCAAAGGAATACATGGACAGGACGGGAAGAAGAGATGTCTTGATCAATAATAACACCAAGTTTGGGTTCGACAAAACAAAGGTCACATGCTACAACTGTGGCACAAAAGGACATTTTGCAAGGGAATGTGACCGACCTAAGCAGCAAGGACATCAGAATCCTTTCAACAACAACAGAGCTAATCAGAATCAGAGGCAGCAAGCTCAGGCTCAACCTAATACTGAGCGTGCTATTGTCCCAGTCAACAACCAGAATCAGAACCAGAGGCCGCCTGCAAACAACAATCAAGGTCAAGCCATGGTTATTCAAGCTGATGAAGGTTATAACTGGAACCATCTGATCATCGGAGAAGAAGCTCCTCAAGGTGGTGCAGCCTGTTTTGCTCAACAAGCGTCTGAAGCACCAGCCGAAGTTGAAGAAACTTCGAGTCAGTCTGACATCATCACTTCTGAAACCGAAGCGTCTGACTGTGACTCGGAGTGCGATTCTGATAGTGGAGAAGATTTGGAGGATCTGTTAGCTGAAGCAGATGCATTGATCGGTAAAAGATCGTTTCTTGTGGATGCTGACTGCACAGAGAAGAACTACGGCGAATTCTTTGGAGCTCAGAAGACAGCAGCTCATTATGCATTGATGGCCATTACTGAATCGTCGAACAAGGTAAGTTCTTCTTCTGATTCAAAATTAGATTGTGTAGAGTGTAATCAGTTAAAATTCAGAATTAAAGAATTAACTGAAGAAAATCTGAATTTAAAAGCTGATGTTGGTCCGTTACAAAGGTCAATTGATTCTTTGAGACAAAAGGAGAAAAATTTTCTTAGTACAATTGAAAATTATAAAAAGGATGTTTCTGAACTGTCTAAAACCTTGGCTAACAAACAAATTGCTATAAATAATTACATCAATGAGGTCGAAGACACTAAGAAGCAATTGGCCATTGTTAACTGTGACTATGAAAAGATCAGGAAGAAGCTTGAGAGTTATTTAAACTGCAAGTATGTCCTTGATCACATAGCAGAACACTCTGACAAGGAAGGCTTCTCCACCAGTCCCAAATACTCTCAATGTCCACCTCCGGTGAGATTCGAAAATCATAATTTTGATGTCTTGCCGAAGGAGGAACTTGTGGACATGGCAGCTGAGGCAGCAAAAGCTGCAGAGGCGGCCAAGGTTACTGAAGCAGCTAAACCTGCTGAGGTCACTAAGGCTGCTACTCCTGCTAAAGCTGTTAATCTGTGTGAGAAAGCTGATGATATCAGTGTATATGACACTGACACTTCGGATGATGAGCTCGATGAACCTCCTAGGTATGCACCGGTCAAAACTAAAGATGTTCCTCTTGAGAATCATATCATTACCACTGAAACCTTGAGTGAGCTGGAACCGAAAGTGCAAACCGAGGATGGTAGGAGGATTAAGGTGTTTTATAAATTAAAAGGGTCTGAAAGGGTGCATGCTGATGAGGAAGTCCCTCTCAGATGTATCGCCCCTGGTCTTTTTGCCAAAATTTGGCAAGCATATGTCATTACCGTAGAAAAGGAAACCTGGAATAAAAAGAAGGGTAAGGGTAAGGGTAGAAAGGATCAGGGTAATCAGCCTAATGAACATAACAAGAAAAATCAAAAGTCGAACACCGTTAATCCTCAAAATCAAGCTCAAAGAAACGGTCCGAAAAAGCATGTAACTGAGTTCATTAGATCGAGCGGCACTGAAAGAAACGACGATCCTCAAGTCGATCAGCAAAGAAGATGTCTTGAGGATCTAAAACATAAAAACTCATTTGCCGGCCCATCTAACAAAAGGAACAAAAAGGAGACCAAACCCGAATCTCCTAGGTTTGAAGAATATAGATCCTGTCACAAGTGCGGGGAACGTGGGCCTTTAGTTGCTGCGTGCCCTGAATTGAGACGAGAAAGGATCAAGGTGGATGATCCTCCCAGTTCTAGAAAATCCAAGCAACCTGTTTCCCCTAAACTCTCAGAGAAACAAAAGGGAAAGCAGGTCGTTTATGATAACCGCAACAAGATTGCTATGAACCAAAAGCCAGTTGATGGCAGGGGTCCACAGCTGAGGGGGAGCACTGTTCCTCCAAAGGTTGAAGCAGCGCCTAAGCCACCAGCAAAGGCTGCAGCTAAACCGCAGGGCAACCCCAAAGCTGCTCCACGTACAGTTAATTCTGAAGTGGATCCAAAATCTGTTCCTCCAAAGGAATCCAAGGCTGGACCTTCTAGCCCACAGGCGAAGAAGAAGCCCAAGCCAAAGAAACCTGAACAGATTTGGAGACCCAAGTCACCAACCAAAGGAGGAGAATCATCTGCTGGTGAAAGCACTGCTGTACCATTGGAAACAACGCCAACACCAAATGGAAGATGGGTTGACTTTCCGATGTTAGATGAAGATGGTAGACCCAAGACCGTGAAGGCTTGGGTCCCCCTTAACCACTGAACTTTAAATGTTTGTGCAGGGAGTTCCACAGGGCCTTATCAGCAGCCTATGGATTGTTGATAGTGGAGCTTCAGGGCACATGACAAGCGATTTATCCCTGCTTTTTGACATAAAGAATATCAACGGGGGGTATGTTGCCTTTGCTGGTAATAAAGGGGGTTATATTACAAAAGAAGGAAGTATGAGCAACGGTATTGTAAGCTTTGAAAAGATAAGCTTTGTCAAACAGATAGACCACAACTTGCTGAGCGTTTCGCAGATATGTGACAAGAAGTTCACTGTGTTCTTTGATGACAACGCATGTTTCATTCTGAAGCCTGGATTCAAAATACCGAAAGAGTGGGTCATGATCTCAGCTCCTAGGGTCAACAACTTATACGTCCTGGACATGAGCCGAGCAATGACAGCGAAAGGTCAGGTCACTTGTTTTTTGTCAAAGGCGACAGAGAAGGAATCGATAATGTGGCACAGACGAATGGGGCACATCCACTTGAGGAAAATGAACCATCTGGTCCAGAATCAACTGGTGGAAGGTGTTTCTGTTAAGAATTTTCATTTAAACGACGTCTGTGTCTCATGTAAGAAAGGGAAGCAGAAAAGAAAGTCTCACAAGCCTAAGAAGACAAACTCAGTTAGTCTACCACTCGAACGACTGCACATGGACCTGTTTGGCCCAATCAATCGGAAGAGCAAGAACGGTGACTCATACTGCTTAGTGGTTACGGATGATTATTCTAGGTTTTCTTGGGTTATGTGCATGAAGCACAAGAGTGAAACTTTTGATTACTTGAAGAATCTGTTTACTAAGTTGGAAAATATATATCAGCTAAAGATCCGTAGGATCAGAAGCGATAACGGAACAGAGTTCAAGAATCACGCTATGGAGGCGTTATGTGCAGAAAAGGGTATTCATCATGAATTCACAGCGCCATACACTCCTCAGCAAAACGGGGTTGCAGAAAGAAAGAATCGGACTCTTATTGAGGCAGCCAGAACTATGCTCGCAGACTTGAACTTGCCTGTGATCTTCTGGAACGAGGCAGTTCACTGCGCGTGTTATACTCTGAATAGGGTTCTAACGGTAAAGAAGCTTGGAAAAACCTCTTACGAGCTTCTGAACCGAATGAAACCGAACTTAGAGTTTCTGGAACCTTTCGGAGCTCCATGCACCATGATACATCCCGATGGGAAGTTTGGTGCAAAGGCAGAAGAAGGTTTCTTTGTTGGTTACAGCACTCCCAACAAAAGAGTGTACAACAAAAGAACCAACAACGTTGAAGAGTGGCTTAATGTCGATGTTCAGCGTTATACTGCCAATGCACCTGGTGTTGGACCTGATTGGTTGTTCGACTATAAGAGTCTATTTGATTCCTTCAACATGGAGAATTTGGTGGATGATGCTGTAGCGCAAATGTATTACGAATGTGAAAACGCAGCTAGCTCTCTGCTAATGCGTCCGATCGTGGTTAATGCACCTGCGCCTGCTCCATCTGATGCCTCTGCATCCACGGGTCCCCTGATAAAACCGCAGCAGCAGAAGTTGAGGAAGTTTTTCAGGAAGCGTCAGCAGAGGTTCTCGAATCTTCATCTTCCGACGACGATTTTGCAGAGTCTCATGAAACTGTCACTGAGGAACAAGCTGGAAATGTTGAATCTACCACTACAGCTCCAGTTAATCAGACAGGAAACAATCAAGCTGGTCCTTCTTCTTCAGCAGCTCCAGGGATAGGTCTTCGTATCGATCTCTCCGGTTTTAATATGCAACCCGCTGCTTCCTCTAGTTCAAGCGCCGCAGAGACAAATCTATCTCAAGGTCTGGAGAACCTTAATTTGCATTCGGATGATCCAGTGCCGGCACATCCGGAATCTCGGATTCACGACACTCATCCGATGCAAAATGTGATTGGTAATCCGACTAGCAGAGTCATGACGCGCAGTCAGCTCAGAAATGCTAGTTCAAGTGACAATACAGGTACTCTGGCACTCTACTCGGAAATCAGAAAAGCAGGTCATCAGAACGATTGGTCCTTCGCCTTGTATGTTTCTCAAACTGAACCCAGAACTGTGCAAGAGGCACTGAGGGAAGAACCATGGATTGAAGCAATGCAAGCCGAACTTCAGCAGTTCCAAAAGCTAGGAGTGTGGGACTTAGTTGACTTACCTCCAGGCTCGAAAAAGATTGGAACAAAGGGGGTCTACAAATGTAAACGGGATGACCGCGGGGTGATTATAAGAAACAAGGCTCGATTAGTTGTCCTCGGCTTCCGTCAAATCGAAGGAATAGATTACAACGAAGTATACGCTCCAGTTGCGCGCCTTGAAGCTATCCGGATGTTCTTAGCTTACGCTTCGTACAAACGGTTTAAGGTGTATCAAATGGACGTGAAAAGTGCTTTTCTGTATGGTGTCGTGAAGGAAGAGGTGTATGTTGCTCAGCCACCGGGTTTTGAGGATCCGCTACATCGCGAAAAAGTCTACAAATTGAACAAAGCGTTGTACGGACTCCATCAGGCACCGCGTGAATGGTACCAAATGCTTAGCAACTATCTGATATCCAACGAGTTCAAACGTGGACTCGTGGACTGCACCTTATTCACCAAGGAAAAGGGTGGTGATCGTCTTCTGGTACAGGTTTATGTTGATGATATTATTTTTGGGTCTACTAATGATGTCATGTGCAGGGAATTCGAAAAACTTATGCAGGACAAATTTGAGATGAGCTCGATGGGGGAGATGCAATTCTTCCTCGGTCTACAAGTAGAACAACAAGAGTCGGGGATCTTCATCCACCAGACAAAATACGTTGCTGACATCTTGAGCCGGTTCCAGATGGAAGACTCTACTCCAGTAGGCACACCGATTCAGACCAATCACGGGATTGGGCCTGACGAGAAAGGACAAATCGTTGATCCTTTTCTCTATCGAGCTATGATAGGCTCACTCATGTACCTCACTGCATCAAGACCTGATATAATGTTCGCGACATGCTTACTATCAAGATACCAGTCAAGGCCGAAACAGTCACACCTGGTTGCTGTGAAGAGGATCTTACGTTATCTAAAGGGTTGTCCGACCAAAGGTCTTTGGTACCCTAATGACGATAAGTTTGACCTCATCGCATTTAGTGATGCTGACTATGGCGGATGCAAGACAGACTTAAAATCCACATCGGCTGGATGCCAGTTTTTGGGACCAAGACTAGTCTCGTGGCAGTGCAAGAAGCAAGCCTCAGTCGTCTTATCCACCTGCGAGTCGGAATATGTAGCAGCATCGAGCTGCTGCTCCCAGGTTCTTTGGATACAGCAACAAATGAGAGACTACGGTTTGAAATTTCTTAATACTCCCATTCACTGTGATAATGAGTCCGCTATAGCTCTTGCTAAAGACTCAGTTAACCATTCCAAGGCGAAACATATCTTGGTTAAGTATCATTTCATACGCGATTGCTATGAAAAGAAACTTATCGATATGGTAAAAATCCACACAGACTACCAACGTGCCGATTTATTCACCAAAGCTTTTGACGGTCCTCGTTTTGAGTACTTGTTAATCTTAAACGACATTAAAGTTAAGCAGGATTAGATCCTCATCGGTAATCGTTTTTGTAAATATTTTTCTTTCAAAAATCAGAAAAATCCAAAAATATTGTCTTTTCACAAATTTTTAGATTTTTAGGGGGAGAAAATTTCAGAAAAATACAAAAACATTCAGAAAATGGAAAACTTCAAAAAAAAAATGAGAAAATTCCAAAATCAAAAAAAAAATTTGAAAAATGCAAAAATGAGTTTCTTTGGTGAAAATGGGAAGATGATATTAACCAATCAGTCGGACTGTCTGGACCCTTATCATCTTAAAAATATTGGAACTGATAGGTAGCCTCTACAATGATGTGTCGGTAGGCTCAAAATCATTTCCAAGTTCGGCATGGTGATATAAACCTAAATCATCTGAATCATGTGTGGATCAACGTGCGTTGGCATATGGTCTTGGTACCGAAATCTCGTTTGATAGCATGCCAAAATCCGAGGTTTCATGGTTTTTAAGAGGTTGGTACATCCGGGGTGAACTGGACGTCTCTCAGAATAAAAATAGGAATGGCACATGTGTCGTACGTTGGGGTCGCAGCCTACGACTGAGACACCCCTATGTCATTTCCTGAAAAAAAAACAACAAAAAAAAATAGAATAAATTCTGATCAGGAGACGTCCGGGAATCAGAAGTAAGATTACAATGGATTAGGATTCAATCATCGGCAATCAAGAATGATTAACTAAGCTAAACTAAGCATAAATAAAACAAAAAAGGAGATCAACTAACTGTACACTAACATATTTTTGCGAGTTTCAACGGTTAGGGAATCATATCAGTGTACGGACTTTACTAGAACCCTTATATTTTCAGTTTTTCGCTTAAATTACCAATAAGCATCCTACAACAACTGTCGATATTGTTGTCCACCTAAACTCAAAATCAAGTTTTATCGCTAGGCACATTAGATACATTTAAGGTAATATTAAGGCTGAGATACAAGGTGTTCCCCGCCACGCGACACATTCCCGTATCAAGTCATGCACAAAGCTTCCTCGTAACCGGTGAGTAAGCTGTTGTCATCCGTATTTTACAAGGAGTGGACTCAGTGGTGATCAGGTCTGCAGAAACGCTGCAACAGAGAGACCAATGAGATCCAAACCAGGGTTCAAGTCAAATACCGTATATTTGATTTTTCACGGTACGATGCTTTAGGTATATGATTTGATACCTTAGAGCGAATTCTCATTGAGAATAGGGTTTTGGCATATATGAATCTTTTTGCTCTTTTAAAAATAAAACGCCGAAAAATAAAAGACAACTAATTTGAAAATTGTGTTTTTGCCGGGTCAAAACCGTACCTTTTATCAAGTACAAGGGTGGAAAATGTAATATTTTCAAGTATCTGAGTCATCATCTAAGTCGCGTGTCAAATCGGGGTGAAAAACGCATGTTTTAAACCTTAACGGGTCAAAATTGTGAGAATTGGTGCTGCAGGGGCATTTTGGTAATTTGTGGAAAGGGGATATGTAATTAGAGAGCTAATCGCCTATGCATATTGACGAGTAGCTTCTAATCATGTGTGTTTACACGCGTTTATGTTCTAATCGTGTGTTAAGCTAAGCGATTAGCCAAGCCAATCACTTGACCAATAAAATTCACAATCGCGTGGTGCTATTAGCGATTCTACGTAATCGCTTGAAGTAATTAGGCGTTTGGTCTCCAGTCGCTACACTGTAGCACGCGAGTAGCCTTCACTCGTGTTTAACTATCATGCGAGTAGGGACGGGTATATAAAGGAACACTTAGTCTTTTTTTCTTCATATTTCAAAAAACCAACAGTCGTCTTCATTCCCTCTATACCCGTTCCTAACCAAAATCTTGCCAAAATTTTTCTTGATTCTAGAATCTTACTCTACAACATCTAAGGTATCTATCCTTCAAATTTCAGATCCAAACAACATGTTTTAATGGGTTAAATCTTCACTTTATTAACCAAAACCCTAGGTTTTTCGTAATTGATCATTGAGCCATAAAACGTGATTGTTGTTGATATATCTTGATAGGGATTTCTTAATCGGCCCCCTTAGGATCTGTTGTGGCTAAAATTTCAACCAAAAACATAACAGATCAGAAATCCCCAATTTCAAACCAAGAACCCTAATTTTCTTAAACCGCTCGATTGACCCATGATTTGAACTTGTTAATGTAATACTTGTTAGGGGTTTTGATTAACGGTTAGTGTAGGTTCCAATGCAACCTAAAACAGACCCAAACAGATCCATATAAAATTTTGACAAACTTGGTGTTGAAGACGAACTGTCACACGATTAGGATTACTAATCGTGTGAACAGTAGCACGATTGGTGTCCTTTTCCTGCTAATCGCATGACTAGTCACACGAGTATCCCTAATCGTGCATAGATGATAGGCGATTAACATATGCTAATCGCCCTTGGTCTCCTGTTGACCAAATTTTAGTCAACTTAATCCGTTTTTGTCCGTTTTTCATATCTTTGATCTGTTTGTGATGATTTGTCGTGTGGTTGTCTTACAGAATCATGCAGTACGGTACGTCGGACAAGCACAACTGTCTTGCCTTTCTCGGACCTGTAAAGAAGCCGGAATGCAAGCGGTTTGAAGGCGTAATCGAGTACTTGAAGCGCTCAAAGATAAAGTATGCTATATCTACGGACTATGCGGCTTACAAGAACATTCTTCAGGAATTCTATCAAAATGCTAGGGTCGACGTCAGCACAACTCCAGCTACCATCAGAAGCACTGTGCAACGAAAGGAAGTTATTATCACTGAAGACTTAATTCGCGAGATTCTAAGGTTTGAAGATGATAAAGATGATCCGATCGTGTTCGATTCCATTTTGATACGTGGGGGATTCCTAAGGATGAAGTACACTGGTAATGTTCGTGCGCGGGAGATGCTACAGAAAGGGTGTCTGCCTCCAGAGATGAAATATCTAACGCATGTTGTGTTAAAGTGCATCGGCCCTCGCAAAGGAACTTTCGATGCGATCAAAGACACTTTGGCGTCAGCAATTGTCGCGTTGACGTTGAACAAGCCGTTCAATTTCTCTGGAATGATCATGCATCATCTAAAGGAAGTGATTATGCGGAAACCGTCAGAGAACGCTTTCATTGTCTATCCTCGCTTTCTGCAGATGATCCTTGACAACCAGATCCCAAACATGGTAAAACGGGTTGAAGAGTTGATTAATATAACGAATATAGATGAAGTTGAGTTGAAAAGGATGTTGCAATACAAGAAAAAGCCGAAGTCAGAACATCCACCAAGTCGTCGATTGTTTGCATATCTGTTGAGAGATAACTATGAGGCACCTCCAGGTAATAGGTGGAGGCATGACGACAGTGAGTCAGAAGATGATATTCAGATTCACAGACAAGTGTTCAAAGATGGTGATAACATTGGCAGACCTACTGCTGCTTTGGGACCCAATGCACCGGGCAATACGGATGATGCTGAACTGAGACGAGATGATGATATGGTTGATGCTACGTCTCTGGATGCAGATGCACCATCCAGTTCAGACAAAGGTAAAGGCAAGATTGATGAAGGCCCAGTTAACATAGAAGACGTTGATGAGGATGATGACGACTCAGAAGCTACAGAAGATGAGTCACCCGATGTACTCACTCTAGAAGAGGACAGAGCTCGCGCAGCCGAGGCGAGAGAGATTGCAAGAGATCCCACTTTCACTCCGGTTAGTGGTGATCTTGTTGCAGATATCTATGCTGAACTTAGCACGCCTCCTCCTCAGAATAGACAGAAGACTAAAGCAACGAAAGTTGGTAGAGGACAGAAAAGGATGTCAGAGAAGACAGCTACGGCTGAGAAGACTCCTAAGAGATTGAGGGGAAGACGTATGACCTTGGATCTCCCAGATACTTTTAACATTCCTGCTTCCTCTTCCGTATCGGCAACAACAGCAGAAACAGAAACAACAACAACAGCAGAAATGACATCTTCGGCTCCTATTACAGCTAGTGCAGCGATGCCTGCCAGTGTCACCATGTCAATGCCTGCTTCGGTAATCTTCACTGAGTAAGTCTCAGTTACCCAAGCAGCGACGAGCTCACAGATTGTTTCCAATCCTATTAGTGACAGGATTCGGAGTATTAGACAGAAAGTCCGACCCACGGCTACCGGGTCAACCGATCAGACCTCTTCGTCTGCTTCTGCTACAAATGAACAACTTCAGAGAAAAATTAGCGAGCTAACTGCCATAGTAGCTGCGCAAGCACGTGATATAGCAGAATTGCGATCGAAGAATGCAAGCATAGAAGAAAATGAGAACGCAATGCTTGAGCTGATCGAAGAATCTATCCAGTCTAACACAGAGTTGAGAACGACTGTAGATGCGCTCACATTATCGAACCAGCAAGTCATAGAGTCGAATAGGCTAATGATGTAATCTCATCAGCAGCTGATACAGTCGAACCAAAGTACTTTGGAGAGACTTGCAGGTGTAGAGGCCTCAAATAGCGAACTTCGCCTGATCAATGTGAACAATGAGCGAAGGATCACGAAAGCTGAAAAAGAAAATGCCGAGCTGAGGGCTAGGATAAATGAGTTGACTGGAACTCAACCTAGACTCACCGGTGGTCCTAGTTCAGAGGCTGGTGCTGGTGATGATGATGATGAGGATAACGATGATGAAGAAGATGATGATGATGATGAGGATGACGATGATGATGAATCAGATGGTGATGATGATGTTGGAAAGGGTGGTGGTGGTGATCCTGGAGCCACAGGCGGGGGCGGATCATCGGGTGGTTCTGCATCAAGACGAACAAAGAAAGGTCATGATCGCAAAGGCAATGATCCCAAAGCAGGTTCTACTGCTCAGGGGGAGCCTACACCTATGATGAGCAAGATTCAAGAACTACGTGATAAAGTGAAGAAGAAAGCGATAGTTCTAGTTGAAGACGTGGAGCCTCTAAACTGTTATTTTGCGTATGATGACGAAGGTAACTTGCTCCCACCTCCTGCCATGCCTGAATATGATCTGGAAGAAGGAGAGATTCCACCTGAGATGACAACAGAGGATATGGCTAAAGTATATGGCTTTGCATCTGGAGAATCTTCCAATGCAAGTCAAAGTGTTCCTCCTGAAATGCATCCAGAGTACAATGAAGTGGATCTCGAAGAAGGAACCAGCGTACCGACTCCTGGGTATGTTGTAAATGACTCGGGCGCTGGAATTCCAAACATTGATGAAGAAATGATACGTGAGGCCGAAGAGAAGTTGAAATCCGACTCTGCTGAAGTTCCTGATGAAGTAAAGATACGACATGACAAAATCAGAGAGCGGTATCCCCAATGGTTCAAGCCCGAAGAGAAGAAAAAGCCAGTCGAGCGAGCATCCATCTTCAAGAAAAGATTGTCGAAGATGTCTGGCAATGTGATAAGCTGGGCGTACGTGAGTCAGACAAGAATGCTCGGGGTAAAATGGCAAGAAGGTGTATTGTACTTTAAGGAGTACAGAGACATTCTGAGCCTGCCATTTTGGTACATTCGTGATTTAGTTCGTCTCAATTATCCGCTGTACGAAGAGAAAACTGCTTCTCTTAAGGGTTTTTACACAAAGTTGAAGCGAGAGAGCTCAGAAGGATGGAAAGAGTTCGAGCCTCAGTATCCCAGATCATATCCAACAGACAAGATTCATCCTTTCACTTTGAAGCCTATCTGGGAACACAAGATCAAGCCACCGAAATGTGTCTCAAGGATTCCCATCGTTCCAGTTGAGCAAGATTTTTCTTCTAAGCTGTACTACTGGCATTATGATGCAGCAACTACAGAAGCCGTGATTGTCTTGAGCAACAGTCCGAACCCATGCAGAAAGATAAGAATTTGGGATCCTATGTGGTTGATAAATTGCTCAGAGAAGGACGTGGAGACGTTGTACCAACATCCAATCATGCATTTACCAGTTGAAACCGATCAAGCGATGAAGTTTCAAAGAGTGATCCAGTTTTGCTACGCCAACAAGGTTCATGCAGGATGCGATTGGTCGAGAATCACTAGAGTCAAAACAACGTCAAGCTGAAGATGAAGACAGAAGATGCTGATTGTCATTTTGTTTAGTTGTATTTGTTTCTGCTTATCGAGTCTGTAAAGTTGTTAGCCTTTGGTATAAACGTTGTCTTTTGGTTAATTCTGTACGTATACTAGCCTGGTCCAAGGGGGAGTCTGTTAGTACATGATGTCCCTAGGCTAGTATATTAGTTGTTTGGATGTGTTTCGGGGTGTTTGGAGACGTTTGTACGCGTTTTGGAGGGTTCAGGATGCTATATGCGATTAGCAGATGAATTCACACGATTAGGGCCCTAATCGTGGTACTGTTCATGCGATTAGGCTTGGATGTATAGGTGATTAGCCTTAATCGCCTGCAATGGGTATGCTAATCGCCTATATGGGCCTGGTCGTTCACGGGAGGTATAAATAGGCCCATTCTCAACCCTAGACCGAAGTTCTTGCCTCACACACTCTCCAAACACCCTCCCATGGTCTGTAAGGTCTGATTTGATCTCTGTAAACACTCGAGCTCTGTTTTAGTGATTAATCTATAATCTTTTGACCCGTGTGTGTGTTGTGATTACTCGTTTATCATCGTTTCATTATCGTCTATGTTATTAGAGCATATTAGAGGGATTCCGCACCTCTAGTATAAACCCCGTGATTGTCGGATTACGCGTAATTCGATCCTACAGTAATTGTATATGATTGATTCGATAAAGCTCGAAAGCAAAGACGCGATCGCACAGGAAATTATACGTGTTTAAAACAGAAATTGATAGTGGGATTTGATTTTTCGGTGCCTTTAGGGTCTAGGGAGAGGTCCTATTTATACTAATTGCGACGAATTGACGGTTATAGATTTTGAATTCAAAGGAATGAGTCACCCAAGATTAATCGGACTTTCTGGTTTGTTTTAGTTGCAATTCATAGTGGTATAGGGCCGAACATAATGCTAACAAACTTCCCATAACAGATTATCAGATAATATGCACGAATCGTGGGTTAATCGAACAAGTTTTTTGTGGGTGTTGACTTCCTATGTCAACTGTGATGATATAATTAGACCTTATATGTAATACGCGCAGGATAGGAAACAGATATGGCTGGTAGCTCAGCTGGTTGTTATGTTGTGTGGTGAAGGGGTGGACGCGGGTTCGAGTCCCGGTCCAACCATTTATTTTTTTAAACATTTTTCCATATAAACTATATGTTTTATGAACATATATGATTATACTAGATTAAAAATGATGGAAAAATAATTTTAATACTCATAAAATGTCGAGATTCAAAGCTTTTTATTGAATAACTTCGTTATTACAAACTAGAAAAAAATGCGAAACGGTACAGGCTATGCGTGACAAACTCAGTGCTCTAAACCGAAACAATACGTGGACACTTGTGCCTCGTCCATCTTCTACCAATGTCGTAGGTTCTAAATGGGTTTTTCGTACTAAGTATCATTCTGATGGGACTTTAGATCGTCACAAGGCTCGTATTGTTGCACAAGAATTTACACAAATACTGGGCCTTGATTTTCAACACACCTTTAGTCCCGTAGTTAAGGCAACCACAATACGCATTGTTCTTTCCTTAGCCATTATTAATCGGTGGCCTCTCCACCAGTTAGACGTGAACAATGTTTTTCTGAATGGTCTTTTAACTGAAACCGTTTTCGTGGAGCAACCGCCTGGTTTCACGGACCAGCAATTCCCGAATCATGTTTGCAAACTCAACAAAGCTCTTTATGGTCTCAAACAAGCCTCTAGAGCTTGGTTTCAGCATCTTAGCGCTTTCCTCATATCCTACAGCTTCACATGTAGTCGTGCGGATCCCTCCTTATTCGTCTTTCACAAAGGCGATTTCATCATGTACTTGCTTGTTTATGTGGATGATCTCATCCTCACAGGTAATAATTCCAATTTAATTCGCAAATTCACCACTCGCCTACACAAAGAGTTTGCAATCAAGGATCTTGGTTCCCTAAATTACTTCCTTGGTCTCGAGGTTGTTGACAATACCAAAGGCCTCTTTCTTACCCAAACCAAATATGCCAATGACATTCTTGTTCGTGCCGGTTTGACCAATGCTAAACCTGTTCCTACATCGCTTTCTACATCCGACACATTCCTCACGGATGGTACCCCTTTCTCGGATCCCACTACCTATCGATCCTTAGTCGGAGCTCTTCAATACCTGACCATCACTCGTCCTGATCTATCTTATGCGGTTAACCAAGCATGTCAACACCTTCATGCGCCTTCTGAAAAACACTTTCAGTTGGTTAAACGCATTCTACGGTATGTTAAGGGTACCATCTCTCATGGTCTTGTCTTCACTCGTCCCACATCATCTTCCATCTTAGGGTACTCGAATGCGGACTGGGCTAGGTGTATCGAAACAAGGAGATCTACTTACGGGTATTCTATATTTTTAGGAGGAAATTTGGTATCATGGAGTGTAAAGAAGCAGCCGACCGTTTCACGTTCAAGTTGTGAGTCTGAATATCGCGCAATGGAGAATGCTGCCGCGAAATTGTTTGGCTTACTCACTTACTTAAAGAACTACATGCTCTTCCATCAACACGTCCTACATTTCTATGTGATAACAAAAGTTCTTTGTTCATGAGTCAAAATCCGGTTTCTCACAAACGTGCTAAACATATCGACTTGGATTATCACTTTGTTAGGGAACTAGTTATATCTGGACAATTACACACTAAGTTTGTTTCAACCAAGCTTCAACTTGCTGATATTTTTACAAAGAGCCTGCCACGACCTCAGTTTGAATTTTTTCGTGACTTGCTTCGGGTTCAATCACCGCCGTTTCGCTTGCAGGGGGATAAAAGATAATATCTTTACTAGTGCTCATTCTTCTCCTTGAATCCCTCCTTTAGTCAATTGTCTTTATCTTGTATTTATGTAGTCAATATGTGTAGTCAAAGTCAAGTCAATGTATTTTATTTCATTCCCATGTATTATGCTGTAACTCTTCCTATATAATATCATCTACAAATCTCTCAATAATTAGAGAGAATTGATTTATTACAAACCCTATAGGAAATTCTAAAACCTTAATCCGATACGGGTAATTATGGCATCACTTTAAGAATTAGTTTTAAAGCCTTTTGTGGGTATAAAATTAGAAATTAGTTAATTGATTAAGTGAACATGTTTACCACACCTAAAACAAATATATAAATATGATATGTAATGTTAAAATTACAACAAACATTAGAGCATCTTCAATATCCACTGGGCATAAATGGAGGCTCAATGAAAGGAGACCGAAGATCGAATGGTTACTGATTCGATCTTTAAGGACGTCAGCTTTTACTCATTTGTTCTCTGTCATGCTTTTCGTCGAGCGAATAGTCGGGGTTTCACTGGAGATGATGAGTTGGTGAACCAGGAGCTTGCTTACACTGTCTGGCAATGCCGGATGAAAAGGGTCCTGATTTTGCTGACTAGAGACTCCAAAGGGAGTTCTTAATAAATTTTTTGGCCGTTAAAAAAATAGAGCATATTCAATGAAGGAGGTCAAGGATCATTTCACGTCATATTTACCAACCTATCCTTCCAAAAAAGAAAAACCATTTTCTCTTCAAAGTTACTTGACTACTTCTATACATTTTCTCACCTACATAAATTTGCTTCTCTCCTATTAGGATAATATTTGTCAAGGTACTCGGCATTTGAAGTCGGTTGTTAAGGCGAGCTTAAGATGTGGTTTGGGTAGTAGCATCAAATATACAAAATTGTAATAATCAATTTATATTAATAAGAACAAAACAAAACTCTCTGGAATCGCAGACTTACGTTTGTTTATGATACATATCTTTGTTTTTTTTTTAAATTGGATTTAAATACTTTCGACTATTGCTCATTGGTCAATATCACTTTGACTACCAATACTCATAAATTTACACTTTTTATCTTTTGCCACCCCCATAATAACCAAACACCAACTTCGGCCTCGTTGTTCGTGCTTTTTAAGTCGAGGCGGATGGCGTATGTGAACTCATGTTTTCTTGGGCTGATAAGGCTGAGACCCGCACCCGAGCCATCATCATTGAAGGCCCCGTCTGTAAAGAGGGACCACTTCTGTGATGGGTCTTGGATTGGCGCTGGGGATTCTGCGGCTTTGCATTCTTCGACTTTGTCAGCAGGTATTTCTGTAGTGAAATCAGCGAGAACTTGACCTCTGATTGCGGGTCGGGGCTTGTAATAGATAGTGTGCTCTCCGAGCTCGATAGCCCATTTCGTGAGGCGACCCGAAAGTTCCGGCTTGCACAAAACGTCACTGATTCGGTAGTCCGTAAGGACGTTGATGGGGTGGCCCTGGAAATACCTTCGCAGTCTTCGAGATGCATGTACAAGAACCAGCTTCTCCATGATAGTATACCTTGTCTCTGCGTCGAGTAAAGTGCGGCTGATGTAATAAATCGGCGTTTGCACCCCCTTGCGATCTACTATAAGGACCGCGCCTACCGCGCGTTCCGTAACGGAGAGGTAAGTGTGAGCGACTCCTTGGGTAAAGACGTTGTCAGAGTTGGGAGATTCATGAGGCATTGTTTCATTACTTGGAAGGCTGTCTCCGCATCCGCTGTCCAGCGGAAGTTGCTCTTTTTTAAACAGTTCTTCAAAGTGTCCACAAATAGGAATGACTTTGAAGCGTAATTGATAGGAAGCAATTGAGGGCCACTGGGCAACCCATCAGTGTTTGGACTTCCTTGATTGAGGCAGGAGAAGGAATTTTTTTTTATTGCATGGACTTTCTCGGGATTTTCGTGAAATCCATCCCGCGTTACGATAACGCCAAGGAATTTGCCTTCTTCCATTCCGAAAGAGCACTTGATGGGGTTTAGTTTCATGCGCACCTTGCGCAATTGATTGAAAGTTTGTTGGATGTCCCTCAGCATGTCTCCTTCTTCCTTGCTTTTGATTACAAGGTCATCGACGTACACTTATAGGCGTACGCCGATTTCGTCGACGAAGGCGATGTCCATGAGGCGTTGATAAGTGGCGCCCGCATTCTTCAAGCTGAATGGCATTTTGGTGTAACAGAACATACCCATGTCCGCGCGGAATGCTGTCTTGTCCTTATCTTCCTTAGCCATCTGTATTTGGTGGTACCCCTTATACGCATCAAGGAAACATTTGAAGCGATAAGGGCCTAAGGAATCCACCTTTAAATCGATTTCTGGCAGCGGGTAACAGACTTTGGGACACGCCTTGTTGAGATCCTTGTAATCAACGCACATGCGCCAACTCCCGTTTGCCTTTGCGACCATGACCGGGTTGGCGAGCCATGATTGGTATCGAATGGGGCGTAGGATGCCCGCATTGAGCAGCTCGCTGACTTGCTCGTTCATGGCCTTTGTTTTCTCCGGCCCCATGCTCCACTTCTTTTGAACCACTGGCTCCACTGAACGATACACGTTAAGTCTGTGTTCTGCTATTTCCCGCGGAACACTGACCATGTCCGCTCGTTTCCATGCGAACACATCCATGTTGTGGATCAGCAATTGTTTAAGGTGATTGCGAATGGTGTCGGAGATTGCATGGCATATGACCACCGTTTGCTACGGAAATTTAGGTTTAAGAACCCATTTTTCCGGCTCTGTGCGAGTGTCCGTTTTGACCATTTTCGGGGGTTTGGCGGTTTCCGCCGAGTGGCAATCCTTGTTTCCCCGAATTATGGCGACGCCGGTAAAGCCAACCATTGCGTGGGCGGTAGATGTGTTCGCATTAAAGTGTGCAATGCCCTCACGGCCAAGTAAGATGTCATGGTTGGAGTTGGCTGGCAGGACCATGAAGTCGCAGATTTCAGTGCGCTCATGTGTGCCGTCGGACATTGTTACTGGCATGGAAATCATTCCGCGGGGCATGATTGTTTCTTTGATGAAGCCGGAGATTGGCTCGTTGATAGGTACGAGCTTTGCCTTGTCTTCTTCATCCAGTTGCTGGAAACACTGATCATACATGATATCAGTGCTGCTTCCGCCATCCATGAACATGTACCGTGTACGGTAATGACCGAAGACGGTGGTGATGACGAGTGGGGCGGTGCAGGATGCGTCGCCACGGACTTTTGGTAGGAGGCTATCCGCCTCCCTCCAAGAGTCGTTGGTTTGCGTTACACGGGATCGTTTCCCGTGTTGAGCTTTCTTTGTTGGCCTTGTCATATTGCATTGATGGCGCAGAATGATGGTGGCGGTATGGGTGTTTAGGTCATGGATTTTTTTCCGCGAACCTTCCGCCTGATTGTCGTCGCCGGTTTGTCCCCTCGCAGCGCGATGGACGTTCTTGACCAGGTGGCCGAGCTGCCCGAATTTCAACGTGGTCTTAATCTCCACCTCCAGGCCATAATAGTTGTCTGTGAGATGGCCAAAGTCGTTGTGGTACTCAAAGAATTTGGTTGTGTCCACATTTCTTCTTTTCCCAACAGGTTTGGGTTCCTTGAGAGTTACTTGCTCCGTCTTAAGGACTTGTTACGGAGTTTTGATTAATAGGGTCCAGTCGTGGTTTTTCTTGGAGTGACCACGTTCCCTCGATTGTTTGCCGCTGATGATTTGGCGGGCGTCGTTGGCGGGGGAGTATTTTCCCTCGTCCGTGGAACCCGAGATGCGGTTCCACACAGATTTGCCCTTCTTTTTATTATTATTATTTTGGTGATGTTGTTGGAAGGCGTGTATCTGGCTAAAAGACTTCTCAGACGAGGCATATATTTTGGCGGAGTGGATGAGTTCATCCCATGACTCTGGGATGCCGTCTTTACCGGTGAGGCATTTCATGAGTTATGGGCTGCGCACATTGTGAATGAACGCAGCGCGTGTGAGCTTTTCTCCGCAGCCTATCTAAAGAGCCTCCTTGTTGAAGCGGACGCTGAAATCCTCGATGGATTCATGGTCATATCGGAGGCACAACAGTATCTGCGCCTTGTCCCGCTTGTGCTTCCTGAGGTGCGAGAAATGGTTACCGAACTTGTCGGTAAGGTCGTCGAAGTCCGCAATACTCCCCGCGGGGAGATTGTCGAACCAGACTCTCGCTGCGCCCATCAACGTTTGGGCGAACATATGGCACCAAACCTAAACTAGGCAGTTGATAGACATCCCCGCACATTCGAAGTCATGAACGTGGTCGTCTGGGTCACGCAGGTCATCGTACTTGCTGATGCTGCTAGGAAGCTTAGCTTTCCTCGGGATTCTGGCGGTCACTATGCGGGCGACAAATTTTGATTTTTCGGCGAAAGACTTTGGTCTGAATGGTCTGACCAAGTCATCATCCACGTCCTTGTGACGTGGGCGACGAGAATGTGTTGTCCCGCCATCGTCCGAGTCAGTGCTGGATGACTCTTAACCGTCAGATTCGTCGTGTGACTTTGTATAGCCCTGAGCCCCTGCATTTCCGCTGGGCTCCCCGCTCCGACCGTCACGACGAGCAGCAACGTCATTGTTCTTATGACCCTTTTTCGGCGGAGAATCATAAGTGAGGGCCTTGCCTTTCTTTTTTGCTTTTTTCATGAGCATCCACTGGTCGATAGCGGCACTCTTCGTGTTTTGGCGGAGGAGCCACTGATCCGGGTCCTCCTTGGAGTTGTCACCATCGTCAGTTTCCGCTTCACGCACCACGAAGACTGGCTTCTTGATGCGTGAGGTAGATTGTTTGGCGACTGTGGCTGGGGTGCCGTCGTTTCCGTCGAGCTGGACGTCAGCGTCCCCGGTTTGGTTTACAACGGTTGTATTAGGGTTGGGTTCAGACATGGGTGGGTTAAAAGATGAGAGAAAAAAGTTGTTCTAACCGACGGATGGCGCCAATGAAGAAACAATAAGTATCCCGGAGATTATCGCTAATCACCGAGGGGCTAATACTTACGTTACTACAAACCTTTGGTTCAACCCGAGGAAAGAAACATATGTGAGTGTTTGTGTGGTGAAAGTAAGAACACAAATATGTAAGTGGTTTGGTCGAGCTCAACCTACGTCCACTGCAAAGAGACGGTAATCTTATTACTTTGGAGAGTACAAAGTGTTACAAATAGACCTAGCTCTAGGATTCGGATCTTTTGCTAAGAAGTCTTGTATTCCTTGGGCCTAGCTTCGGCCCAACTGCTTCTGGCCCCTGGAAAGTGCTGGAAAAGGACGGTCCTGTAGTTGACGTCATCGACAGTTGAGAATGCCTTGCCTGGAGGACACGTGGCGGCTTGTGACTGGCCGCCGGCGGTATGTCGTTCTGACACAGCATGGTTGACTTACCTGCTGGTGTCTGACGTGACCCCTAGCAGCAGGTAAGCATGCCTGTTCAGCACTGTAGAAGTAGCATGGTGGAACCGTGGAAGCAGTCAGGTCACTGTTGAACGTCAGTGGTTGTTGGACCATTGCGGACACGTGTTGCATTCTAGTTGGTGATACTTCTGATTTTCCGCAGGTGGATCTTCCTGATCCTTGATCTTCTGTACCTCGTACTTAATGCTGGTGTGTAGTGGAATATTTCGCGCGTGAGCAGACGCGCGTCAGCTCTTCCCAGGTAAAGTGGATAAGACTGTTTTGTGTGCAGTCTTTCTGCGCCTTGCGGACTAACTTCCACGTGATTACGCTGTGGACCGCTATGGAGAGGGATAGGGAGGCCGCCTCCGCGCGGATTAGGCTCCCTATCCCTTCAATAATCATATTTCCATATAATTTTTTTTTTTAAATTTGAATTTATAAATTACATATTGTACAAAAACCTTACAATCTTAATAGCTTCGGTTGGGTTGAACCAAGTAATCCCTTTGTATCTAGATTAGAAAACAAATATTGTTCACATAAATTGCATTTCATGGAGTTATTCCAAAACTCAATCTTAAAAACCCGGGTCCAAATTAAAAAAAAAAAACAGAAACTTAACGCTTAAGTTTTGCACAATCCGTATCTTAAATGAAATCAATGTCATTAACAACCTTTTCTAATATGTTGGCACAATCTTTGGAATGATTATCCTTAATTTTCAAATTCAAAATTCGGATCCAACCAATCCATATTCCATATCCCGGTCAAAACTTAAACGGATTCAACCATCCTTCATCCAACCAACATTGATCAATCTTATGATGAACCAACTTATAGAAAATTCTCAAGAACATGGTAAGAACACCATGAACTTCTTAAGAACACCTACTCGCAAACCATCCACTACTCGGCCAAAGTATAAGATTAATATTATGATGACTAACCGTGAGTTAACCAAAACGATGATTAATCATGGAGTTTGATCCACAGCCAGAAACAACACATGAATCTTCAAATCAACCATAACACCTAAACCCAAGATGAATCATTCAGCCAAAAAACCAACTCAACCCACAATCCGATTTTAAACAACCATCAACTAACCCCTCAAACTTGAAAAAACAATCGGCCATGAAGATATCCACAACACGTAATCAATCCCAACATAATAAAAAATGTAAAGAACACAGCAAACACCCTCGACAACCAAGAAAATGCAAACAAAAAAATATTAAACCCTAGATTTCACATATTTAATACCAAGTACCTCGACAAACAAAAAAATTATTAAACACACAATAAAAACCGAATCTGATTCAAGGGTCTGGTAAAACAATTGATAAAACAAAAAACAACTATGAATCTGGATTCCATATTATCAAGGATATATTACAAAAACAAATAATAGAAATAGGGTTTGGGTTACCTTATTGAATAACAATGAAGACGACGCACAAGCTTGAAGCAGACGGAGAAGACGCGTTCCTTATTAAGATCGGAATCAGGAAGAGGAGAGTATTCATAATCAGAAGATAGTTTTTTATATGATAGATATTGGATTTAACACGGAGCTCCATATTCAATTGGAGCGTAGGTGGACACTCTAAGAAGGCTCCATTCAACCCAAATATACTCTTTTATTATAGAGTTAATTGCCAATTTAGTCCCTGAGGTTTGTAAAAAATTGTCACTTTCATCCAAATCTTTTTATTTGGTCAATTTAGTCCCTGTGGTTTCATTTTTTTGTCATTTTAGTCCTTGAGGTTTGTCAAAAATTGCCAATTTCATCCAAATCTTGTTAGTCCACGTGGACTAAAATGACAAAAAAAAAAAATGAAACCACAGGGACTAAATTGACCAAATAAAAAGATTTGGATGAAAGTGGCAATTTTTGACAAACCTCAAGGACTAAATTGGCAATTAACTCTTTATCATATAGATAGATTATTTATAATTTATATTTTATAACACTATAACTACGATAATAAACTCGTTTAATTAGTGGAATCATCTTCTTACAATAATAAACTCGTTTCTTTGAAAGAGTGCATAATGTGGTCCGTAGCACCTCACAAAACTCTAAAAACCAAGGTTTCGTATTTAACATAATAGACTTTGCGATTCAGAAGGGGATGACGACACATCTGGTTGCTATCTTATCCACTATCCCAATGTTACTTGTCTTATTATTAAAATCCATCAAAATGTTTTGAATTAATATTAATTAGTAGATTACCCCGTGCTACGCACGGGGATATACGAATAACATGTGGACGCGACAACGTAACACAAACTGACATGGCTATTCAGTTGTTTTAGGCGCAAAGCAAACGTTTAATAATAGTTATCTCATTAAACAACAAAAGCATGTGTTTACATTAGTTTAGTGACAAAGAAATGTCTTACTATGCATGATTCAAAAAGTAGTCACCTTTTAATAATATAGTATTAAAAATTGTATTTTTATTGGCGGTTTTTTTACCCATCCCGCATTTCGACGGCACGTGACGGGGTCAAAACGTAGGCTAAGCCGAGTTTGTACTGTCAAATAAAAAGAGTGTTTTTAACTCGCCGCGCGTTTTGGCGGCGACATAGAACAGAAGTAAGATACAAACCCACCAACAATCCTTGATTTTTTTTTAATTCATCTTTTAATTCAGCAAAGTCAATCAACAAAAGATGGTAATACCAAGATCTTCACTTTATGAGTAATGTTTTAGCAGAACAAACTAACATTATTAATAAGGAAATTCCTATCAATACCAATATAGATATATACCATAGATTTTAACAACCAAAAAATCTATAGCTAACACCAATTTCAAGAATACCAACAGTTTCGGAAATGTAGTCTTAACACTCCATTTCAATTGAAAAAAAAAACTAATTGTTACCCATGAACTGTAAACAACCCCAAGTGAGTAAAGAAACGGCCGGTACTTAACATCGTAAGCAATCGATGCGTAAGCAGTGGTGTAATAAACCGGTGGTGTTAGTAGAACAAAGACACCGCTGCGAGTGTGGGTGTCAGAATAGGCGTAACTGTATAGCTAAATCATGTGTGTATTCGTGGCGGGTACAGGGTCGGTCGAGTGTAGGTTAAGTGGAGTTCAGGTTGTCAGTTAGGGTTAAGATTGATTGTTGGTTTTGACGGCGAGGTTACCAGAAAAGGGTGGACTAATTGTTGTCGGTGGAGGGCATGGGTGTGATAAAACGTTTGTATTCATGTTTTCAGTGGCAAAGTATAACCAACCAAACCTAGGTGGTCAAAATTAGAACCCAATAAAGTGCCTATTGTTCAGGATGTTCTAAATTAATATATATAATAATAATAACAAAACAAATCTCTTGGAGTCACAAACTATTATACGTTTGTTTATGATACATAGCTTTGTTTTCTAAACGACAACTCACAAAGTATTTAACTCTACTCCTAAGTCCTAAGTTACACCATTTTTTGCATTTTCTTTTACGATACAATTCTTATACAAATGTTTTTCATGTCTTTGTGTTATTGAAACTATATGTATTAGAAGTCAAAATTGAATTCAGAAGAAAAGTCATCCTAAAAGCTTCCATGTATGGAATGAAGGGCCCAATGCCCCAATTTACAATCTTTAGCCTTTTTTGTACCCTTGTTAGTCATTACTAAATTTTGGCTCTACTATAGGGCAAAATCCAAATATATAGATTTTTATGTTCTCTAGAAAAAATTGAGTTTTCAACTCCCATCGTAAACATGTACTCTTTGAATGAAACGCTTATCAGTTATCACGTGTCATCCTTTGTGCGGATCCGCGCTCCATGTGGCCATGACATCTCTGTGTGAAAATACCATTTTTTTTTCTTTTATAATATTTTTTCCATCGACGGTAGGTAAGTGGGAAAAAATTCGCTCAGATATGTCACATTTTGTATCTCTATCATGACAACATAGAGTGCATATTTGCGTAAGGGACGACATGCGGCGAGCATTCTTGCTTCGAAGAGTACAAGTTCATTTCATTTCATGGGAGTTGAAAACGTAATGTTGAATTTGGTATCTCACTTTTTGTATGTTTGTTTTGATGATTTTCCTCAATATTCAGGTCATGAAGGATGAGGGTATTTTGTAGATTAATAATGGGTTACAAATGTTTCTATTACATTTTTTATTATGCATAATTTTTTTAGGTCAAAGAAAAAAAACATAAAAACAAATCAACACACAGTAAAAACATACTTATAGCTAAAAAGATGTTTGTAGAGCATGGGAATGGTAAGATGAATGCAAAACTTACATAGTTACATCTATTCTAAAAGATAGAGAAACTACTTAATTCCATTGAAATCACTGACTCCAAAAACCTTTTACTTTAGAGAAATCATGATGAATTGGGTGGATATAATTGGTTCTCCAGTTTAGAGTTTAACATGCTAGGAATTAGTCTCATCCTAAGGGGATACCTCTGCAATCAGTCTCCGATGTGAGAATAAGTTATACTTCGAAAGTCGAATTAAGGGTAAGAGTATTTATATAATTGATTTGTATGCAAGTTGTTGAATTTGAGTTTAGGGGGACTGTTTTGCTGCAATTAAGTGTCCATGTCCCTTGTTTCAAGCCTAGAGTCAACCTCTTGAATTGTAGGACCGTCACGGACTTGTAGGACCGTCACAAACAATCTGGATATCACGGGTTTAGACAGGAAACGAGTGCGGAATCCTCGGGTCGTGGTTTAAGCAACAAGAACAACAAAACACACACAACACGAGCTGTTGGATATGGTTAAATCTTCTTGATAAACAGAGCATAGGTATTTACACAAGCATTCAGACCATAAAACCCTAAGAAACCTGCTAGAGAATGTTTTGATGTAACAACTAATGATTAGGGCAATCATTAGGGCTATTTATAGTCCCTGCCAGTCGGCCCAGGCCCTCGGGGCGACTGACTTTCTGCCACACGACTGGGTGTGTCACACCCTCAAATTCCACTTACAGGGTTTTACCACGAGGCGCGTGACATACTAGGATCCAAGTCAACGGTCACAATAAACGAAAACTATATGAGTAAAAATAACGTAAACAAAACCATGCAGTTTTAAAACTATCGACCAACAACACAGCGGATGCATAATAGTTTACAATCCTCAAATTTAAGTATAAGACAAAACTTTAAAAGTTTAACATGATGCATGAACCTAGACGTCGTTAGACTCCGTGCGCCTATCTGAGTGCTGCTACCTTAGTGACCTGAGAAAACATGCTAAAAATGTCAACATACAATGCTGGTGAGTTCACAGAGTTCATAAAAGCGTTTCGTAAGTTTCTGAAAGATCAATCCCGTTACTACCATGTTATGCGAATGTTAGCTATACGTATGTATGTTACTAGTATAATTGGAAACCATTACTGACAAGATGCTCCATGAAATGCCCAATGAACTACCGTTATCCATGGTAGAGCCCGTAGTCCGAGACAATATGCACACGTCCGGCTCTCAGTCGACCCGGGTGGGGTTTGTCAGGCCCAATAGATCTATCCAAATTTCCCCCGTTATACTCCACATATTCATGGTTTCCCTGGGACTTGGATGAGTCGTATAGTAAACAAAGATAACAATAGTATAACATGATCTTTACGAATCCAAAATATGTAGCATGTTTCTCCCCCATGAGAAAGTGTGTGAAAGTGGGGCTGTGAAACTCACCTTAGGTTGCTTCCTTTTTAAATAGATGATCTGACAATGAAGTGATAGTCCCTAATACCGGCGACCTATCATGAAATATGTATAAGTGTCTAGACTATCAACCAATAGGTTAACTAGTCCCCGATTGTCAAGATCATAACCATGTATGTTTGAAAACGTGTTTAAATGCTTACCCGACCACACAAGACAGACTCGACATCCTGTTGGTGACCCGTTACATCAGTTGATTAAGTACATACAGTTTACACACAAGAAATACACATAAAACACTTAATTTACATCAAAGTTTCATTTCTACAGTTGTGGGTGCGAATGAAAAGTATTTCATTTGGTTTGTACCCTCTTAAGGATTGAATGAGATTCATTTTGCTTCGTTCGTACCTACGATGGTACGAATGAAAATTCATTTATGGATTTCCTTATAAGATATCCACCAACTTTATTAACTTGTGACCAAAAAAACTTAGTCATTAATCATCATCGTAATATATGCAATGATACATACCGCTAAAATAGCATCCTAAATAGAGACAACATATAAATTTTGATGTATTGCTTAGCCGTGTTCTCCCTACTCGTCTGTTTTGTTTGATTTGCCACGTGTTTCAAACTACAAATGAGAGGCCTTTCAAGTTCCACCGATGACAAGTTTCATTGGTTGCGCTTAACCATCGACAATCTTTAGAATAATGATATTTTAAGACATAATGAAAGGGGCCGGTGGGTCTTGGTACTGTTCTATAGAGATAGCTAGGTGGGGTACTTGACAAAAGGGTATAAAAATCTATACATGAATCCGTAATCACACCTAAACTAACCACACGTCATGCGGTCCTGCCCCACTGCATGCATAGTGCACTTCCACTGTTCCACATGCATTTGTCCCTCAACCCCCCTTATAAAACCTCTGATCTCCTTCAAAGAATAAGCGTCATCACATCAACACTTTTTAGTTCTCTCATCAACTAATCATACATATATTCATAATGGGCCTTACAAAATCACACAACAAACAAACACAAGCACTAGCCCTCAAGAATATCATCCAGAAAGACTCAAACATTAGAGACAACAACAACAACGCCTACCCAACCGACGTCCCTAAAGGACACTTTGTCGTCTACGTTGGAGAAACAAGAAGCCGATACATTGTCCCTATGTCATGGCTACACCATAAAGGCTTCCAAAGCTTGCTACGAGAAGCCGAGGAAGAGTTTGGGTTCAACCATGGAATGGCGTTAATCATTCCTTGTCATGAAGAGGACTTCCAGTCTCTCATCTCAGTTATGGGGTGAAATATCAACCCAATCAGACCTTGATCTTAAGTTTTATTCATTAGATTAGTTAATAATATGAACTTTTTGAGCAGAATATGTGTAGCTCGGTAGCATTTATATATTTTTGTCATATGTGGTGTTAGAAAGAACACCCATAATCGGAAAATATATAAAACTATGCTCCGAATCAAGTGTTCAGCGTTTTTTTTATGTCATATCTATGAATGGCATATTATATAATTAAGTGTTTCTGTTAAACATCACCAGGCCGGGAAATGAGCTAGAATATTATAACTACCAAAGTATACTTTCAACTATTCCATGCATATATATTGTAAGTCTATATATAAATCTCGCTAGCGCTACTCATAGACTTACATTTTGTATAGAAACTAGTCACAAGATAGCGGCGGGACTTCACTACACATATAAATATAAAATGATGTTTACAATATAATCGATCTAATAAAAAAAGTTGAAAAAAAATTGTTGGGAATTTTGTTACGGTACGTGACCTTTATAAGTGGTAAAAAAACATAAAAAATACTCATACAGAATAAAAAACACATTTAATTAAACGTTGGTACCGGTATTGATTTTGTTTAAGCGGTATTGATGTAAAAAAAATACGTGCGTTACAGTTTAATAATGTAAAAGTTGACTCATGTAATCTCTAAAAGACAAGTCGTGATATGCTCAAAAGGATAACGACAATTGTTTTATGACGGTCTATACCATAAAAATAATTGTCGATTGTTTGGTCGACGTTGCGGTGCGGTACCACTTTGTACAGGTGATGTTTAAATATCAAAATCGAATATTCCTATCGCATCCAATAAATCACTGCCACCGATGTTTCTCGGGCAGTATTGGTTCGATATAATTATGCGCATTACAATTTAATCACGCAAAAGTTGTCATATGCAACAAAAAAAGTAAAGTCGTGATAGGACCAAAATATAGTGAAAAGTGTTTTACGACGGCTGAAAACTGTAAAAATAAACATCGATACCGATTCCGGTAACACTGATATCAGTATTGCTATTGATAGGTGATGTGTCTCATAGAACACATGTAATTTTATTTATAAATACCTATAGAGGTTGTTTTATTGCAAATACACCCGAATTAGTTAATTAGTCCTGGATCCGAAATGAAGGATTCTGAGGATAAAAACGAGTCTTACTTAAGTAATTAAATATGATAGATAAAAACATGGTACAGGCCGTACGCCATTGAAGAATGTATGACACGTACCCGAGGAAAGATAAACGAAGCTACCGTAGGGTACGACCGTTATGCCATTAGTTATAAGGAATATAATTAGGTCAACACTTGAGCCTTTCAATCACGTTTTACATGATATGCCTTAAGTTAAGTGATTAACAATCAACATGCAGCCTAGACGGATGCTTCAAATTTAATCTAGAGGTAAAAGTATATAAAACTATAATAAGTTTTCCCTTCAATCCTTCATCCAATAATAGATATATAAAATAATTCATCTAATAATAGATATACAAAGTAGTGTATTGATTATATATCAAACCCTATAGGAAATTTTGAAACCTTAATCCGGCACGGGTAATTATGGCATCACTTTAAGAATTAGTTTTAAAGCCTTTTGTGGGTGTCAAATTAGTTAATTGATTAAGTGAACATGTTTGCCATACCTAAAACCAATATATAGATATGATGTGCAATGTTAAAATTACAACAATTAAACATTAGAGAATCTTCAATATCCACTGGGCATAAATGAAGGCTCAATGAAAGGAGACCGGAGGCCGAACGGTCACTGGTTCGATCTTTAAGGGCGTCAGGTTTTACTCATTTGTTCGCTATCATGCTTTTCGTCGAGCGAATAGTCAGGGTTTCACCGGAGTTGATGAGTTGGTGAACCAGAAGCTCGCTTACACTGTCTGGCAATACCGGATGAAAAAGGGTCTTGATTTTGCCGAGTAAGGACTCTGAAAGGAGTTCTTAATAAATTTGTTGGCCGTTAAAAAAATAAAGCATATTCAATGAAGGAGGTCAAGGATCATTCCACGTCATCTTTACCAACCTATCCTTCCAAAAAAGAAAAACCATTTTCTTTTCAAAGTTACTTCTATACATTTTCTCACCTACATAAATTTGCTTCTCTCCTATAAGGATAATCTTTGTCAAGGACTATTATTAGAATGTAATTGTACTCAACATTTGAAGTCGGTTGTTAAGGCGAGCTTAAGATATGGTTTGAGGTAGTAGCATCAAATATACAAAATTGTAATAATCAATTTATATTAATAAGAACAAAACAAAACTCTTAGGAATCGCAGACTTACGTTTGTTTATGATACATATCTTTTTTTTTTTTAAATTGGATTTAAATACTTTCGACTATTGTTCGTTGGTCAATATCACTTTGACTACTAGTACTTTTAAATTTATAGTTTGTTTCTTGTGCCACCCCATACTAACCAAACACTAATTCCATTAATTTTTTTTATGACGTGACATTTTTCCTACATGGCATACTGACATAGCATTTTCTTACATGATACGTTGACATGACATGCTAACGTGGCAAGTTAGGGTTATGACCGCCTTCGAGTAATATGTTGTTTTGTAAGTTAGGGTTATGGATGTTGCCTTTGTCCCGTTAGTAGCCCCCAATGCCCCACCATTGACGATTGCAGACAAGCCTCACAAATTTTAATTAGAAAACCTAGATTTTAGTGGTTGATCATTCCTCAAACCCTTTGTTTTTTATATTAATATTTTTGAAACAAAAGCCTTGAGATTTCAATTGAAAAACTGGATTTAAATGGCTGATATCATTTCTGAAACCCTTTCTTTATTAGATTTAGATTTTATGTATTTCCTTATATGATATCCACCAACTTTATTAACTTGTGACCAAAATAAAAGTCATTGATCACAATAATACAAGCAATGTTACATACCGCTAAAACATCATCCTAAATATAGACGACCGATGAAACCTTGACGTATTGCTTAGTCGTTTTCTCTCTACTCGTTCGTTTTGTTAGATTTGCCTTCAAACTACAAATGAGATGCCTTCAAGTTTCACCGACTACATGATTTTATTGGTTACGCTTAACCATCCCTCAATCTTTAGAATGATATTTTAAGAAATAATGAAAGGGGCCGGTGGGTCTTGGTACTGTTCTATAGAGATAGCTAGGTAGGGTACTTGACAAAAGGGTGTAAAAATCTATACATGATACCTAAACTAACCACGTCCTGCGGTCCTGCCCGACTGCATAGTGAATCTCCACTGTTCCACATGCATTTGCCCCTCAACCGCCCCTTATAAAACCTCTCCTTCAAAGAATAACCATCACCACATCAACACTTTTTAATTCTCTCATCAACTAACCATACTGTCCATACATATATTCATAATGGGCCTTACAAAATCACACAACAAACAAACCCAAGCACTAGTCCTCAAGGATATTATCAAGAAAGACTCAAAACTTAGAGACGACAATAACAACGGCTACCCAACCGACGTCCCTAAAGGACACTTTGTCGTCTACGTTGGAGAAACAAGAAGCCGATACATTGTCCCTATGTCATGGCTACACCATAAAGGCTTCCAAAGCTTGCTACAACAAGCCGAAGAAGAGTTTGGGTTCAACCATGGAATGGGGTTAACCATTCCTTGTCATGAAGAGGACTTCCAGTCTCTCTTCTCAGTTATGGGGTGAAATATCAACCCAATCAGACCTTGATCTTAAGTTTTATTCATTAGATTTGTCTTCTTAGTTACTAATATGAACTTCTTTGAGCAGAATCTTTGTAGAATTCGGTAGCATTTATATATTTTTCTCTTATGCTGGTGTTAGAAGTGAACACCCTAGCTTAATCGGAAAAATATATATAACTATGCCACGGATCAAGAGTTCAGTGTTTTTTTTATGTCATATACTCATATATATATATATGAACGGCATATTATAGAATTAAGTGTTTCTCTTATGCATATTGATCATGAAACTATTATTAAACATCACTAGGCCGGAAATAGATTATAAGTAACAAAGTTCTTTCAGCTATTTTAGTAAACATGACAGCAACAAATATTCCATGTAAGTTTATATTTGAATCACGCTAGCACTACTGATATAGACTTACATTTTGTGTAGTGAGATTTCCCGCAAGATATCGGTGGGACTTCAGTACACATATATAAAATACAGAATGATGTTTACAGTAATCCATCTAATATAAAAAAGTTGTGAGATATATATATGTTGAGGTATGTAACCTGTACGAGTGGTAAAAAATATAAGAAATGACTCGTATCGAAACCAAAAAATTTATTAAATAAAATGCCGAGATACCGGTACCGGGTGGTATCGAATCGGTAAAAACTTATTTGCATACGGTTTAATAATGCAAAAATTGTCTCGTGTAACCTATAAAAGTCGATCAAGTCGTGACATGACCAAGAGGATAGTGATAAGTGTTTTTTGACGGTCTATACCATAAAAACAAATGTCGAGGCCGAAACCGGTGTTGTTTGGTCGACAACGGTGCGTTACCACTCTGTACGGGTGGTGCATAAATATCGAAATCGACTCATATTGAAATAAAAAACATAAAAATGAATATTGTTACTGCCACCGATGTTTGTTGGGTAGTAATGTATCAGTTCAATTCGGTAAAATTATTCGCATTACAATTTAATCATGCAAAAGTTGTCTTATGTAACAAAAAAAAAAAAAAAGTAAAGTTGTGACAGGGAAAAAGACACTGATATGTGTTTTGCGACTATTGAATACCGTAAAAATAAATACTGATATCGATTCCGGTAACACTAATACCGGCACCGGTGATGTGTCTGAAAGAACACATGTAATTCTATTTCTAAATCCCTATAGTTGTTATTTTATCTCAAATACACCTAGAATTAGTTAATTGTTTGTACTTTGGTGGTTTGCAAGGCCTGGAGTTGAAGTGAAGGATTCTGAGGATATAAACGAGTTTAACTGAAGAGAGAAATCCTTGAGAACGTTTTCTGGGTGACAATAAAAGAGAGAAAAAGGTTTATTTGGAGTTGTTCAGATAGATCTAAGGGCAAAGGAGCTTGGAAACTGAAGATCTAACATCCGAGTGATTGTAGTTGCGATTTCTGTTGGGTTACGTAGGACGAATACTAGTGTACGTTTGTTAAGTTTTGAATGATTATGTTTATAAAAGTGTGATTTATCTAGTATCTAACATTAAGTTTATAACCTTCCATGTTATCTTTATGAAAAATTTGCAACTTTTAACACTAAAATAAGATTTTAAAGTAACAAAAGTGGAGGATCTTACTCTTACCTCAAAGGCTAGGGAAAATACAAAATGCTTGAGTTTTGAAGTGGTTTTATTGTGTGATCTTCCTTGGTTAAGCTCCTAGCACACTTGTTATCATGAATCACGCTTAGTTTTAGTGTATTTGTGAGTGTTTAATTATATAAAAACAAAGAAAAGAAATGGTGATGGTTGTGTGGGTTCGGACAAAACAAGGAACAAGGGAGGAGAAGAAGTGGTTTTTTAAAGATTTTATTAATTCTAACCTTATCGATAATCAAACCTGCATCTTAGCTTAACCGGTTTCACCCAAAACCAGTACCAAATATCCTAAACGAAACTGAAAATCGGGCTAAAACCGACCAAAAGAACCGAGACCGAAACCAGTACACAAACCAAAACCGAACCCAAATGATACAGCTGCCACTGAAAACCGGTTGGAACCAAAAAACGAAGCTTAACCAAAACCTACTTAGGAAATAGATGATTTTGGCCATAAACACAAATAAAATTACGTTTTCTTTGTATTGATTTTCAATTTATTTTTGGTTTAAAAAACCTAAAAGTTAATAAAAGTTAAATTTTATGTAGTTTATATGATTTTAAAAGGTGCATACATAAAACGAAATCGAAACCGAACCAAAACCGATTCTCAACCGACCAAACTAGGGAGGAACGAACCAATTTGGTTTGGAACCGTTCAAAGTCATAACCAGTTCCAAACCGAATCCGGTTTGCGATAAAACTGATATACTCACCTTTATTCGACCCCACTTGATTTAGAACTAAATATACGCCAAATTGTAGACCAACCGGAAACATACATAAAATATGTATGAAACGTATTATATTTGAACTGATTTGTTTTCATAAAAAGTTTACGTCAAAAGGTAGAACGACATGACATAAATATATGCACGTAAAAAAAAGTTTTCTAAGAGAGGGGCAAACATGCAACGTTAGAGACCCAACAGGGTCAAAATTGTAAAACTTGTAAAATGGAGTCATAGTTTAGAGGATAAAATTCTTAATTTCAAAAGTTGTAAAATGGATGGGGAACTTGTAAAATGAAGTGTTAGTTTAGAGGCTAAAATTGTAACTTTCAAAAGTTGAAGTGGTGTAATAGGGAGGGGGGCAAATAATAAAATTTGTAGGTATTTAAAAGTATGTATATAATAAAGTAATAATGGTAATAATAGTTTTTCGAAGGTTATGTAATTGTTAGGTATAACATACAAAAAAAACTAGGGTTTCCTCTGACAATATAGGTGGCGATTGACGGCGATCGACGGCGATATTGGTTTTCTTCATCTTCAATGGCGGGCAAGGAAAGATACAAGACGGATCATTGGTATGACGTACCGTTTAAGAATAGGAACGGTAAAAAACAACATCAGAGTAACGACGGGAACCGATTCAAGAAATTCTTCGTTTCAAACTTACCCCCTCGGTGTTCTTCGGCTAATCTGGTAAGTACTCTCAAAGGGTATGGGGATGTACAAGGTACGTATATTGCTAGGAAAGTTGATAAACTGGGCAAGAGGTTTGGTTTTGTTTCGTTTAAATATGGGCGTAACATGGGTGATTTGGAAGAGTCTTTGAAAGATGTGTGGATAGGGTCGTACAAACTGTATATTGTACCGGCGAGATTCGTTGATGGGGTGGATCTGAAACAAAGTGAAGGGAATCAATGGAAGCCTGTGAACGAATACGTAGAAGTGCATGAGCCCATGCACGGTGCTGATGACAACGTTGAATCTGGTGCGGCTAGTGATAAGGAAGGGACTAATACTGAAGGAACGAGATCCTTTAGGGATACTCTGCTTAACAAGGAGCCAAACGCTGGTGTAGTCGAGGTCAAGGTGGGTGACGTGTGCGTATATACACATAATTTTACAAGAAATAACACACGTTTTGCTTTAATATTTATAAAAATGGTTTAGACCTTAATATTAAAACACACACAATAGGGCAAGTGTACCCTGTCATACATGTAGTAATGTACAGATAAGAACCAGATATCGATCCATGGACGCGCGCAGAGCAATGGTACTAAAACTCTGTCCCCGATTTACCAGTAAGAAAAGATAGTGAAAGTTTGTTTTTTTAACTAAATTAATTCTAAAATATCTAAATAACATATGTAAGACTCCAAATACAAAATATAACTATATAAACTATAATATACAAATCCTAGCATGTCATCTACATATAATAAGTAATACAGGCGTGTGATCAACATTCCCATTTTCCGACAGTTAGTGTCCCTTTCGGGCATCCTAACATGACAACTATACAGAAAGCTAACACGAATACACACGTTAACCGCTTCAAGTCGTTTATTAGCGAGCAGCTGATATGATCTCATGCAGATCTTCTAAAGATAAGTTAGTCATCTGTTAAGAGTATTCTAACCTCACTAATTCAGGAAAGCGATACCGAATACACAATACAGCCACCTAAACTAGCATAAAGTAGAGCATTTCACAACCTATTCCATTTTACCAACTTTGAACACAAATCTACTAAGATCGCTATTTTTACCAAAATAACTACCAAAGATCATTAACCGTGTCAAAGATCAGTAACGACACCATTAAGCTTTTAAAAACCCTTTTACGTGCCGGTAAGCATTTTTAACCGTTATTCGACTGACTTTAACCAAACCAATACCCGGTTACAGTTTCATGGCGTAAACTATTTAACAAGTTAACTAGTCTACTACCGGACGATTAAACGGACGGTTTTTCAACATTTATCCGCCTAACACATTCGACAATCGCCAAAGTCATTCAAATACAGCTACAAATCCAACAATAGCGAAACAAGGTTGCGCTATGATCATCAAGATCTAAACATGAAAAACGCCAAATTTATACAAAACATGATTACATACAAACGATTGTTTTTTCTACTAACGATTACTAAACATGATTCATAGACAATAATGTACTACATAAACAACACAAATAAGCCAAAATAAACAGATTTGAATCAACTAAAAGCTTAATAGATCAAACCATAAATCTTGAATGTGATGGATTGGATGATGATAGATGATCCGGATGAATTCCCGAGCTTGTTCCTCGCCTTTACACCAGTTCTTCGACCCTGGAAATCGCCCCAAATCGCCCAGAAATCACCCAACACTTGATTAGTGTGTTGTGCTCTGTTTTTATAGAAAGTCTGATTTTGTGCACGGTCGTGCGCCTAAAGTGCACGGCCGTGCACATTATCTAGACGAGTTAACGTGCAAGTGGGCAAGTGGCTGGCTGATCCCTGAAAATATCTAGATATTCCGCACGGCCGTGCACCTAGGGTGCACGGGCGTGCGGGTCTGGTGGTAGCCGGGTGCTGGGTGTGCACTGCCTGGTGCACTGGCAGTGCACCCGAGAACATGAGTCGCACGGGCACCCGCACGGCAGTGCTGATCAGGGTGCTCGAGAACATCAGCTGCACGCCAGGTCGCACTGACAGGGCAACTCGTCTGTGTTCGAGCCAAGTGAGCCCGCATGGGCGTGCACCTGGGGTGCACGACCGTGCACTCTTTCTAGACCTGGCTGATTTTGCAGAAACTTTCCGTCTTGTCCGATTTTCGTCCGGTTTCTTCGACTTTGCTCGTGGGACGTCGTTCAAGACCTGCAATAAACATATGAAGCGGTTAAGTACCGAATTCATGCAATTATGGTCGAAAATGCGTAATTTGGGAGTTTAATCGGGGATTTAAATATGTATATTTTAACGTATATCAAACCTCCCCACACTTGAACTTTGCTTGTCCTCAAGCAAACAACTAAATAGAAATAAACGAAAAACTCGCCAAGTGGCAACAAAGACAAAATATAACCTGTACAGACGATAATAATCAAGCTAACAAGATATAAAAACAGGTGATAAGATAACTAAAAAGCAACGACTCACTTCCGATCTACAAGCGCGCAAACCCGTACACGACTCACAATGTTCACACACGCTCGGTTTTATTTATGATACATACGTGTAATGTGTATGTGTAAATCGCTCCATTGCCAAGACAATGAATCGTGCAATATCATAAGCTTGTCAAAAGATCTAATCTTCACCAACTAACGTGTGAAAAGGCACAAATCAAGAGGTCTTATACGGGTTGTAATATTAGGCATAGGTAAGGGTATGGAATGGATATTTACAGTGACAAATCGGCTAAAACTCGCCGGTTATGTCTAACTAATATCAACTAATACAACTGTACAACACAAACGCAAATATAGGCGATTTTTATTTTAAATCGAGCTAACTTATAATTTCTAACTTTAAAGCTCTAAAAAGTGCTCGAATACTACTAATTCACCCTATTTTAAGGTGTTCTATTTTTCTGGATATTTTTTTAACATATATATCTATGATATATATACTGAACTGAAACTGATATATAATCAACATACGGGTTCTAAATATATAAACCCGAAAACGAACTATTTACAACACAAAAACTAGTTAAACAATAACCTAAACCGAGTTTTAACACAAAGGGTTTAAAAGAAAAAGGCTGTTTGGTTTAGTGGTGAAATGGTGTGGTAAATAAGAAAAACACGGGATTAGGTTCAACATGGTTAACTAGTGAATAACATTTGGGTGCAGGAAACAGATAGAACGAAAAGAAAAGGCTAAATCAAAAGGGTATCCTAAATGCCTTAATCATATTCGTACAGTGTCACACGTTTCTGATCTAAACAAGTATACTAATGACAAGTTCTAAATTACACAAAACATCCGGCTCACTCGCAAGCATGTCAAAGAAATGTAATCTATTCTAAGGCTCAAACGCTCACGTTACCGGAAGGAAATGGGTGCAAGTGTACGAATCTAACACGCTCGTATCTCATCTGTTTGTCGCGCCTCAAGTTATCTTTATCAAAAATTAGTTAGGCTTGATGTTTGTATGAATATATATATACTTAAAATGTTTTTTTTGTTATATATATATATATATATATATATACAAGAGGACAAACAAGATATAAGATATAATCCCTCCCCACACTTGAAATTCACATTGTCCCCAATGTGACAATAGAAAACGTTTATGAATTAGCTATCTATAGTGGGAAAAAGGAGAATAATACTCCCCTCGTGTCGAAGAAACGCCCGGGTAAATAGACGGCTTGAGCCCCGATAACGGTGCTCGCCAGTTACCTGCATAATCAACATTCTTGACACAAACAAACTCATCAAACCCATTCATTCACATCCACAAAACAAAATAAAATAAACTAAGATACTGAAATACTGAAAAGAAATAGTTCAACTACAAATACTAAAAAGTCTTGGGTATGCAGACCCGAAAAAAAAAAGTACTGAAAGCATAAATAAAAGAAGTACTAACAACTGCATGCATGAGGCGGTAGTAGCTACTGGTCGGCGTCGTCCCTGTGGTGCTGACCGGAGCTTCCTGGCTGGTCGCCAGGTGCACCATAAAGGAACAAGGGCGGGTTGCAGAAGGTACCCGGATGCACCGACTCTAACCCGGCAAAGAGGTACTCAAAGCTGTACCTGATATCCTGTTGCACACGATCCATAGTGGACCGCATATACTGTTGGTCCTGTCTGATCTGCACCTGCTGTGCACCGATGTTCTGCATGTTCAGCTCCATCGTCTGGAACCGCTGGTAGAACTCAGGGTATGTCGAGATGCCAGGAGGCCACTGCTGGTCTGGGGGTGGAAGTGCTGAGGAGAGTGCTGTGGGGAGTCGTGTGGCGCGTCACCACCGCCTCCTGCGTGCTACTCATGCATCTCCTCGTCCTCCTCCTCTGGTGGTGGTACGGGGTCCCATATAATGTCCTGGCTAAAAAGGTGTGGATCCCCATCCGTGTCAGCTAACAGGTTCTGAGCCCTGAGTGATCTAAAATCCAACATAACCCCAGTAGTGACCACTGTCAGCGTGGCCTTGACCTCATCGGTCAGAACTCCCAATGCCTCGGCGATCTGGGTGACGTACTCTCCCCCATGAATCTCACTCCCGTCCTTGGTGCCCCCAGCAGTAAGAAAGAACTCGGCCATCCGTGCGGCCAAGTTCAGCGGGGCACCCTCGTAAAAATTATATAAAAACAGAAGATCGAGAGTGGGACAGTTCCCCGAACTGTCTTTTCGGCCACAGATAGTGTGGCTGAAAACATGGTGTAATAGGCGAAGAAGCGGGTCCTTAATCCTAGTTGCCTTGGCAGACCTCGGATTATAAGGTATACCAACGGCAATCGACGCACAAAACGCGGCCCGCTCGTCATTGTCCACGAAGTTGTGGATACCACAAAAGTCTTACGAGTTGGTCTCCAAATGCTCGTAGATCCCTAGCTTCCTCCCCAGTCACGCTACTAACCAATGGTACCACTTCTCGCAGAGCCTAAACCGAATATCTTTGTCGTGGAAGTCCTTATACAGCCCCTCCTTTGGTTTCTTGTACGAGAAGGATGCTAAGAACTCAATCGTTATTTCCCTGTAGACCGGTTGGTTTATGCTCAGCAGCTTCGCCGTATTCGGCGAGACAAACCCATCATATCTTTCACGCTGATTCAGCGTGGTCAGTAGCTCCAAGTTGAGCCGAATAGGAATAACAAACGAGTTCCGCCGGTTCCAAAGCTTCATGAATTTGTCGATGCACGGTGCTTCCTTCTTGTCTCGGTTGTCGAATCCTAGGAAGTCGTGGGCCATCTGTACGCAAAAATGAATACACAGCTGTTAGTACACAAAAAACGGAGATCCCGGATGTCCAAAACGGACCTGCGCGCATTCTGACCTGAATCTGCATCTGGTGCACGGTCGTGCACCCTTGGTTTTTGGTTAGGTCAGATGTTGTACTGCCTTGTGCACGGCAGTGCAGACCAGTTTTCTCGGGACGCACGGTCATGCGCACAACCGTGCAGCTAACCGTGATAGGCAGTTCAGCTCGTGATTCCGAGCTGCACTGCCAGTGCACGAGCTGGTGCACCTGACCTCGCACGGTCGTGCGGGTTAGGTGCACGGCCGTGCACATGTTCCAGATTTTCAAAAATTTTTCAACAAAAACACCCAAATCTCTCATATATTTCTAATAAACTCACAATAACAGTGATTTGGGCCTGGGTGTGCACGGTTTAAACAAGATTATTGAAAAATCTAACATACATCAACAAAACTAAACAAGATTCGTGGGTTATTATTGGATTATGAAGAAACCCCCAAATCTTTAACCTTAAGAACATAAAACATACGGATCTAATCTAAAAATACATAAAAAAAAGTGCAACATTATGAAGGGATTCATACCTTAGCGATTAGGAAAGGAAGGAGCAAAGATTTCAAGCAAAAAGAGAGGTTTTCGGCCAAAACAAGGGAGAATGGGAGTGCAGCCGCTCGTGCAAGGTGTTTTATTAGGTTTTGGAAGTTAAGGATGCTTATATAGTCCATTTCTGGGCTGAGCTTATTGGCCCACACGGTCGTGCGCCTAGTCCGCACGGCCGTGCACATCCCTTGCACTGGCCCTTGCACTCTGGTGCTGATCAGGCATGCTGATCAGCCAGGTCCGCACGACCGTGCACAAGTTTCGCACAGCCGTGCACAGTCTGCAGACTTGCAGAAATTGCAGCCTGCAGCTACGCAGCAACCCTGTTTAGTCCGAAAACATCATTTTAAACAATTTAAACCTGTTTGTCGACTATTTGCTCTCCATTGCTCCTTCCCGCTCTGTTCAAAACCGGTACGAACCTGCACATAACTCGAAACAACGTTAAACTACGAAAATAAAAATAAAGCAAGAAATAATTACACTAATTACATATTTACCCTTTGGCGCACCCATACATGACGTGCTAACTTTATTATCGAGTCGCTAGCTAGACTCACTTCCCCACACTTATTAGGTGCGCGGGTCGTAGAGATCGATTACCTCCACGGATTGGTCAACCGGTCCATCGATGTAGACTTTAAGGCGATGACTGTTGACTTTGAAAGTCAAACCCTCTGAATTCTCAATCGAGACAGTTCCGTAAGGATATACTTCCTTAACGGTGTACGGTCCTGTCCATCGGGATTTCAACTTTCCTGGAAAGAGACGCAGGCGCGAGTTGTAAAGCAGGACCAAGTCGCCTACCTGAAAATCTTTTCGGTGTTTCAGGCGACTGTCGTGCAACCTCTTGATGCGCTCTTTATAAAGAATCGAGCTCTCATAGGCTTGCTGCCTAAGCTCCTCCAGCTCATGGATCTGCAAGAAACGGGTCTCACCGCCAGTCTTCAGATCCAAATTCGCTGTTTTAAGAGCCCAGAATGCCCTATGTTCTAGCTCGACTGGGAGATGACACGTTTTGCCATAGACAAGCCTAAAGGGAGTCGTCCCAATAGGCGTCTTGTATGCAGTACTAAAGGCCCACAACGCATCATCCAGCTTGTCCGCCTAATCCTTGCGGTTTTGATTAACTGGCCGCTCAAGGATTCGCTTCAATCCACGGTTAGTGACCTCCACCTGTCCACTTGTCTGTGGATGATACGGGGTGGATAACCTGTGGTGGACACCATAACGTGCCAACGCGCGATCAAGCTGCGCATTGCAGAAATGCGTACCACGGTCACTAATTAGTGCCTTCGGGGCACCAAACCGCGAGAACAAGCTTCTAAAAACCTCACTACAACTCAGGCATCATTCGTGGGCAAGGCTTGCGCGTCGGCCCACTTTGACACGTAATCAACTGCCACGAGTATATATCGACTGCCCCGTGAGGAGGGGAATGGTCCCATGAAGTCAATGCCCCAAATGTCAAAGACTTCACAGACTTGGATTGGGTTCTGCGGCATTTGGTCGCGTGCCGATATGTTCGTCGCCCTCTGGCACGAATCACATGCACCGACCAATATCTGAGAGTCACAAAAGAGTGTGGGCCAGTAAAACCCGGAGTCTAACACTTTTTTAGCAGTGTAATTCGCTCCATGGTGACCTCCGGTAGGCCCCTCGTGACAATCACGCAATATCTGCGCCGCCTCTACCCCGAACACGCAACGGCGAATCAGCTGACCTGCCCCGACCCGGAACAAAAATGGATTGTCCCAGAAATAATGCTTCAAGTCTGCGAAGAACTTCCTCTTTTGTTGGTGCGACAATCCTTTGATAAGGATCCCGCATGCGAGGTAGTTCGCAAAATCCGCAAACCATGGCGATACATCTTCCACCGACTCGACGCTCATCAAGAACTCGTGGGGAAAATTGTCATTAATGGTATCCCACGCGGAGTTCTCGGCATCATCATGCTCGAGTCTGGAAAGATGATCAGCAGCAACATTCAGGGCACCATTTTTGTCCTGAATCTCTATATCAAATTCCTGCAGCAACAGGATCCATCTAATCAGGCACGGTTTCGCGTCCTGTTTTCTAAACAGATATCTGATCGCTGCATGATCTGTATAGACAATGGTCTTCGACAGCACTAAATACGATCTAAACTTTTCGAATGCAAACACTACAGCTAGAAGCTCCTTATCAGTCGTGGTATAATGCTTATGCGCATCATGAAGAGTCTTACTAGCGTAGTAGATTGGGTGGAAGTGCTTGTCCTTCCGCTGTCCCAAGACCGCCCCTATCGCGAAGTCACTCGCGTCGCACATGATCTCGAATGGCAGCTCCCAGTCGGGTGCTACCAATATAGGGGCCTCCACAAGCAAACACTTTAAAAGCCCGAAGGCTTTCACACATTCTGCACCAAACACAAACGGTGCATCCTTTTCCAACAGACGGGTCATCGGACGGGCGATTTTTGAAAAGTCTTTGATGAATCGCCTGTAAAAACCCGCATGACCCAAAAAGCTGCGGATCGCTCTGACAGAGGAGGGCTGAGGAAGTCTAGAAATGATATCAACCTTGGAAGGATCAACCTCCAACCCATTTTGGGAGACCTTATGCCCCAGGACTATTCCTTCCTTCACCATGAAGTGGCATTTTTCCCAGTTTAGCACAAGACTGGTCTCCTCGCACCTCTGAAGCATCCGCTCCAGATTCCCTAGACACTGATTGAATGAACTCCCGAAGACTGAAAAATCATCCATGAATACCTCCATGGAGTCCTCGATCATGTCATGAAATATGGCAACCATGCAACGCTGGAAGGTCGTCGGCGCATTGCACAACCCGAATGGCATACGCTTGTAGGCGACACCGGACCTAAATGATATTTGCAGGGACGGGCAGAAGGATGGTGTCGAACACACAAGTGATGGGAATAATTCTGTGGAAAATATAGAGTCTGGGAAGGACAATGGGATTAGTTCGGAAGTTAATGCTACTTTGTTAATGGCAAATCTAGTTGGTGTTACTAATTTGGAGAAATATGGATAGTGTAGTGAAAAACAAATTATGGTAGAAGGGTGTCAACGGGTTGATAAATGAATGTGATGTCCCTAAATATCCGAGGGTTGGGTTGTGCAGTTAAAGCTCCTTGGGTTCGGGGTTTACGCGTAGCCAATGAAGTGGGTTTTTTAATGATACAGGAGACTCAATTTAGTTCGCTGGAGGATTTTAATGTGGGTGCGTTTTGGGGTAATGGTGCGTTTGAGCATGAGTGGGTTGGGGAAACGGGTCGTTCGAGAGGTCTTATATCTTTTTGGGATACCAAAAAGTTTGAGATGATTTAGGTGGAGAAGCATAGATTTTTTCTTATGATTCACGGTTATCTTAAAGATTCTAGGAAAGAGATGGTGTTGATTAATGTCTATGCTCCTCAGAGGTTGATTGATAAAAGATTGTTATGGTCTGAGCTTCAACGTCGTATTGTTTCGATCATAGGTATTAGGTTGTAGGGGGAGATTTTAATTGTGTTAGATATCATGATGAAAGAAGGAACTCCAAGTTTCACGCCTCGGTCTCAGCGGAGTTCAATGACTTTCTTGATATTGTGGGACTGCATGAGCTTAATTTGAAAGGGAGGAAGTTTACTTTTGTTTCAGGGAATAAGTGTAGCCGTATTGACCGAATTTTTATTTCTTGGAACGGCTTGAATGAGTGGTCTAATGCGGAGTACCGGGTGCTTGGTAGAGATAAGTCGGATCACAGCCCGTTGGTGTTAAAGGTGGTGGTGCGTAATTTTGGTGCTAAACCTTTTAAGTTTTTCAACTCGTGGCTTTCTAAAGCAGGTTTGGAGGAGACTGTGGTCAAGGCCGTGAATGATTATTCAGGTTCGGGTCCTCCAGACATTGTTCTCTTGGGTAAATTCAAGATGATTAAACAAGCTATTTTAGAGTGGCGTAAGCTCGGCAATGTATCTGATCTTGAGGAGGAAACGCAAATAAAGCAAGAGTTGTTGGAGTTGGATTCGGTTATTGAGGAAAGGGATTTAACGGAAGCTGAGCTTTGGGTTTACGAAGAAGTTGCAAAAAAGGTTAAAGAAATTGAAGCCGGTAGAATAAAGGATATCCTACAAAAAGCTAGGGTGAAGTGGGTAAAAGAGGGAGATGAAAACTCGACATTTTTTCATGGTTTGATTAATAAAAGAAAGGTCAGTAATTTCATTCCCGGATTGATGATTGATAACGAGTGGGTTTTCAAACCTTCTAAAGTCAAGCAAGAGGTGCACCGTTTTTTTAAGGAGCGTTTTTTCGAGGATATGAAGAACCGGCCGAATCTTCAATGTCATAACCTTAATGTTTTGGATGATGCAGACGGTATGGAACTGATTAAGCCATTCGAGTTGGAAGAAATAAGAGATGCAGTGTTCGATTGTGGTAGTGATAAAGCTCCGGGGCCTGACGGTTTTAACTTTTGTTTCATTAACAGGTTTTGGCATTTGTTTGCTGATGATTTTTTGAGTGTTATGTAGTACTTTTCGGATCATGGAGTTATTAGTAGAGGGGTCGGGTCATCTTTTATTACTCTTGTTCCGAAAGTAAACGATCCGGTTAGTCTTGGTGAGTACGGCCGATAACTCTTATTGGTGTCATCAGCAAAGTGATATCCAAGATTTTGGCTAACAGGATAAAAATGGTGATGGGAAAGATTACGCATGAGACGCAATCAGCTTTCTTGTCAGGGAGGTACATCTTGGACGGTCCGTTGATTATCAGTGAAATTTTTTCATGGGCTAAGAGGCAAGGTAAAGAGTTATTTTTTTTTTCAAGATTGATTTCGAAAAAGCCTATGATAATGTCAATTGGGATTTCTTGTTGTCTATTATGAGGCAAATGAAATTTCCTGATAAGTGGTGTAATTGGATTAAAGGTATACTTATGTCAGCTAGATCTTCCGTGTTGGTTAACGGTGCCCCTACCTTTGAATTTAATTGTGAAAAAGGTATTCGTCAAGGGGATCCCCTTTCGCCGTTTTTGTTTATTATTGTTATGGAAGCTTTCTCCAGTATGATTCGTAAAGCTTGTGTTTGTGGGGCGTTTGATGGTGTTCGGTTTCAAAACGATCAGCTTATGGTGTCTCATCTTCTATACGCTGATGATGCTATGATTATGGGTGATTGGTCAGAGTTTAATTTCATAGCTTTGAAAAGGTTGTTACGGATTTTCCATATAGTTTCTGGTTTACGGATTAATTTAAATAAATCAACTCTTTTTGGGATTGGCAAAAGTATGGAAGAGGTGGAGTCGAAAGCTCTTGGCTTGGATTGTCGGCCAGGCTCTACTCCTTTCAAGTACCTCGGTATCTTAGTGGGGGCTAATATGAATCGGATCAATAATTGGGAGTCCATTGTTGATGTGTTTTTGAAACACCTTTCGAGATGGAAAGCTACTATTATGTCCATGGCAGGGAGAATAACGCTCATTTCGTTGGTCCTAGAAAGTCTTCCATCATATTATTTCTCTTTATATAAGTCTCCAAAGGCGGTTATAGATAAATTAGAAACCATAATGAGGAGGTTTTTATGGGGAGGTAGTGAGGATAGACGCAAGATACATTGGGTCTCTTGGGAGGAAGTTACTAAACCGAAAGCTAGTGGAGGTTTGGGCATTAATAAGCTCGAGGATTGTAATAATGCCTTAATTCTTAAGTGGTTGTGGCGATATAGGGTTGAACCGAAGGCTTTATGGAAAAAGGTGATCGATGCTATTCATATTTCCTCGAGAAGATGGGAGGCAATTCCGTATAAGAAATCGGTCCCGGGTGTTTGGAGTAAAATTGTTACTTTAGGAACTAGGCTAAAGAATCAAGGCAAAAGCTTTATAGATATTATTCGCGGCAAAGTTGGTAATGGTAAGAATATCTGATTTTGGATTGATCCATGGTAAGATGATTGCAGCCTCAAGGCCCTATACCCTGAATTGTTTCGGCTGGAGCAAAACAAGTTTTGTTCGGTGGAGGATAGGTTCGAGTGCCTAGGCCAACAAATGGTGGTGTGTTGGTCTTGGCGGGAGTATCCAGCTTTGGATGACGCGGTTCAGCAGATTTTGCAGCTTCATCGAAGCTTATCTGGAGTTGTTTTATTAGATAAAGAAGATGAGTGGATATGGTCATATGGTTCTAACTTAGTTTGCTCGGTTAAAGATATCAGGAAATGGCTTAAAGAAGATGCAGTGGTATGAATCGTCCCGTGTTCAAGTGGTGTAACTGGATTCCTAACAAGTGTAATGTTTTCATGTGGAGGGCTCTTAGAGATCGTCTCCCGACTTTAAAACAGCTCCTTAGAAGAAACGTCAACGTGGGAGAGGGACAATGTCACTTGTGTGGTGAAAACGAAGAAACGGCCGATCATTTATTTACGGCTTGTAGGTTTGTTACGGGTGTCTGGGCTGGGATTACAACTTGGTGCAAGATCTCGCCTATATATGCTTTTTCGATCCAGGATGTTATAGATATGGTAGACTTTTTGCAGCTTTCAGATGTGAAGAAAGAAATTGTCTATGGTATTCTCATTGTGGCGTGTTGGAGGGTCTGGAAGGCTAGGAATGAAAAGACGTTTTCTAGTATCGTCCCGGACGTGGCGAAGATTATGGCAGACGTTAGAGCTTTGGGACATTTATGGTATACTAGTAGATATAAGAAGGATAAGGTAGATTGGAAACGTTGGTCCCATTTTTATTTTGATGTAAAGTAACTCGGTTTTGTGGCCTGTCTCTAGCTTGGAGATAAGGCCGGTTGTTTGGTGTTAATGAAATTGCCTTCCAAAAAAATAATAATAAATAAATAAAATAAAATAAAATAAAATAATAATGGTAATAATAGTAATGAAACACTAACAAAAATACATTTATATTTATTGTATAAAGACATATTAAAGAAGAAGGTTAATATTTATAAAAAAAGAATCCGGAATTAGTTATTTTGTTCAGAGTAGAATCCAAATTTTTCGATGCATTACCAAGTGTTTTTAGGGTGGTTGGGGTGTTCGGGTGGAGTGTGATGAGGGTACCGCTACGCTCGTGTGTGCACTACTGTCGGTATCAAGGGTAGCAGTAGAGGGTAAAGGAGAGAGTTAGTGATGGTGGGCCATCAATCATCACTCTACACCCCCGTCATCTCCCAACTTAGTTTTGTATATCCCTAACTTAAGGTGATATGATGTATTGGTATTGTGTTGTAATTGAGTAGGTGTTTCCGACACTTTGAAATTTCCCCATTCTAATAGGATGTATCGATGGAGCACACAAACTTTTTTAAGTGATCGAAAAACAAATTTTCAATAAGCAACATCCTATTTCTTGAAAACGAGAGATGTATTAGATATTTGATGTTGTAGCGTTAAGCCCGAATACAAGCTCACCTTGATATTCGATCCTCTTTCTTTTGAAGTTTGAGGTCCTTCACAACATTTAAAGAATGTATATGGATTACCTATATGAGAAAATCACCGAAAAACAAGGTTAACAACAGCAACATGTGGATAGCCCTAACATCACTTACTTAAAATAAGTCATTTTAGTGCCGACCACAAGCTTGGTCAACATGTCTATTCTCATGATTAACGGCTATATTAATTTGGATTTGGTGCTAAAAGTTTTAAACATTTTAAACCAAAATAATAATCAACCAATTAATTAGCAAATTGATAAACTGGAAAAAAACAGTAGAAAGAAACCGGAATATTAACATTACTTTGAGTTGAAAAAAAAAAATAAGGAATAAAATCTACAATTTAAATACCAAATCAAACAAATTTGAGCGACTTTATTGAAACACTAGAAAACTTTGTTAATGTTAGGTGAAGTTTTTACTTAAAAATAATGCATTAGTTTTATACGATTGATACAATTGAACTTACTCTAGCTAGCTATGACCAATTTGAGTTTTCAAGCATGCAACTATACGAGTGGGATGTGCTCGAAATCTATACTGAGCTATAAATTGAGTTCATACTCAACTCCTTTCCAACTGTATTATCTCATGGCTTATAAGTTACTTATATTTTGTGAAAAAAACATTTAATACATATTCAGTGAACAACCCAAAAAATAAAAAACTTTGAGGGTCTGGCTGAATATAACCATTTCATCGATGCAACATCAACAATTTACAAGGTCTAACATCTAGCTATTGAATCATTGTATGAGAGACGACACGAGGATGAATGTCACTAACTCGCCTAAGGTAGCAACCTTGAATCATTAACTAGTAGTTGAATTGATCGCTAGGTTTTTGGAATCTATATTAAATTAAGACTTTGGGAGCATGTCAGATTTGGCTTAGTGACACAAGGTGTTAATCACTTAATCCCATCAAAATGGTGGACTAGACTTGGGAATGAGGTATATTTCCGCCATCAAAACAAATTGCGTAACACTGTAACTTGTAACTGTACCGTAAAAACTATAATAATAAACAACTTTGTAACTTAAAGTACCAAAACGGCCAACTTTCTAAAGTAAAGGATCATACTAATCCCTCAAAACCCCACTCTTTTGCGCCGACGACGACAATGCGGGAAACCTGAACCCTTCTCCGGCGATAACTTCCGATGCCGGTAACACAGTTCATATAACAACACACACACAATTAGACATTCAGGCAAAACAAATGGGAGGAGGTGAAGGTAAAGAAGGAGACTGGGAGTGCAGTGGCTGTGCGAACAGAAACTACGCCTTTAGATCGTTCTGTAACAGGTGTAAGCAGCCTCGATTGCTCGTTGATTCCAAAACTCCTGCTGATTCCAAATGGCTCCCAAGGATTGGTGACTGGATCTGTACTGGTATGTTTCGTTTGTGTGGATGTTTAATTACGATTCTAGGTTATTAAAGGTGTATAAGTATTTGTTTGAATATTGATTTGTTTGGATATCTGAATTTGGAAGTGATTAGGTTTAGGTTTAGGTTTGGATTAGTTATGTTAAGTTAGGGCTTATGAGAATAGGACTAGATGTATGTTTTGTACTCTGTTATGCTTTAGTTGTGATAATTGAATTTTGTGTTTTTTTGTTTATATAATAAAACTTTTAGTGTATGTTATGAAACAACGACAACAATCGTAAAGCTATTAGCAAGGTCTTGGATAGGGGGACATAGGCAAGCCTTACATGTATCCTTAAGAATAGAGAGGTTGTTTCCAGAGAGACACTTAGCTGCAAGATAATATTACAAATATATAAATAAACATCCAACGAACGATTAAAATAATAATAAATACGTAATATAACGAATTTAAATAACTAAATCAGCATGTTTCAGTAGTTAAGATGCTAGAAAAACCTAATGTCGTTTTGTTTTGACATTATTGAGGCTTTTGAGAAATGAATTTATTTATTATATGGGATGGATTATTAGATGCACGACTTCACTGGTGAAACTGGCAACTGGCAAGCAATAAGTATCTGTTTGTACATGTAGATTGCTTGTCAAGTTGTATTTTCTTGTGTTGATTTCAATAGAGATTAAAACAAAGGCGGTGTTTTTGTGTGTGTTTGGTATGTGATTGGCGTGCGTAACCTTGGGTTTCTATTTCTCTACTTGGCTGCATTATGGGTTGGTGTGTGTGGCGATGGATCAAAATAGGCTGCACTAACAACAATTATGCCTCACGAGAAAAGTGCAAAAAGTGTGGACAACCAAAGGAGTTAGCAGCTATGCCAGCACTTGCAATCCCTGGGGCTTCTCTGCAAACTCATCCACATTATTTTGCCAGGGTACAAGGTGTACAACTACAACACCAAAGGTTGAATCTTGGATCACTAGGAAATGGAGCTCTTCAGCATCCCCTGCCTTTGACTCCTAATTGGCTTTTAGGAGGCCCGGATAAATTTGGAGGTCAACCGGCTTCTGCCTGGCCTCTGGGTCCCACAAATACAGTCCCGTATGCAAATCAAGTCAACCAGGTTGTTGTCCCAAAAGGATGGCGCAATGGTGACTGGATCTGTACCTGTGGTTTCCACAATTATTCTTCTCGAGCACAGGTACGAAAGTGGAGATTTCTTGCTAAATGAATACATATTGCTGTTTTTATCTTTCTGATTTAGCTTTTGTTTAACCTACAGTGCAAAAAATGCAATGCTTCTATGCCTCCAGGTGATAACTACATATCTTTATAGACTCTATTCTTATAACTTTACCTAATTGTGTTTATTCAGTGATGTTTATTTCTAAAAAGATTCAAGTTCAAAGTATAATTCAATAAGAATGATCAAATGTGTTCTTGTTTCATGGAGATTTTGCGAGATTCTTATTTTATTTAGGAGAAAGCGTTCTGTACAGGGTGGGTGGACCTGTAATACATTTTTGTCTTGCTCATGAGAAGTTCGTAGTTATAACATGCATTAATTGTGAATACATAAGAAATGTTATTAGAATAATAATCTTAATCTTGCAATAATGATTTACACAATTGTATCTGTATGTATATGACTCATTTGAACAGTTGTCCTTTTAACAACTTTTTTTAAACCATTTGATCTATTTAAGATAATACAGTACCCCATTTGACTCCTTCTTAAGTAGATGTGTCGAAAGGGCCACCTCTACTACTTATGCATTAGTTATTTACGGATTAGCTGTTTGCAGAGCTACCGTAGATGTGATTAGGTGATGTCTTTCAGCTTAGTGTTGGCTGCCTACAATTTTGTAGTGTTAGCATTTAGCTTGACCGATGAGACACGTTTCTAGAGTAAATCACTTACCGGTTATTATATTTTACTTATTAATTCTGTAGCATTGGGAACGAAACGGTTAGCATCTGAAGACCTCGGTCAAGATTGGGATAACAAACGACTGAATGCCGGCCAGGTAACATTCAACTTTATGAGACGTGATTCCAAATGTATTCTGCTGTATAGGTGTGAGATAACTTTTGTTTACTGACAATATAGACTTTGGGACCACAGCAGGCATATCCTCCACCTGGGCAGATATCAAGTTCATCATATTTAACGCCTTTGCAGATGGCGAGTTCTGCTGCAAATCAAACAGCTGGTTTCTTTCAGCTCTATCCTGATGGAACCTCACCAGCAGTGCAACATTCACAACACAACCTGCAATTGCCTCAGATCATGGCTATTCCGACACTTCCTGGAAAAGGGTAGCTTTTTAAAACCTTAAAGTTTATATTAAATCTGCATGTATCTTAAAACAACACCTTGAGTTATGAAGACTGTCTAATGTATTCTTTGAAGAGTCTTGTAACACCTGCATTATGCTGTAATTTGTCAGGGCAAAGCAATGGCGTGACGGAGATTGGATGTGCACCAATTGTGACAATCACAACTATGCATCTCGATCCCACTGCAACAAGTAAGTATACAATTAGAATTTCATCTATTAATTATTTAGTTAATGTGCTAGTAGGGGTGTTCACGGTCCGGGTTTCCAGTTTTGACGAAACTTTTTGGTCGGAACGCTAATTACGATTTCGATAAAGGACAAACTAAACCGGATTGGTTAGATGGATTGGTCGGACCCTGGTTTGGCAGTTTAATGGTCGGGGTTTGGCGGTTAATGGTTTTTTTAACAATCATTAGTTTGTATTAAAAGTTTTAAAATGATAAAGTTGGTTCACGAGTATAAGAGCATTCGCATTAGGTTCTCCATATATTTGTAAGTGAGTTCTCCATATTTTGATAAGTTGTTGCAAGTGATTGTGAGTGGAGGAGAGAAAAAGTTACTAGTTTATCTCTATATAGGGTACTTTTGATAAAAGTAGTTGTGAGTGGAGGACAGAAAAAGGTTGGAAAATTAGAGAAAAAATGTAGTGATTTTTAGTGTAATTATAGAGATTGAAATGAAGATGCTACTGTGAATGCTCTAATACATATGCATAATTACGTATTCCCAAATATGTGTGTGTGTGACAAAGGTTAAAACGGTTGGTTTGTTTTACCCGGCCGGCTCCAAGTTTCAAACAGGATAGTTTAACCATGAAAACCGAGCCGTGAACCAAACCTTTTGATTCTCAAGCTGTCCAAACAAGCTGACTTGTTTCCGTTTGGTCGGATTTAAATGGATTATGAAATTTGAACAGCATATGCAAGCAAGACATATTAGTTAAGGGCTTGACTCTTGAGGCAAATGTAGCACACCCCCTCGTCTCATGAACACGTTTGACCAGTCACAGGCTAAAAGAAATGTTTAGCATAACCATATGACATGATGTTCATATAATATGCAGGTGTAATACACAAAGGGAAGCTGTAAGTGTTGCGTAATTACAACAAAGGAGGAAAGGTAGGTGTTAAAGTGTGGTCTGTATGGATTGGAGCTATAGTTTTTCAACACAATTAATTATTGTTGTATATCCACCAGTACAAGTCGTTTTGTAGTTCATACTTGATGCTTAAAATGACTTTCACCTGTAAACCTAATCATCCAGTTATGCACACAAAGTTTTCAATAGTTTTCAAGGTTACATTATTGGTATTTTGAATGATTTTTGTCCGAACATGGTTTGCTATTATGAATGATTTTTGTCCGAATATTTTGTGGGTTCTGATGCTACTTTCAATATACGCTTTCGGGTAGCATATGGGTCAGTTATTGACTTCACAACCGACCGGTGTTGGTTGCAAAAAGTTTGGTTCTTCGGTTATGGGGGATGGTTTTGTTAACTACTTTTAGCCTTGAGTCCGAGTTCATTTTATCTGATTAAGCGCGTTTCGTAGTTTATATCTGTATACCGAATTATATAGCTTGGTTATCAAACAATAACTAAACCATTGGTTTCTTAATTGGTTTAACTAATTGTTATTCGGTCTTCTCAGTTATATTTTGGATATCTATTTTCACCCCACAGGCTATCAGCCAAGTAACTTTGATACAGCTAAGCCAATTACACCAGCATGCAAGCCGGTCTCACCCATCCTTGCCTCACCAAGATCGAGATCGATCACACACATAAATTAAACTCAAGTGTAGAGTACACTTGGCTCTTGACACCTCTGGCTCTCTGGCACCGGAAGTTCATTTCCTGGCTAGATTCTAAAGGGTCATTCACAACAATATTTTGACCCCTAGGGGTAAGGGTTTGTTTTCAGTAGGTTAAGTTTCCCTATTCAGAAAGGGGTGACGACGGAGCTTGTTGCCCTTCTGTCCGCTATCCTAATGTAAATTTGTCCAATGAAAAATATATTGAAGAAATTTTTTTTTTTTTTTTTTTTTTTTACGTAAGTTTATATGTTGGGAGGGGAAGTGGACGAGTAAAGGTGACATGATTGAGGACTTGAGGTCCTCGGTTGTAAGTGAGTTAAATTCGTCTATATTTGAGCTTTAATCAGTTTAGCTTGACACCTTTATTATTTATGAGTATTTAGTTATTTTATTTATATAACTTTGTATTTATCTTTATAATTTATATTTTGTATATGTAACAAAATTTATCATTAGGATTTTTTTTTAATTTGTATGAATAATATGCTCGTTTAGGCTTAACCTAGTCTAAGTACAATATATGAAGCTCGGGTTTGAGCTCCTTTATTATATTAACTCCCATTTTAGCTTGATTTCGTCTAAGCTTGAGCTATTGGTTAGATGATCTCAAGTATCCCATGGGTGTCTTGGCCCGTTTACTTACTCCCATCTTAACGGAGGTGCGATGGTGATCAAAAGGTGGTCGATTGTGGTCAATGTCGATAGGACGAGAGAACCAAGTTAGGGAGATAGCAGGGGCGTAGCTTTTAAGGGGCGGGGAGGGGTGGCTGACCCCCCGAATTTTCGCTCAGAAGTTTCGATTATATAGTATTCGTATAGAATTTTTTTGGTATATAAGGTTTTGACCCCCCCGAAGTTTCGGGTCAAGCTTCGCCACCAGGAGATAGGATGGCTTGTGACGGTGTGTGAAAGTGGCGGTTGTGGTGTAAAGGAGAGGTGATCGATCAACAATAGTAGGGCGGAGATCAGTAGTAAAAGGAGAGGAGAGGGAAGACCATAGATGTTTTTGTGTATATATTTCTAAACTATATTATTTGCTACGCATCATCAACATGTCCAACTTTGTTCCTTCCAAGTTACAATGATGGTTGCAAACATTTTTTTTGATATATTAAACATTTGAACCTTTTTCCAAAAAAATAAGTTTTAAATCAAATTGTTCATCATGAATCAATCCTGTTTTAGTGAAGCAATTGAAATTGGTCAAAGGAAGATATATGGAATTCTGAAACGTTTGACTTATGTTATCAAATAAATTGAGCAATCCCATATGTGGGTTGTGGTCCAATTAAAGCATCTTAAAACAGATACGGTTCATTTGAGTGGCAGTTGCATCCTGCTGCTGCTGTGGTCCAAACCAAACGGGCCAGATTCCATAAGATATTGTGATCTTTATATAAATATTAATCATCATATGTGAGTCAAATTTACATGTATAGTTTTATACGATCAACCCACGACAGAAGAAATAAACGCACTAATGAATGGAGACAGATGACATATTTTAGAATGTCATAAATAAGAGAGAGGATGTCCCTAATGTTTTTGTTAATAACGTTTTTTACACATAAATACTACTTACCCTTAATTTTCAAACCGAGAAAATAAACATTTCAAACCGAGGGACGGAGTGGTGCAACACTGAACTACTATGATTTTCATCAATCATGCACTGTCATATCACTTCACTCATCCACTACACTAAAATAGGGATGAGCATACAAGACTGAATACCGATACCGAACCGAAGGTGTTCGGTATCGGTATCGGTACCACATTTAGAGGTTTTCGGTTTTGGTATTATCGGTATCGGTACAGGATCGGTATGGTATCGGTATTTTAAGGTAAAACACCGACACCATACCTGTACCGTACCGTACCGTATTTGTTCGGTATCGATATCGGTATTGGGTTTTGAGAGTTTTCGGTATCGGTTTTTTTCGGGATCGATACTTTAAAATGTTTATTTTTTTTCTTTTACTAAACACTTTAATTAAAAATAACATTATATTAAATAAAATAAAAGTACATTAAATTAAACTAAAAAAAAATAAAAAAGACAAGAAACACAAATTTAAAAAGAACGAACAAATAAAATAAATTACTCATCGTCGTCTTTCTCCCAATAGCGATCCCAACCATATTTCGCCGCGATTTCATTTTTTCATTTCAAAATCAATTCCAAGCCCTTACTTTTGATGTGGTCGTGTGGTTTCTGTAAGTGCATTGTTTGTATGTCCCTAGCTAGTGATAGGTCTCTATAGGTCGTTGGCTAGGTTAATCGGGCAGTTTATGGCTCGTAATCGTATACTAGCCTGGTCCAAGGGGAGTCTGTAAGTGCATGATGTCCCTAGGCTAGTATATATGTTGTTTGGACGTGTTTCAGGGTGTTTGGAGATGTTTATACGCGTTTCGGGATGTTTGGGACACTTCAGGCGAGTAGGGAGTGGCTTTAGGCATTTACAGCCTATACCATATCAGTATTGATGCTTGATAGCCCTACTCGCATGAACCTACTAGCGAGTACGGCCCTACTCGCTAGTTTATCATGTTAGATAGCATCGTACTCGCATGAACTGACCTCGTACTCGCATGAACAGGTCTGTACGAGTACGGGAGGTATAAATAGTCCCAATCATTGCCCTAATGATCAGTTCTTGCCACACACACTCTCCAAACACCCTCCCCTGGTCTGTAAGGTCTGATTTGATCATTGTAAACACTCGAGCTCTGTTTTAGTGATAAATCTTTAATCTTTTGACCCATTTGTGTGTGTTAATTACTCGTATATCATTGTTTCATATTCGTTTCTGCTATTAGAACATATTTAGAGGATTCCGCACTCTGAATATCAAGCTCGTGATTGTCGGGTGACCCGTTAGTCGATCCTACAGTTTCGAATACATATTTAAGTCGTAATCATACTGTCTTTGCCTCAACGATTCGAGGATTGCTTCCTTACTACTTGAACCCGCTCCTTTTCATTTAAAGGATCATCTTCCATTATTTGTGACATCCTTTAATTTTCTTGGATCCATTTGGTTGTGACTGAAAGTTTTTGAGATAAGAATGAAAGTGTATAAAATATAATGTACATATGTGAAATAGCTAGGAAAGTTTTTTTTTTCTCAAAAAAATCATTTATTCAAACGGTCAAATGATTATTGGATTTAAAACCCCATGATTGGAGTTGTTAACTACCCGTGTTTGCTTTACGAGCCCGCTGTCCCTACCAACGACGACGATGTTGCCGTAGAGGTAGTGGGCTATCCGTGACATTTTCTGGTAGCGCTTCTAGATGTGATTAAAAATCTCTAATAGAAAAATCTCATTTCAGATGATACATAAAATTAAATAGATTGTTGAATGTTCACATTTTCTGATTCCATAAACATTTTAACCTTTTTTTAAGTCAAGAGGTGAACCGAACTTTTTTAATAACGACTTTTAGAGAGTGTTTGGGATTGTGTGCTTATTGGCTTATGACTTTTTGAAAATGAGTTTAAAAAAAATCATGAGCTAATGTGTCTATCAAGTTGAAGAATAATACTCGAAGAAACAAAGCAGCAACGATTTAAAGGGTATGCATATAAGTTATATAGTTGACAATTGTCTCGATTATCCGTATGAGTCGTGTATCACAGCTGACATATCAAAATATTTCGAATGGTCTTTCTAAATTTCAGTCGGATAATTTAAAAATTATCAAAAACGGGTATGTATAGTCCTGTTGCGAAGAAAATACTAAAACAATAAACCCGAGATTTTATATTATATGTTGAGAATAATTACAACGTTAAGTTGAAAAAACATCATGCTTCATGGATACGGTTAAATGGTTGTTAACCGGTACTCGGTTAGTGTCAATAAACTTAGCTACTATTGATGATATGGTTATATCAGTAATAACTTAGTTGCTAGTACTGATGATGCAATCATGTCATTAATTGCACCTTAGGTGCTTTTAACTGTTGATTTCTATTAGTACTAATTCAGTTACTTTAACACTCTGTTCCAGAGTTTCACTAAAGAATGGAAGGGAAAAGATTGGAAAGGAAGTGGTGAAAAAATGTGTTCCAGAGTTTTTTGTAGGAGGGAAAGGGAGGCAATGAGAGTGATAATATATAGGTTTTTAGAGTGATTTTCAATCTTTCCAATTTGGAAGGAATTGGAGAGAAAGGAAGATGAGGGAGATCATTTCTCTTCCATCTTTTAATGAAACTCTGGAACAGAGTGTAATGGTCCAACAGTTGTTGATTGGTGGATCAGTTTCTACTCATGGACCAGTTCCTCTATTTTTACCGACCAGGTAAATTTTATACATTTTAATTGCAAAAGCTCTAAACTATGGTAATCAATATTTCGTTCATTGTGAGCGACATTTGCGAGCACTTGCCATATGACACCCAAGGTTTGTTAGTGCTGGAAATCATATTAGTCTCTAACTAGCATGCACTCCAAACATACTAACTTGCATTGATATCTATTTTGTTGTCCCGTTTTTCTTAATTAAATCTCAGTTAAGTAAAATGATTTGATAATCTTAAAATCACCAATGAGACATCATGTTATCTTTTGTAAGTGTGCCTAGGTGCGAGGCACACTCAAGAGCAAGGCGTTGTGTTTTTTTGCTGCTTTAGGCGACGAGCGTACATGACACACGTACACATGTCATACATGTCAAAAAGAGCATGAGACACCTACATCTTGAGCCCCAGATTTTGTGTATCAAGTTGTACACGTTGCCTTTTAGCTGTGGTGGTTATTTACATATTACAACATATATAGGTTGTAATTTGTATCAAAGTTTTGCTACATGATAGAAATCTATGAGAAATATCATTAAATTTATAGACTTGATGATAAAAACCAATGAGAGATAAGATTAAATTTATGTAAATATTTTGTCTACATCTTACCCTTCTTGAACACTAACTTAGCTTTGTTATAGGTGAGTATGATGATGATGATGATTTTGTCTCTCACATATGTAATGTGTGCACATTCACCTTATGCCACACGTTGTGGCTTCGGGCACTCTATCGCTTCAATGCGTCTCACGTTTTTTTTAAGAACGATTGATCTACTTGAGCGATTTTATGTGCTTAATCAAACCGTAAACACCCTTCTTTCAACTTGTAGCTTACGAGCATGACCAAATATATGCATCCACAACATATCTACTTATCTAATCAAACATGGACCATTTGCAAAGATAAATAATAAAACTAAATATATACACTCTAAACGTCATTAAATAGTTCATATTCATATAATAATTAGAAAGCTCATACCAGAGCTAATTAGACATCACCCATAGTTAGATCATGATTAAACCACAACGTACTTAATTAATTACATAACTAATATAAACACATAAAATGATCATTAGTTATAATAACCATATGAGTTGAGACTCAGTTCAAGAGAAGCTCTGTCATCAGACCGGTACCAGCTTCCTCCAGTATAGTAACCTCCAGTACCATGCTCCAATGGTAGATTAGCCGTCTTCATGCCGAATAAATCATGATGGGTACCATCATGAATTGGAAACAATGGAAGTGTTTCGATCTCCGTTGAAGGTTCTTCTTCTTGTTCTTCATCTTGATCATGATTTTCAAAGATCTCAAATTTCTTTGGCTTGATTTTGTCAAAGAAAGAACACGAATCGACACCTATTCGTGATCTTGAACCGATGTTTCGGCTAATTCCTCCGGTGGTCTTACTCTCTCCAGGTGGTGATATTGAACACTTCTGTATATATATATATATATATGCAAGTACACAAAGGCAGTTTTTGTTATTCTTTTGGCAATATATGATGTATGGTAATAATATACTGTTTTCTCATCATGATGACTATGTTAATCATTTGGAAAATAATTAAAGTTAGGTTCAAACATTAAAATATGATATCTTATATATTTATATCCCCATTTAACATGAATAAAGTTTAATTTCTAACACAATCTCAAACATCCTATAATTAAGCCCTAATTCCTTATAACATTGTACATATTCCCCATGAAATAATTAATTATTTAAGGATTATCTTGAATGAAGTGTGTGTGTTTATATTAATATAATATATATACCCTGAAACTCTTCTCCATGGCAACAGATCCATAGCCACACCCTACAGCCATCACTCCTTGTGAAGAAGAAGAACCAGCCCCTAGAAAAGATTTCAACAATTCAAAATTAGCCAAATATATACAAGTAAAAATACAATCTTTTCAAGAAAATTTCATAATTTGGTGATCATATGGGTATGCATAAAGAAACAAAATTCAGTAAAAAATTATACATACTATCCTTCCACAAGAAATAAATAAAATTTAGCAATGGGTAATTGTATGCATAAAGAAAAAAAAAAGAAAAAAAAAAAAAAACCTAGACACATAACCTAATTGAGAAACAAACATAGAGAAAAAAATTAGTAATGGGTATGCATAAAGAAATTATTTAGAAAGAAAAAAATTATACATTTACAAAAAAAAAAAAAAAAAAGGTAGACAATTATGCATAAAGACACATAACCTAAATGAGAAACAAACATAGAGTTAAAAAAATTAATAAATTAAAAGGTACCAATATGATGGGTGGTGTAGAGTTTGTGAGGATGAGCATAGACATGTGGTGGTTCTTGATGGTGGTAGTGGTGCTGATGAGATGGAATCTGCATGGGTTGTGGGGGTGGTTGAGCAGTAGGTGTGAACCGTTTCTTCTGGCGTTCACGAGCTTTATGGTTCTGAAACCAATAAAACACATTCTTTCCTTCAATCTTTCCGTACTGTCTGAGTTGAGCAGCGATTCTCTGGATCTGATCAGCAGTTGGTGATCTGATTCCGTTGTTGTAGTAGAGCTCTTTCAGGATCCTGATCTGGTCACTTGTCGGTGTCCACCTTGTACTGCTTTGCCTACATGCATAGTTGTTTTTGTTCCCAAATTCTTGTATATCTGCTTGTTGTTGAGTTTCCATAGTAACCCTACAGGGGGGGGGGGGGGGGGGGGGTATTGGTATTGTTGTTGTTGTTGTGGTGATCTTTGGTTGATGTATGTATGAGGGAGATGGTGGTATACTGCAGCTAGCTGCTTATATAAGAAGAAATGTAGGAGTTTTGCACATGGAAGATGCAGACACACAATGACACAAACACATACACAGTGTGTGTGTGTGAGAGAGAGGGAGAGAGAGATGATGATGATATCTGGAAGAGAAGGATTGAAGTTGACAGAGTGATGTTAAGAAAAAGGCAAGGGACAAAAGAGGGACTAGAAAGGTTGCTACACACAAGGGTTTTTCTTGGATGAAAAGCCAATTTGTGAGCAGTCACTTATTTCATTTCATTACTTTATAGGGCTATCCCTTGAGATCAATGTATATCTCTAATAATTCAGATGATCACAGTATATATGTACAACTTGTGATGCAATGTCACCTACCTAGCTAATCAACAAATCTAGTTTTGAGAATTAAGAAACAACCCTTGTGGCAATAGCATGTTATGTACGTTTTTTTCATGATGTAACAAACCAATTATATACCATGCATTAAAAGTTATACTTAGTTTAATTTTGGATCAATACTACTTATTCCAGCTATGATCAACTATTAATAAAAGCCTAGGTTACATATACGATTACAATTAGGGCTGCAAACGAACCGAACGAACACGAACAAGGCCTTGTTCGTGTTCGTTTGTTAAGAAAATTATGTAGTTCACGACCAGTTCATGAATACTTACCGAACGGGATTTATGTCCATGTTCGTTTGTTAAGAAAACACTCGTGTTCGTGTTCGTTTGTTTATTTTGTTCATGAACGCACACAAATACAAACGGACATTAATGAACACAAACAAGTGCTCATGAACACCAAGAAGTGTTCATGAACGGAAACAAACACAAACGGACTTCTATTACCTTTTGAATATAACATCGAATTCATATACATTAGCTAGATCCACCCAAAATATAACCTAATTGTCCAAACATACTTAGTACTGGAGAAAGACGTTGTAGGTGGATGGCAGAGGGTGTTGGAGGTTGAGGGAATCAATGCTGCAACGTGGAAACATGTAATGAGCCTAGATACAAAAACTAGGTTTATTAATCTCATATAGTCATATATTTACATCATATATATTATTTATTGGGTAAAACAAATAAAAATAAAAGAATATAAAATAAGTATAGAAATTAAAACCTAAATAAACTATCGAGCATAAACGAACACATTACCGAACGTTAACGAACATAAACGAACGAACACGACCACTGTTCATGTTCATTTAGTTTAACTAAATGAACAGAATTTTTTGTTCGTGTTCGTTCATTTATTAAACGAATAAACACAAACGAACTTCCCGTCGAACGGTTCATGAACGTTCGCTGAAAGTCAGTTCGTTTACAGCCCTAATTACAATTACATGTTTTTAAGCTACGAGTAGTTTATTTACTAACTAAATTGAGACTCAATCATTCATTCCAATTTCTAAAGAAAGCATGCATTAAATATGATCAATTTGAACCGCTTTAGACTAACCGTTGTGGAGTCGCGAGCGACCGGACGCGAGCCATCGATCACTTGACCCCGTTGTGGCTAGAGGTCAGCATCGGCGCGACCAAAGTACAGTTTCTCCCGTTAACCCACGTGACCACCGTCGCTTGTGCTCACTCGCGCCGGGTTTGCGTCAGGCTGCTGTGGCTAAGGGTGACCACCGGTGTTAAAATCCGTTCGCTCGCGCCTTTGCAACGGACGGCCTTACAACAAGATTGTTATATGGTACGAATTGTCTAATAACTGCCTGATAATATATAAAATGCATGGTTCAAATTCGAGTATTCTAATTACTAATGAAGCCTCTTGGCATCTTCTCAAGTCTTACCACAATTTTTATGTAATAATGGTTTTGAGGTTGGGTTTAACATAGATTTTTTTTGGTACTTTTTTGTGAAAAACTATTTCTGCTTTCTGTAGAGTGTAGACCAACTCCGGCTTAATCTGATTGTTTAATGCTTTTCCGTAGACAATTCTTTAAAACTTTTAATAGTATTCAAGATTCCCAATGTTTGAGATCTGAAATTATATTGCACTATTACACATTGAAGAGAGATTCTTGACTGAGTGGAATGAATGCTATAAAATCATATGTGACAATGATGTGTTTTTAAATACAATGTTTTTAGAACCGGACTGGATGTCAAACCGGACCCTTCACCGGGTCACCGGTTCGACTGGTCCAACCAGTCCAACGAACCCGCAAAACAATAAAAAAAATTCAAAAAAATTACAAAATTCACGGTCCGCCCCCCTTTTTATCCGGTTCGTCGGTCTAACCACCGGGTCAATGCATGTCCGATTCAACCCTTAACCCGGACCGGTCCAACCATCGTTTCGGGTCCGGTCTGAGTCTAAAAACACTGTTTAAATGTAATGTATGTAGGATATGAGAGGGAGTGTGTGTGTGTGTATGAGAGAGTTACCACCTTTAGAAATTAATTGTTTAATGTGTTATCTAATATAGTGTGTTTATCTAATAAACTATTTAAAGTTTATTTACATAGGATTCATGGACTTAGTTCAATAAATTAAATCTTATGCAATTGTTCCCGTTGTTTGACAAATGTGTTTTCTTTCCATGTAATGTAAGACAAAGTTAAAAGGTTGATTAATGATGTTTCAATTTAGTACCTTGAGCTTTTGAACAATCATCACGTTGCATCCCGATGTTTCCGCCATCAGTTCGGGTGTGACAGATTGATATCAGAGCCTCGGTTATAGGGAATTAGATTATTAGTTCACATGACCTAGAGTATAACTAAGTGTCCATGCATGTGTCATCTCGTGCCTTTCTGTGTTACTTGTTTACCATACCTTTATCCTTAAACCTTTTGTGCTTCCATTTTTGCTTCTCCCTCATCCTTTTATCTTTCTCTTAATTCGCATCACCTTGTGTGGAAATATCTATACGACATACTTGAAGAAGACCATTCTTATTTCACAAAAGAAACTTTACCACCAAGCTAGGAGTGATATTCTTTACCTTGGTGTCTAGTTTCACTCCTATCATATATTTTATAGAAAACCTTACCGTTGAGCTAGGAGTGATTTCCTTACCTTAATGGTTGGTTTCATTTCTCTTTGATTTTCAACTCTCTTCAAAGTTTTAAACTCTACTGGTGAGTGGGGACACATGCAATATGGAAGGATTAACGCCTGTATTTTAAGTTTTTTGTCAAAGGCTGGCAATTCGTACAAATCCCAATCAGACGAGGGACCCGTACGCCTACCTGGGAATTATTAGGATGAGTGTTCATTTATAGGTTCAAGCTTATCTCTCTAGACCACTAGTAAGTTTGAGTCACTTTGAATGATCAACATTTCCATTTGAGTTCTTGTAACTATATAGGAACAATCCAAGTTTTCAATTTCATATTTTTGTGTTATATGTTATCAATCTTTTATTTTCTCACTGTCGTGCCCGTTGAAGGGCTTGGGTAGCGGATGTCGGCGATCGAATATAGGGCTGTTCTCAAATACCGGCTCCTGATACCTCTATTTCCCTCGGAAAAACCTTGCCCCATCTGCAAAAGAGCTTGTCTGGATTGTAGGATCGATTTTGGACAACCCGACAATCACGAGCTTCTTCGTTTAGTGTGCAGAATCCACCAAACGCTGTTCGGACAACAAAACGATATGAAACTAAGCTAAACGAGATATCAACACACACAAATAATCGGTTAAAAGGTTGTATTGGATTGAAAACATAGCACATGTGTTACAAAACAATCTCAGACCTTCAAACCTAGGGCATGGTGCTTGGGGAATGTGTGTGTGACAGCTTAATGATTGGGGCAATGATTGGAGGCTTTTATACCTATCCTACTCGTCCAGGGCCCAAGGGGCGAGTAGAAACCTATCAAGAGAGCACGAGGAGCAATTAGCAAAGCTAATCGCCTCTTTTTAGTCGTACTCGCCTTATGTGCCAATCAGCTCATAATCGACTCGAAAACACACCCAAGCACCCGTAATAACATCCAAACATCACCTATACTATGATAGGGACATAGTGTACTAACAGACTCACCCTTGGACCTAGCTAGTATGATTATAAAAGACAAACTTCAAATAAACAGCAAAATAACTATACAAATGTTCTAAACAAACATCAAAACAAACAAACAAAACAGACTGCAGCAGCTTCATTTTCAGTTCTTCACAGTCCTGATCCTAGTAAACTTCGACCAGACGCATCCAGCATGAATCTTGTGCGCATGACAGAACCGAATCACCCTCCGAAACTTGATGGTTTGTTCGGCTTCTGACTTGAGATGCTGGATAGGATACAGGAACAGTGTCTCTACATCAGCTTCTGACAGGTTAATCAACCATATAGGATTCCAGATCCTTATCTTCCTACATAACTTAGGAGCATTCTCCAGCACGATCACCGCTTCAGTAGTAATGTCGTCATAATGCCAGAACCAGAACTTAGATGAGAAGTTATATTCTAGAGGAGCTATCGGGATCTTCGACATACACTCTGGAGGCTTGATCTTGTGCTCCCAAATGGGATTACCTGTCTTGGGATGAATCTTTGAAGTCTTATAGGATTGAGGATACTGAGGAGTGAACGACCTCCAACCTTCATTGCTTTCCCGTTAAAGAAGCTTTCGAAACCAGGACACTTATCATAATACAGAGGCTGCCTCAGACGTACAAGATCACGAACATACCAGAAAGGAAGGCTTCTGATCTTGATATACTGGTTGAATTAGAGTAGCCCTACCTTCCCTTTGATACTGAATACCTTTGCATGCTCGATGTACGCCCAAGCAATAACACTCCCAAGCATCTTGGACAATCTTTTCTTGAATGCTGAAGCTTGAACTGGAGCTTTCTTTACTGTATGAGCTTCCACTGATGTGTACCACTGAGAATAGAGTCTCATGATACATTCAGTCCTGGATATAACCTCATCAGGTATAGGAGGTTGCTCAGCTTTCAGCTTCTCCTCTGCATCATTCATCACATCTTCATTAATATCAGGAATCCCTATGGAAGAATTATCAACGAAGTATTCAGGAGTTTCCACACGAGATCCTTCTTCCATCTCCACATTATTGTGATCAGAATAAAGCTCAGGAGTGGCCTGACCAGCATTAGCAGGTACACCATACATTTTGGCATTGTCTTCCTGAGAGATTTCAGGTGGGATCTCTCCTTCTTCCAAATCTTCCTCCACTCTTTCTAACTAAGCAAACTTCAGAGGATTCCTTTGATCATCAATGTGGAACTGCCCCATGCTTGAGAAATTTATTCAGACGCTAGATCTGATCAGCTAAGGACTCCCCCTTAGGTGAAGAACTGCCTTCAGGATCCTTGCCCTGTGTGTCATGGGTTTTCTTCTCTTGCTTCTCTTGTGCACTGGATGATGACCCACCACCACCTGTGATTCCAAGATCATCACCACCAGCATTACCACCACCATCATCGTCGTCGTCATCCTCTTCATCCTCATCCTTTTCTTCTTCCTCTGCTTCGTCGTCATTGCCTGAACCAGTTGCAGAACCTGAGGTACCAGTCAATCTAGGGTGATCTTCAATTAACTTGTCTACCCCTTCCCTCAACTGCTTGTTCTCAGCTTTGTATTCCTCTATTCTTCTTTCGTTGTTCACATTGGCAAGCTGCAACTGGTTGTACTGAGACTCAACGTCGGTTAATCTAGCCACGGTATCTTGGTTAGATTGAACCAAATGCTGATTTGATTCTACGAGCTGTTGGTTGGATTCAACAAGCTGCTGATTTGACAACTGAAGCAACCTGTTTGAAGCTTGCACTTCTTTGTTGATCCTAATTGTTTCTCCCAACAACTCGAGCATACCTTTTTCATTTTCCTCAATTGTAGCAACCTTGCCCTTCAACTCAGCATCCTCGCGCACTTGAGTATTCACTTTCATCATAAGCTCATTAACTTGGCACTGAAGTTGTTCACTTGATGCTGGAGTTGAGGTGGAAAAAGATTGTGTAGCTGTAGCTGAAGCTTGGGGATGCAACTGTGCCATGAGATTCTTTAACATATCACAAATTGATCCGGTCACAAGTTGCTGCGATGTTGCAGCACCAATAGTAGCTAAGACAGACTCAGTGAAGACTACTGTTGATGGCATTGGCATAGTAGCCCATGCAGTCATAACTGCACCTGCTGTTTTTGTTGCTGTTGTTGTTGTTGTTGCTGCTGCTGCTGAAGTATCAGGCATAGAGGTCTGGACAGCATAAAAAAGTCTTCCAAATCTTTACTTCTTCTTAGACTTCTCATATGACCTTAGAGACTTCCTTTTGAACCTGCCACCCTTAGCCTTAGTCTTTGTTTTACCCGACGGGGGAGTGTCGAGCTCAGTATCAATATCTGCAATCTGATCATCTGGATCCACTGTGAAGTTAGGATCCTCAGCTAAGCTCTTCTTCTCCGCCTCCTTTTTCTTTTTCTCATCCTCTTTCCAGGCTTTAGTATTCGGTGAGTCATCTGAGTCTGTAGCATCAGAATCTATATCACTAGTCACATTAACCAGATCATCTTCAACAGCTACTGATTTTCCTTTGCCGCTTTAAGAGGATCCTAGATCTCCCCCTACAGAAGATGTTTCTTGGGATTCTAGAACATCCATATCAAACAGATCATCTTGAGTAGCAGCTGCAAAAAACGCTGCCCGGAATATTCTTCCCCAACTTAACAGTATCCCGACCCACAATGTCACCTTCCTTGAACGTTCGCCTCTGAATGGCGAAGTCGTCTTCAAAGTCACTGGTCTCGTGTCTCCACTTGTTACCCAAGGGAGCCTTGTATGTTGGATCCCTCAGGTGACCAAACAACCGTCTGCTCTTAGGCTGCTTGTATTTAAGTTGCCCCTTGAATATCAACATCCCCTCCATCTCCCTTTCATTAATATGAGTCAGTGAAAGACACTCTAACTCATTGTTTACCAAATCCGGCAACTGCCTGTCTATAATCATCTGCAAGAAACGAGTATACACAATGAATGGATTCTTCTTCGTCTTCGACTGAATAACCTCCTTCAGGTGATGCATGATCATGCCCGAGAAGTTGAGCGGTTTGTTCAAAGTCAGGGCGACCACTACAGATGCTAAGGTATCTCTGATCGCGTCAAAAGTTGCCTTTCTTGGACCAAGACACTTCAGGACAACGTGTATTAGATATTTGAACGGTAGCGACATGTTTCCCTTCTGCAACATCTCATTTATTGTAACCTTCGCATTATATTTCATCCTTAGAAAGCCGCCGCAGATTAGTATAGAACCGGAGTTCTTCACGAATGTGCTGCTCTGAAATGACTACTTCCTTTTTCTTGTATCTTGCTCTTGATAATGGCAGGCATGACAGTACAATCTACTTGAGCATTGTGGTAGAACTCTCGTAGAATGTTTTTATACGGCACATGCTGCTTCATTATGGCATACGCGATCCTCAACTGCTTCAATAACTCGAATATCCATTCATACTGCTTGTTCTTGTCTTTATCAATGGGACCAAGGAATGCACATACGTTATTCTCAGGCGAAGTTCCTTAATCCATGATTCTGAAAACATAAGAAGGCATTAGATCATAAAAACAACAAAACGGACAAAAACGACCAAAAGTTGTTGATTTTTCTGCAACAGGCGATTAGGAATCCTAATCGCCTCTTTCTTCACACAAGTAGGAGCCTACTCGCCTGTAAAAGGCACGAGTAGAAACCTAACCATGCTACTGTGTAGGCGAGTAGAACCCTAATTGCCTGATAGACTGACAGTCACTATCAAATGGTCAAATTTTGTTTGGGTTGATTTGGGTTAAGATTTTCATATCATTATGATCTAATAGGAACGACTAACAAACCCTATCAATAATATTTCGTTTTGAACCATGTTTAGTAGGTTTATTAATCAGTTCAGGTCGGTTAGGGTTTCGAAACAAAAACAGCCAATTTAACCCCTAAAAACTTGATGTTAGATCTTGAAATTTTAGATATAAGATACCTAGATAGTGGGGAACAATAAACCAAGATCAAAAGAACATGGGCAAAAAGGTCTTGTATAGTTGATTGAGAGGGAACAGGTTTCAACAGTGACTGATTTTGAAGAATGAAGTTGAATTTTCTAACTGTTGAATATATAGGGGTCTTACTCGCTCTGCTGTAGACGCAAGTAGAATCTCTACTCGCTACCCTGTTGACACGAGTAGATGTCTACTCGTATGTCTTTACACACGAGTAGATAGGGGTGCAAACGAGCCGAGCCGAGCCCGAGCTCAACCAGGCTCGAACTCGAGCTCGATTCAGTTATAAAAGCTCGAGCTCGAGCTCTGCTCGATTCGAGATTTGTTTTCAAAGCTCGAGCTCGGCTCGTTTGTAATTTCTCAAGCTCGATCTCGGCTCGTTTAGTATTTATTAGTTAATATGTTAAATAAAAATAATATAATAATAGTTCATTAAGGCTCGTGAGCTCGATAAGTGAAGCTCGAGCTCGGGGCTCGTTTACTAAGCAACTTTAAATGAATGCTAAATATTATTAAATATTCAAAAAACTAATATTATACTAGGCTCAATAAGGCTCGACGAGCCTAACGAGCTTCACATGCTAGGCTCGAGCTCGAGCTCGATAAATAAACGAGCTTTGTTTTAGGCTCAAGCTCAGCTCGAGCTCGATAAAGCTCGGCTCGTTTCGAGCTTTTTGCCGAGCCGAGCTCGATAAAGCTTTGTTTTAGGACTGTTGTACATGGTGTTCCACGCCACGCGACATATTTCCGTATTAAGGCATGCACAAAGCTTCCTCGTAACCGGTGAATAAGCTGTTGTCATCCGTATTTACAAGGAATGGACTCAGTGGTGATCAGGTCTGCATAAACGCTGTAGCAAAGAGACCAGTGAGATCCATACCAGGGTTCAAGTCAAATACCGTTGATTGATTTATCGATACGATGCTTTAGGTATGTGATTTGATACCTTAGAGTGAATTCTCAATGAGAATTAGGTTTTTGGCATTTCAAATCTTTTTGCTCTTTTAGGATTCCCAAATGTCTCTTGATCAGAATTTATTCTATTTTTTTTTGTTTTTGTTTTCTCTTTCTTGGAAATGACATAGAGGTGCCTCAGTTGTAGGATCCGAACCTAACGTACGACACGTGTGTCACTCCTTTTATTCTGAGAAACGTCCGGTTCACCCCGGATGTACTAACCTCTTAAAGACCAAGAAACCTCAGATTTTGGAATTCTATCAAACGAGACTTCGGTACCAAGACAATATGCCAACACACATTGATCCACACATGTTTCGGTTAATTTAGGTTTATATCACCGTGCCGAACTTAAAAATGATTTTGAGCCTACTGACACATCATTGTAGAGGCTTCTCATCAGTTCCAATTCTTTTAAAATTTAAAGGATTCAGATAGTCCACTGATGAGTGCATATCATTTTCCTTTTTTCACCAAATGGAAACTCGATTTTTGGCTTTTCTCATTTTTTTTATTTTTGAAACTTTCTGATGTTTTTGTATTTTTCTGATTTTTCTCCCCCTAAAAATCTAAAAATGTAGGAAAAGACAATATTTTTGGATTTTTTCAAATTTTGAAGCAAAATATTTACAAAAATGATCACCGAGTGGAAGTCAATCCTGCTTTTCTTTAATGCCGTTTAAAAATAACAGATACTCAAAGCGAGGTCTGTCAAAAGCTTTGGTGAATAAATCGGCACGCTGGTAATTAGTGTGAAATGATACCGAACGAGGATGTGTTTCGCCTTGGAATGATTTACTGATTCTTTAGCAAGTGCTATAGCGGACTCACTGTCATAGTAGATGGGAGTATTTAGAAATTTCAAACCATAGTCTCTCATTTGCTGTTGTATCCATAAAACCTGGGAGCAGCAGCTAGACGCAACTACATATTCCGACTCACAAGTAGATAAGGACACAGAGGCTTGCTTCTTGCATTGCCATGAGACTAGTCTTGCACCCAAAAACTGGCATCCATCCGATGTGGATTTGAGATCTGTCTTGCATCCTCCATAGTCAGCATCACTAAAATCGATGAGGTCAAACTTATCGTCATTAGGGTACCATAGACCTTTGGTCAGACAACCCTTTAGATAACATAAGATCCTCTTCACAGAAATCAGGTGGGACTGTTTCGGCATTGACTGGTATCTGGATAAAAGACACGTTGCAAACATTATATCGGGTCTTGAGGCAGTGAGATACATAAACGAGCCAATCATTGCTCGATAGATGAAAGGATCAACGGCTTATCCTTTCTCATCAACACCAATCCCGTGATTGGTTTGAATGGGGGTGGCTACTGGAGTAGAGTCTTCCATCTGGAAATGGCTCAAGATGTCAGTAACATATTTGGTCTGGTGGATGAAGATCCCCGACTTTTGTTGTTCTACTTGTAAACTAAGAAAGAATTGTATCTCCCCCATCGAGCTCATCTCGAACTTCTCCTGCATAGGCTTTTCAAATTTCCTGCACATTTCATCATTAGTAGACCCAAAAATAATATCATCAACGTAAACCTGTGCCAGAAGACGGTCACCACCCATTTCCTTGGTGAATAAGATGCAATACATGAGTCCACGGTTGAACCCATTGAATATTAGATAGTTGCTAAGCATTTGGTACCATTCACGCAGAGCTTGATGGAGTCCGTACAAAGCGTTGTTCAGTTTGTAGACTTTGTCACGATGAAACGGATCCTCGAAGCCCGGCGGTTGTGCAACATACACCTCTTCCTTCACTATACCATACAGAAAGGCACTTTTCACGTCCATTTGATACACCTTGAATCGTTTATACGAAGAATAAGCTAAAAACATCCGAATAGCTTCAAGGCGAGCAACTGGAGCATATACTTCGTTGTAATCTATTCCTTCGATTTGTCGGAAGCCGAGTACAACTAGACGAGCCTTGTTTCTGATAACCACCCCGCGGTCATCCTGTTTAAAACTTATAGACCCACTTCGTTCCAATTTTCTTCGAGCCTGGAGGTAAGTCAACTAAGTCCCACACCCCGAGCTTTTGGAAATGCTGAAGTTCGGCTTGCATAGATTCAATCCATGGTTCTTCCATTAATGCCTCTTACACTGTTCTTGGTTCTTGTTGAGATACATATAAGGCAAAGGACTAATCGTTCTGATGACCTGCTTTCTTGATGTCTGAATATAGAGCTAGGGTATCTGCATTGTCACTTGAGCTAGCATTTCTGAGTTGACCACGTGTCATAACTCGGCTAGCTGGATTCCCAATCACATTCTGCAACGGATGAGTGTCGTAAATCCGAGATTCCGGATGTGCCGGAACTGGGTCATCTGAATGCAGATTGAGATTTTCCATGTTCTCTAATAGATTTGTCTCTGCGGCGCTTGAACTAGAAGGAGCAGCGGGTTGCACATTAAACCTTGAGAGTTCAACCCGCAGATTTATCCCTAGAGCTGTAGAAGTAGAAGGACCAGCTTGATTGTTCTCGGTAGGAATGACTAGAGCTGTAGTGGTAGATTCACCATTTCCAGCTTGTTCATCAGTAAGTGTTTCATGAGACTATACAAATTCCTCGTCCAAAGATGAAGATTCTTGAATCTCTACTGACGCTTCCTGAAAAACGTCCTCTGCTTCTACTGCTTCGGTCTTGTTAGGGGGACTCGTAGATGCTGAAACATTAGATGTTGTTGGTGTATTGACGACGATTGGACGCACTAATGGTGAACTAGTTGCGTTTTCACACTCGTAATACATTTATGCAACAACTTTATCTACGTTGAAAGAATCAAATAGACTTTTATAGTCAAACAACCAATCGGGTCCTCTCAAGCTACCTCCTTAACCAAAAAACATCATATCTTTTAACCTTGACTATCTGCAATTTATCATACGCTTAGTCATAATCAATAAAACATGATTCATCATTGATACTTAACAAATTGTATGCTTATTTATCCATGTTGCTTGAAAATTGATTTTCCATGATGCTTTAAAACATTATTATTCATGATACTTTAAATTGATCATCCATGATTTACGCAATTTGATTATCCATGGTACTTGCAACTTGATTATCTAGAATAGTTTGAAAATTGATAAGTCTTGATACTTGAAACCTAATTACTTATACTATGATATTCTATATAATTGATTACCTTGAATACTATAAGTCTGTTATGAGGACTTGTTATCCATAAACCTAGACTTAAATATCATTTCCGATACAACTCAACCATTACAAGTAGTTTTCATTCATACATCTTAAACTTTGGACACTTAATGCACCAATCGATATCAATTTCGAACCAAGATAGTGTTCATTCTTCTCGGGTTAAAGTATTCTTTTCGACTCGATGGAACTATGAATTCTTTATTTTTCTTATGTGTGTATCTTGCGTCTTACGTCCCAAGCACTACTTGGTAGGTAACATGAAGGCGAACCCGAAAAGGGAAGGACCTAACCATAACTTGCAAATTATTATAACATAACATGTTTATTTTCATGACATACATACTCCTAATATCAATTAAAGTTTTATTTAATGTCATAGAAAGATATAACATCCTAATGTAAGGTAAATTGATTATTGAGGTCCGGAACATAATCATAAAATTACAAGTACATTAAGGTGCTGTAAAATTCTATTAGGGTTTTTGGTAGATGTCAAGTACGTTTTCAAAGTATCAAAGGTGTGGTGGGTTAATTGTGGTACACCCTTTATATGAACACCTATGATGCATTGAATGTGTGACTCGGGGGTCGGACCAGGAACTAACCTTAGTTAGCTTAGCATTTCAATAAGACTTTCCATAGTCTAAACATAACCATCACAATTATCCAAACCTTCATTATTAAAACTTATTATTTAACGAGTCCTGAGAAATCCTTAGTGTCCACTTGAACCTTGATCATTTCTGGTAAATCCTGAGCAACAAAATCTAACCTCTTATTAGTCTTCAACCTCAACCTAGAACACATACTTGACATTCCTCTTCTTACCTAAATCAATTGATTTTCTATAAACCCAATCATACCAACTATGGCAATTGCTTCAACTTTCTCAAATATCCAAAACCCCGTATAAACTGTTACTCTTAAAGAAATTTCGAGACGAAATTTTCTAAAGTATGAGAGACTGCAACCCTCCTGTATTTTCCAATTGTTTTTTTTTTTCATTTTATAGTAATTTAAAATTTAAACTATTCAACGAAATTCATAACTATTTATTTTAGCATCTTCTTTTACTTCAATTTCTAATAATATGTGTTTACAAAATCATGTTCTAAGAACGCTTGAAAAATATTTATTTATAAAATTTATTTTTTTTTATAAAAAAGAAATATTTAATTACAACATTTCATATATAAATAGATTATAGAATATTATCATGTCAAATTTGTATATGCATGCATGTGTGAATACATATGCAAGTGGGAAGACTTTAACAAATTTCCCAAATCCATTTGCAAGTTAAAAAGCAAATTGAGTGGATGAGATCTTTAGTTGAATAAAATATTCTCTATACAATTATTGATTGTAATCTTTCATACGATCAAATCCATGCAACCATTTGAAACTTTCGACTATAAATAGATACCAAATCTTTCATTTTCATCATCTCATCTTCCTCATATCACACTTATCTCTTATACTCTAAATCTTGCTTGTTGATTTCGGTAAATAAAACTAGCTTTCGGCATCTATAACTATAACTAACATCATCATTAACCACGAAGGTATTTTCAAAACTTAGTATTTATATCTTTACATAAGAATGAATTCTTGGTAAGCTTTTAAACTAGTTCTAAACTCAACTCAAGTTCTATAAGTTGTTTCATAAGTTTAGTAAACTAATTTAAAGTGTTTAAATGAGTTCTAAATGAGTTTAAATGACTTCTAATAAGTTCTAAATAAGTTCAAATGACTTCTAATAAATTCTAAATAAGTTCAGATGACTTCTAATAAGTTCTAAATCAGTTCATATGACATTTGTTGAGTTCTAATGAGTTCAGATTACTTCTGTTGACTTTTGAACTAAATCTGTGATGTTTAGAGTGCTTCTGAACTAAACTGATGACTTCTGAACTAAAATCTGAAGTGTTAAAGTACTTCAGTTTCTTTTTTTTTTGGAACTTTGAACTTCATTAAAAAAGAAGCGCGTCTTCAAAGCGAAGACCGCTCAAAAGAAAGCCATTACAACCAATACAACGGTAAACAACCCAATCCTTCCAAACTAAATGATCACAACTAGCCCTATGTTTTAACCACAAGAAAGCCATAGATTTAACATTTGCAACAATGTCTTTAGAAAGCCTTTGATAGTCGTTAAAAATCTTGTCGTTCCTTGCCTTCCAAATATACAACATCGTTATCAAAACAATCCCTTGAATGACTGACCTGCCTTTTTTGTTCGTCTGCACCCATTTAGACAATAGAAGGAGATCTGTAACCGAAAAGGCGAACATCCTATCTAAGCGACACCATCTGCTAATCAGATTCCAGACACCCTCAGTGAAGCTGAACGCTATGAACAAGTGGGTCGCTGATTCATCAGCAAAGTTTCCGAGTGAGCACGTTGTCGTTCCAAAGTACTGTTGTTGACTTCTAGAGTTCCAAAGTGTTGTTGTTGACTTCTATAGTTCCAAAGTACTGATGTTGAATTCTGAACTGAACTAAATCTCAGAAAATCTGGAACTCATCCCAGAAAATCTAGAACTCATCCCATATTTCTTTCTGAACTAGTTCTGAAGTCTTCTAAACTAAGCTAAAGTCTTACAAACTCAATTTAAAGTCTTTTAAACTAAACATGAAGTACATTAACTTATTCTAAAGTGTTTTTTAAACTTATATGAACTACATGAACTGATTCTGAAGTGATTTAATCTGAATCTGAACTACTTGAGCTGATGCTAAAGTGTTTTAAACTGATCTGAACTACATAAACTCATTCTGAAGTGAGTTAAACTAAATCTAAACTATCTGAACTGATTCTAAAATGTTTTAAACAAAATTTGAAGTACATTAAGTGATTCTAAACTCTTTTAAACTAAATCTGAAGTACTTGAACTCATTATGAAACATTTTAAACTAAATTTAAAGTACATGAAGTGATTCTAAGGTCTTTTAAACTTAATCTAAACTACCTATATTTATTCCAAACTAAAATTAATGTACTTTAAGTGTTTCCAATATCTTTTAAACTACATAGTCTTCCCAGATTTCCTTTTTCCAATATTAGTATATTACCCTAGATTTTCATTTTAAACCCAAATTTTTCTCAAGATTTTCATTATAAGACATAAAGTATCATCATCCTAGAAACTTAGACTCTTAAGCTCCTCTAAACTTATAGACTTTACTAGGATATTTAGGTTAAATTCCTCGGGATTTATCTTGCCTTCAAGCTCACAGATGCCTACGTAATCGTACTTGAGAAACTATGAGTATACATGACCTTTTTTCCGTTTTATGCACTTTTGGGTGTAAACATGTGTCTATACAAAACATGCACAACTACATGCACTTTACATTTTTACAACTACAAATTCATATACATGTTCATCAATACATTATGCTTATGTTCACATACTTGTCACATTTGTACCTTGCAAATTCATTAACTCTGTACAAGCCGACCTTAACATATATAGTGCTATAGGTTGACACCCACCTAGTCATGCCCTAGTGAGAGGGATAATCATGGTCATGCTAAGTATACTTTACATTCAACTTGGTATTGCGATACTACATTTTTGTCACATGAAGGTTTGAGTTTGCCAAATTATATACAATGCATGTTACATAATTTCATAATGGTACTTTGACATGTGGATTGTACACTTCAAACATTTGATACTTACATATACTAAACTTGTATGCTCGCCAACAATTTATTTTGTTGACCTTTACTTTACACATGTTTACAGGAAATGTTTGAGTTACTTTTGCCAAGACGTGATCACATAGGAATCATGGACTTAGTTCAATAAATTAAATCTTATGTAATTGTTTCCGTTGTTTGACAAATGTTTTTTCTTTCCATGTAATGTAAGACAAACTTAAAAGGTTGATTATTATATTTCAATTTAGTACCTTGAGCTTTTGAACAATCACCACGTTGCACCCCGATGTTTTCGCCATCGGTTGGGGTGTGACATCATCCACATTATGTCATAATTTATCTGTATAATTCACAAGCTGCAAAAATCAATAGCTGAGTGACAAATTAGCTACCACTGTAAGTTCGTCGCAAAATGGTCATGTATATTTTTTAGGGCTTGATTTGCTTGTATTTCTGATCAATTCTTTGTTTAATTTGTAAGGTATATATACATGTGTTTTTTTCTTTGTTACCAAGAAAATGGGTAATGTTTTCATGTTGGTTTCATTTGAACTAATAAACTTTTATATTATATTTCTTTTGTAGAATGTCAATGACACACTATTTACAATTGCTAATATTGATATTATAAATAACTTCAGTTCCACCTCATAACCTGTTGACATTTGAATTCTTTTGTTTTGTAAATGATGTTATCACACGATCAATTTATGCATATCCATGTTGTTTATTGTTTACGCTATAATACATAAGGAATCATAATATAGACGAGAGGTTTTGAACATAACTTATAAACATGTATCATGCGTTAATTTAACAATAAATGTAGTCTTTGTTGTGTTTGTAGTTGAAGTTTGATCCAACGTTGATGACTTAATCCACCCCATTTCAAGCTGATATGGAAAAAGATTTCAACATAATCAACGAGCATATTGAAAGACAAAGTATAAGCACGAATGTGAATCATCGGCCATACTAGAAGCCATATTTAAAAGATCGATGCTAGTATATTTAACAAGCATTTCACAAACTTTTCTTAATTTCTTTGCAGAGGGGGATTTGTAATAGAGAGGCGTCCCTAACGCTATGTTTCCGAGTTCACTAAAGGGAGGAAAAGAAAATAAAGGAAGGAAAATTCTTCCCTTTCTTTTCCTCTATTTTTTCTTCCTTTCTTTTCCTTTCATTTGAGGGATTAGATTTAGTTTAGTTTTCCTCTCTTTTCCTTTTCTTTCCTTTCAAAAATAAACTATGGAACACACATTTCACATTTTCCCTTCATTTCCCTCCTTTAAAAAACACTCAGGAAAACACATCTCTTTTTTCTTTCCTTCCCTTCCCTTCCTTTCTTTTCTCCTCTTAAGTTAACTCGGGAACACAACGTTAAGAATTTACGTATCCTATTCAAACTATTAAAAAAGATGACACCTAGGTTTTACAAAATTAAATAATTTAAACTAAATTGATGATGAAAGTTATGGCAATAAACATAGCAAATAACAAAATCATAATATTATAATAGGTATTTGGCTTATAAATGTATTATGGGTTAACACTTTACAAGGTTTGAGTTTTAAATAGATTTTCATTGGGTTCCATTTAAGTGTTAGTTTTCTATTTAAAAAATGCATACATATTTGGGTTCGAGTCCTGATCCCAACCGGTTTTACCGATTATTTCACTGGCGTGCTTTCGGGCGAGTGAGTGGTCGGGTTTTCCCGGGAATTGGTGGCAATTGGTGGCCCGGGTACTCTCGAGTACCTGATTCGCCAAATGGGTGCCCGATAGTGCTCGGAAATTGATTCGTTAACCGTTAAAAAAAATGCATACATACATACATTCATATATTTAAAAAAATATATATATATGCTCTCAAGTCTCAACAATTACGGGCCATAGCCCGAGATGACCTCCTTGGCCAACATAAAGGACGACCCTGTTTGTATAAATTCAAAAATGGTTGGCTATTCCCATTATATTCCTCTAGCCCTTTAATTTTCTTCCAAGTGACGTTGCGCGTCTACAATCCTCCGTTCCAAGATCAACCCAAGTTACAATTCAATGAGGCATGATGGCACCTTAAAGTTTAGATCCTAGCTAGATGACTTTTAAAAAGTTTTGAATTGTCATGAAAAATATCCAAACTAGTTGAACCGATTGTATAGGGGATGGGATGGGATGGGATGAGTTGGGGGTGTTTTCACAATGCATTTTTTTATAAATTTCCGTAGTCCTTTTATAGAAAGCAAGGCGGCCCTGTATAAATATTCCAAGCATCCATTAATTGGCTACCATGAACTTACATAAGGAGGATATTGTAGTATTTTCATAGGGGTATACTTGGTAATTACTTAATATTTATTCTTATCGTTTTTTAGGTGCTTTCACATTCTTGTTCTTTTACCAGGAAGAAGCACACGTTCTCTCTCTCTCTCTCTCTATATATATATATATATATGGCAATTATAAAATGAAAACCCTCTTGAGTTGAGAAAACCTTGGAAACCCATGTAAAAAATCATTATTTTTTTTTGAAAAAAATAACCAATGTAAAATACATGTTTTTAAGTGTTTTGGGCCAAAAAAATAAAAAAAACGCCGAATGGATTTTTTTAAAAAAAATAAACAAAGCTGCGAAAACACATGTTTACACCTGATAAAAAACAGCAAATAGCTGAAAACATATGTTTTTTTAGCAACTTTGTTTATTTTTTTAAAAAAAATCCCTTCGGCGCTTTTTATATTTTTTTGGCCCAAAATGCTTAAAAACATGTATTTTACATTGGTTATTTTTTTCAAAAAAAAAATTGATTTTTTACATGGGTTTCCGAGGTTTTCTCAACTCAAGAGGGTTTTCAATTTATCCTTCCCCTATATATATATATATATATATATATATATATATATTAACCGTTAATATCTTACACTCCTTTATTTACATCTTTTACACTCTTTTTGCACATCCTTGAAGTTGAACTCTCAACCTTACTAAAAAGAGGATTTCCTCTCCACCACTAGGCTATAACATAACTGACACGCGTTCTATATATATATATCTTAAATACAAAATTTGATGGCATTTATAAAAATGGCCTCTCAATCTTTGACACTGAACTTTTTAAAAATTGCACAATTTCTAGTTAATTTTTTTAACATAAACGGTCCCTCATTTTTTCACTAAGCATGCAACCCCACAAATTTTTTAAAAGATGCAGTTTTAATTCCTACACTATTATTTCATTTTACAACCCAAAAGAATTGATAATTGCAGTTTTAGCTATTTTCTTTTTTAAGAAACTAAATTTTCGCTATGATTAAATACTTTGTAAAATATAATTTTGACCTACTCAAGTTTCTAATTCCGAATTTACCCCTTCCGTCCTTTTACCAAAACAAACTCTGTTTACGTGTGTATATTTATTTGTCCCGTTATAAATTCAAGTTACTCTAAGTTTTGACCCCGCTACAACATGCTAGGGTTAAAATTTCAACTCTCGTTGTGAATATGTCTTTTGATTACACGTGTCAGCTTTCCCTTTATATACGTTTTATGTTTTTTTATGTTCCCTTTGTATGATCCAGGTTACATATAAATACGCTACAATTGTACAGTTTAAATTCGACTACTTGTATTTTGATCCAACTGCAATGTTATAGAGTTAAATTAGATACATACATTTCCATATAGTTAATGCATCACGTAACGTTTAGACTAATTCGTACGATATTTTTAATGTACCTGCGCAGTAATGTGCACTCAGTGGCGGAGGTTTCTAGGGGCGGGGAGGGGCGGCCGACCCCCCGGATTTTCGCACAGAAGTTCCGATTATATAGTATTCGCATAAAATTTTTTTAAAATATAGGGTTTTGACCCCCGAAACTGGTTTTCGACCCCCCGAAACCAGTGACTTCCAACCCCCGGTCACTTCCGACCCCCCGAACCTTCGGGTCAAGCTTCGCCACTGTGTGCACTGGTCTAACTACTAGTCTTTATAAATCATAAACATGTTTTATTATTTGTATATTTGATAACCTAAAACTAGACTAAATCTAAATATGGGACTGAAACATGAAACTAGTGTTAGGTTATTTTGAGGGAATTATAACTTAATTTTTCTTTTACTTAATTAACCGGCAAAATGATGATGAAACATAAATAGAAGTTTCATTAATATGCTTTCAAAACACATACTGTAAAATAATATATCATCTCTTTCTTTGCATTGATGTACAATTTTTATTCAATAAAATGGAAATATTAATTTCATCACTTGAATGCTTTCTGTTGCAGTTTCATTCCCCATTTTCCAACAATTCTCTCTCTTTCTCTCACTCTCAACTTCAGCTTTTATGATTTGGGTTATTTCTTTGATACTGATATTGATGCTACCATCATGAGTAGTTTCCCTTTCATTATCATGCATTTGTTTGCATTCATGTCTGTCTTATTCTCTCTCTCCTCTCTCTAGAATACATACATACATATATAAATAATGTTGTTTGCACTTTCTCTCTTGATCATCTCTAGGACAAAGGAGATGCATGACATGGGTAAATTAAAGTTGAAGAATTTGTGTGTAATTGAATGTCAGTCAAGTCTTCTAAGCATTCATGAAATTGGATTAGAGATCAAGAAAATATGTACTCTCTCTAACCCTAAAAGCGGGTTACCTCATTAGGGTTTGCAAGTCTGCCGTTGGATGAAAGGACCTTATCACATGTCATTGAAAGATCCAACGGTTAGAATGAAGCAAGGAGATAAACCCTAATTAAGTAGGAGCAGTGTACTGTAGGATATAGTGTTGCTGATGTATGCTATACCCCTTTTCTTAAGGGTAATCATCTCCTTGATGTGTAGTTTTCACTTCCGTATCTCTTCACTCAAAATCATCAAGATTTCGTATCTCATTATCTCTCTCTCATAAATATATTATAACTAGATTATCCCCTGGTGCTTCCTCGGATACACAAATCTAATATGAAGTGACAAAGTGTGTAACGTAAAGGGAATATGTCATTTTTCTAATAAATTGTTTTAAATGATCAACAATCGATAACTCATAAAACCTACTTCTAATTCTACGTGTGCACATATTGCTCGAATGAAGTCTCTGTACAACATTGTTGATTCCTCAAGACATTTTAAAGTTGTGATGTGAACCTGGAAAAAAACAGTCAAATTGATATCAAATGATATGTCATCATGTTGATTGATTTAAGAGGCGTGCATAGAGAGGTGACCATTACTTATCACTTATCAGTTAGAGATTTACCTGGTGTTTATAAATCATAGGCTACATTTAACCGGCTTAGCAACCTTAGTAATCAATATTCTTAGCAACACCAACCAAAATACAAAATAATTAAAATCTTATCAAATTAATTACATCTGTGAATATATATGTTGTTAACTCGTTTTTATATGTAATAGTTGGTTCAAAAGCATATATACTAGCATAAATGATTAGCGACTTGCCTACACAATATTAATGAATTACCTAAACACATTGTGTTTTTTTTTTCCGAATGAACAAAAACCCACTAAAAAGCCATTTTTTTCGTTTTTTGTATAGCACTATGGTGGTCACGGGAAAGATAATAAAAATGCTCGTTAATTTAGTGTTTTTTTTTTTTTTGAAAAATAATGTCGTATATAAAAATTACTAACGTTTAAAATTGTGAGGGTTAAATAAGGAAAATTATAAAATTATTAATTAACATATTTAAAATTTTAAAATAATAGTTAATAATTATATTTATTTAAAATATAATTAAAAAACACTTTTGGAGGAATTCAAAATGTGTGAAGACCTCACAAAGTGTCATATGGCATACTCTTTTTCATTTATTAAGGTGGGACGGGGCGCCACCAGAAAAGGTCACGGGTACCCCACTATCAGCACGGTAACACCGCTGCCACCAGTGTTGGTAGGGGTCCCGTGAACCAAATACGGGTTCTTCTTACCGTGCTAGTTCTAGATGAGTGAGAGTGAGAAATGTATTATTAAAAAAAATGAGTGGTGTAGGTGAGTTCTAGAGGAGAAAGGGTGTGTGAAATGTATTATTAAAAAAATGAGTGGTGTATGTGAGTTTTAGAGGAGAGAGAGAGTGGGAAAGGTATTATTAATATTATTATTACTGTTTGTTTGAAAATAATTAATTATTGGGTAATTAATGTTGTGTATAAAAATTACTAACGTTTAAAATTGTGAGGGTAAAATAAGAAAAATTATAAAATTATTAATTAACATATTTAAAATTTTAAAATAATAGTTAATAATTATATTTATTTAAAATATAATTAAAAGAGACTTTTGGAGGAATTCAAAAGGTGTGAAGACCTCACATAGTGTCATGTGGCATACCTTTTTTCGTTTATTAAGGGGGGACGGAGCGCCACCAGAAAAGGTCACGGGTACCCCACTACCAGCACGGTAACACCGCCGCCACCAGTGCTGGTAGGGGTCCCGTGAACCAAATACGGGTTCTTCTTACCGTGCTAGTTCTAGATGAGTGAGAGTGGGAAATGTATTATTAAAAAAATGAGTGATGTAGGTGAGTTCTAGAGGAGAGAGAGATTAGGAAATGTATTATTAAGAAAATGAGTGGTGTACGTGAGTTTTAGAGGAGAAAGAGAGTGGGAAGTCCCTTCCTTGGGCATTTTTTTGACAAGTGTCATGTGACTCTCACATAAGGCTTGAAAGAGTTTGAAATTAACAAGAGGTGTACTGGTGTTGTGTAGTGTGGTGCGAGTATGTGTATAAAGATATTAAATTTGAATTAAAAAAATAAATGAATAAGGGAGTGGTTGTCCATAAATGGATGAGGAATTTAATTGATTGAGACGGTGCCCCTTCAGCCCTTTCCCGTGAAATTTTTCACGCCTCCTACTCCTTATAAATTTAGCGCCCATTTCACATAGAAGGGGTGGTGTTGGGCCCCAAATCCAATGTGAATTGTCTCTTTCACGCCCATTTCCCTTGCCATTACACATTATCATATATATATATATATATATATATATATATATATATATATATATATATATATATATATATATATATATATAGGTTTAGGTTCCTGTACAAAAGACATATTTCGTGAGAAGTGTGAGAAGAATTAAGAATTGACATGTAGGCATCATGTTTTGGATTTAGGAATGATGTTTTGGGTTGTTTTAACTTATAAAACACCAAACACAACAATCTAAAACACAATCCAATGTATTATAGTCATTAAATTTAAAAAAACAGCTAAAACACACTACTTAACACTTAAAACACACTGTTTAATGTTCTTAGCATGGTGTTTTATGTTTTAAGCCTAAAATACATTGTTTTCGGTTCTTAATTGTTATGTTTGGTGTTTTTTCTAGGCAAAATAATCCAAAACATCATGACTAAGTTCAAAAAATGATGCCTACATATCAATTTTTAATCCTTCTCACACTTCTCACGAAAAATGGTTTTTGTACAGGAACCTCACCCTATATATATATATATATATATATATATATATATATATATATATATATATATATATATATATATATATATATAGATATATAGATATTATGAAGCTAATACAACAATTGTTTGTTACATAATTTTAGTTATTATTTATATACTGCCATTCAAAAAAAAGGATAAATTATAAACTGGAACTCAACAGAAACATAATTATTTGAAGTAATTATTTTAAGAGCATCGATCACAAGCATTAAAAACACTCGACATCGATGCCCGGATGTCCCTACAAAAGCGCCATTATCTTTATAACAAGAGCAAAATACAACTTGAGGTTTACAAATAGGGCTAAAAACGAACTGAACACACATAAGGTCTTGTTCATGTTTATTCGTTACAAAAATAAATGTGTTCACTAACATTTTATAAACACCTACCGAGCGAAACTTTATATGTGTATTCGTTCATTAAGGAAATGAACATGTTTACGAATGGTTCAAGAAATCAAATAAAATTGGTGACAGCGACGAAGACTATAGGTGGATGGCGGAGTTACTAAGTTAGGGAACAACACTAAAAGTTGAAGCCCTAATTGTGAAACAAAGGTCGATAATATTTGTCAATGTAAACAATGTGTAAGGAAATAGGAACGTTTCATGAACAAACTGGTTGGAAGATATATGGTTTCTTATTATAATTAGTGGGATAATAAAATAAATAAAAATTAAAGAATATAAATTGTTTATATAAAATAAGTAAATGTGGATAAATCTTTAATGAACAAACATTCATGAACGCGTTATCAAACGTTCACAAACGCATTTGAACGAACAAAACCAAGATTCATGTTCGTTCATTTCATTAATCAAACAAAAAGTTTTGTTTATGTTAGTTCATGTACTAAACGCGTGAAGGTATTCAAATGAACGTGAACGGTTCACGAATTATTCGCTAAACGTCTGGTTCATATGCGCCCCTATAGTTACACATATATAAAGAATTATAAAAATGTTTTTTTTATAAAAACTAAAAGGATTTAAGATAAGAAGTTTCCTTTAAGAAAGCGTACAAGAACTTTTAATAAACATTGGATACAACATTGTAGTTGTTAAAATTAATTTAATCACGAGAATCTAAGATATCATACGTGCAAAAGAACAAAAGGATGAACAGTTTCATCTTTTGCTTCATGTTAAAAATGCCTTTAATTAGGAAAACTTTTATTCATTAAGAGGTTGTATTTTATGTATTAGGAGTTTAAAAAAATATATTGTGATTTCTTATTGGTCTATATACTCTCATAGTCTCATCACGTACTTCCCAACTCATTTTCTTTTTTCTTATTTTTTTTCCATTTTGGTTTTTTTTTAACCACGTAGTTTTTATCTTTACAAGTTTACCCCAATACTTTTACATCATCAACTTTAATCCTCTATATTTTTTATTCTTTACAAATCTTTCATTTTACGTTTGATCTAAATTTGCAAGCTAACATGTCACACTGTGCGTGTATGGTTCAACGTCTTTACATCTATTTTTCTCGTTTAATGTCCTTGTCGCAACATACACATCCTAGACCTTTGTGGTTATTTTTCTAGGTTTACGTTTCTGTCTAATGTGTGCGCACTAACACACTAGAAAATGCATGTGTGGTTAAACATTTTTAGAGTAGACTAATAGTGGGCTAATTCATGAATTGAATCATGATTGTTTTATTTTAAAGAGTCGCATTCTTTCACTTTAAAGACCCTAAGCTAATAAAGAATAATTAGGTGTTTTTCTAAACAAAATCAAATGACTATATAAAATTGGTAAATCAAAAGAATTTTATACCGATGCGAAATCCATTTGTTGTACATATATATACTTTAGATGTTTAAGAAGGATTAAAGTGGTTGATGGCTTTATAAAAATAATAAACTTAAGTATTATTATTATTATCGTGTATGGCAAATTATGTTTAATATTTAAGCTTAAATAAGGATGAGGTCTAACCTTATAGCATAATGTATAAGATAAAAAGTTGTCGTCTCCCGCCGTAGCACGTGAGGGACGACATTAATTTAAACTTAAATAAAAAATTGTTCCATCAATTTTCTCGATCGCAATATCTTTTACTATAAGGGTTACCTTTTAGAATTCATAATTATGCGTTTTAAGTTTTTGCCAAAGGTTTGATGCAGTTTTACTATATTAGTGATGGTTTCAGAAGATAATTTTTTTTTTTTAACGTCCAACAAACATTTTATTCATCATAGGGTCAACAACTTGTTAACCCCCACCAATTACACCAAAGTTACTTATACACCAAAACACATTAAATCAAAGTTACACCAATGATCCCATGTGAAATCACAAAGCTTAGCCCTATTTTTGATCCACACAAACCCGAGTCTTCTAATCTCCTCCTTTGTACCGATCATGGTTGGCCGCTTCCGGTTAAAAACTGCATCGTTTCTTGACCTCCAAATGCACCATAGAGCAATTTGGATAATGGAATATACAAGCTGCTTCCAAGGCTTCGATCCACTGCAAGACTTCCATATATCAACCATATACTTTGCTTCAAAACCAAACAGACTCGGAATCCTACACCAGCTTGCGATGAAGTCCCACACACCTTGAGCATAAGAGCAAGCCACAAACAGATGGTCAACAGTTTCTTCCGCCTCGCCACACAGCGGACAGTCCGGAGCTCCGATGTTGACTCCTCTTCTAACCAAGGCCGCCTTCGTTGGTAATCGACCGAGGTACAACCTCCAGACCATGAAGTTGACTTTTATTGGTACCCATTTATTCCACGTGAAATCGGCAATCTGCTGTGAGAATCTGTGCGCATAGAGTGCAGCCCTCAAAGACCTGACCGAATACAGACCCGACGAGTCCAAAGCCCACTTCCAAGTGTCCCGCCCCTGACCGATTTCTGCCCACATAATCAGCTCGGTAAGATCCTCCAGCTGTGCTAATTCGTCGGCTAAAATGACCTCCCGGCACCAATGGAACTTTACTGTTACAATCGAATCCTCCCACACCAATCTATCCGCAACCATAACGTCTTTTGAGACTTCCAAATCAAACAAGACCGGAAATTTTCTACACAGTGGAATGTCCGAAATCCAACACTCCTTCCAGAAGGAAATCGACTTCCCATCACCCGGGACACCAAAAAACAGTTCCTGCAGCCTTATACCGTACCTGAAAAGTTCATCCGACAACTTTACAACTTGCTTCCATGGCCCGGAGCTTGACAGTCTTCCGGGATCGGATTCAAAGCCCTTGACCCGTAGTGAATACTCCATATAATCTTCCACCAAAAGCTATCACGGTCCACTTTGAACCGCCACCACCACTTTGCTAACATCGCTAAGTTTGCTTCCTTTAGCGATCCAATTCCAGCCCCACCCTTATCCATAGGCGCCATTACATTCTCCCAAGCGACCCATTTTATCTTGTAATGTTCTGGAAGGCAGCCCACAAAAAGTCCCTGTGGATCCTTTCAAGCCTATCTATTACCTGTTGAGGTGCACGGAACATCGAGAAGTAATAGGTAGGAAGTGCATTTAGGACTGCTTTGACCAACGTCATTCTGCCACCAAAAGATAATGTCTTTCCTTTCCAATCAAATAGCCTTTCTTTAAACACATCGACCACCGGTTTCCAATTCTTGATCAGGTTCATGTTCGCGCCAACTTGCAGACCCAAATGTACAAAAGGAAAGGACCCATCTTTGCAACGAAGAACAGCCGCAAGACTCTTTACCTGGTCCGAAGTCACACCCACCCCAAAAAGCTGGCTCTTAGAGAGATTAACCCGGAGACCTGATGACAGATAGAAGCACCTCAGCAGCCTTTGAAGGCTCTTCGCATTTTCCACGTTCCATTCACCAACAAATACTACGTCATCCGCGTACATGAAGTGGGTAACCGGAGTATTACATGACCCACATTTAATACCTTTATACAGCCCAATATCCGCAGCTTTCTTGACGACCCCGGACAAAGCCTCCATCGCCAAAATGAAGAGGAAAGGTGACATCGGATCTCCCTGCCTCAAGCCTCGGTGACAATCGAACTCTTGAGTTGGAGACCCGTTGACCAGGACGGACGCCCTCGCCGAAGTCACAGTTGCCATCACCCATTTCACCCAAACGGACGGAAAGTTCATTTGTATCAACACCGAACGAAGAAATTCCCAATTAAGAGAATCATACGCCTTGTCAATATCCACCTTAAAGATCATTCCGGATTTCTTATTCTTTTTTAACCAGGGGATCATTTCATTTAGGACAAGAGGCCCGTCCATAATGCTTCTACCGGATAAAAAATGTCGTTTGTTCCTCACCAACCAACTTATGGATAACCGGCTTCAATCTATTCACCAAGACTTTGGATATCACCTTATTAATACAACCGATTAGGCTAATCGGTCTATAATCCCCTAGTCTCGACGGGTCACGACACTTAGGAATAAGTGCCAAAAAGGAGGATGAACACCCCTGGTTAATATTAGCCGACCCGTAAAATTCCTGGAAAAGTTTGAAAAAATCTTCTTGAAAAATCGGCCAGCATCTTTTAAGGATCCTAAAGTTCACCCTATCCGGACCCAGCGCCTTATCCCCTCCACAGTCCCATACAGGCTTCTTAATCTCTTCGCATGAAAACGGACCCACAAGACTGTCCGCATCAGCAGCAGTTAATACAGACAGATACGGGCACACCAGACGTAGCCTAACGGCTGCGGGCTCTTTAAACTTGTCTTCAAAGAATGAAAAAACCGCATCCTTGATCATCGGGGGAGAAGTAACCCAAACCCCGTCAATCCATAGCCTATTAAGCCAATTATTGGTAATGTTCGCATTTACTATACTGTGGAAATAGGCCGAGTTTTCGTCACCATCGATCGCCCACTTTACCTTTGACTTTTGTTTTAAATCCGCCAGCTTTTGCCCATCGACATCCATAATGAACGCCCGACACTTGGCTCTTTCATCTAATTCTTGTCCCGTCAAAGCTCTATCTTCGGCCTCCAATTCTAAAACATCAAGTCTTTCCATCTTTGCCTTATACACTACGTCCCTACCCGCTTTATGGTTGGAAACCCAATCCCTCATCTTGTACTTCAACCACTTAAGTTTAGTTGCAATCCCCACATCAGCCGCCCCTTCAAACCGAAACCTTAATCCCAAAAACTTCACGTAATCCATAAGACCCGGCATGTCTAACCAGGAATTAAAGATTCTGGTCGGAGTCGGCCCAAAGTTCGTTGGAGTGACCGATAGCAATAACGGCCAGTGATCTGATACAACATTTGACAGAGCAGTCACCGATGCTTCGGCCACGTGTTCATAAAATTATCACACACAAAGATTCGATCAATTTTACTCATATTATTGCCATTATCTGAATGATACGTGAACTTCCGCCCATTTAATTGATACTCCAAGAGCCCGGCATCATCAATAAAACGGTTAAAGAACTCGACATTTAACGCAATAAATTCAGAGTTCAACCTCTCGAACTGATCTCTGACATCGTTAAAGTCCCCCAAAAAAAACCCATAAGCCGAGCAGAGATCTTTTCACCGTTACAAGTTCTTCCCATAAAGTTCTTCTTTCAATCGGGTCATTATACGCGTAAACATTCACCACGTTAATATTAATCCCAGTTTGTAAAAGCTCACCCGATAACACCATATACCTCTGCTTCTTTACCACACTAACACACTTAAAGATAGCCGGATTCCACATACACAGTAACCCACCCGACCTGCCTACAGCATCTACTTTCTCGATTCCAAAAGCCGATCTACCCCATAATCCACTTGCCATAAAATCAGACACCCCGCCCAATTTTATTTCTTGTACGGCCAAGAATTGCACCCCATGAGACGTTTTTTAGACCCCGAATCCAGTCTACCTTCCTCTGGTCTCTGGCCCCCCTTAAATTCACCGAAAGACAATTCATTGTGGAACCCTCTGTTCACCTTCACCAATAATTTCACCCTAACCATTTCATGAAAATCATTTAATTGAAAGCCAAGAGACTCACCTACTACGATAGTTGCGTCGATTTCAGCTTGGATCTCGCCCTCCCTGATTGTACATTTGCAGGATCCACACCCCCGTTAACTTGTTCCCCATCTGGCCGGACCTGCTGAACCGCCGGCTCTTGAAGGGATCACTAGTCACGAAGTTCTGCTGGTTGACTTCTTCCCCCATATTGTGTTGGTAATTCCTTTCATCCATCTCCCCAATTTTAGACACATCCCCACTAGCTGTTGTATTTAGGTCGAATGACCATTCTTTTCAATCTCCATATTTGCAACATGGTTATCCACAGGCCCCTCAGCATTGCTTTGACCCATTGGGCTACTTGATCTTCTAGGCCTCTTTCTTGGGTTAAAATACTTACTTGAACCCCCATTCTCATTAGCCTCAAAATAAAAAACCCCCTCTGACCTGGGAACATTAACCGACCCCATTAACGTGACCTGGTTCACATTCTTTCTCAACTGACTCCAGGTCTATTAACTTCAGCTGCCAGAGCATTAACATCGCTGGTTGGTTCCCATGCACATGCAAGACAATATCATGAGACTGTTCCTTTTCCCCATGCGCCCCTCCATCTTCCTCATTAATCGTTTCCACCGCCGGCTCCGACGTCGGAACATTGCCGAGCTGCCAGTCGTTCCCCTCCCTAAATTCTCCTTCTTCAATATCGTCATCCAGACCATTATCCGAGGCCTCTGACGATGCCGGTGACGATGGCATTTGTGAGGACAACTCCTTAACAATAGATTTGACACGATCATCAGGCAACTCCAATACCCACACCTTGTATTCTCTATCTTTCCACTTCACCACCACTTCATCATCGATTCTTTTTCCCAACGCGGTTAGAATCCAGCAACAATCGTCAGAATTATTCGGACCTTCCCAAGAGAATGCCGACTTTTCCACAACATTTCCAAGCATCCCACCAATTTTATCAACCAAGGACCCGTCTCTAAGATGAATAGGAATGCCTTCCACCTTAATCCGGACTAAGCGATCATACGATAAATCTTGGCCTTTCCATAAAACTGCCGATGATATTACACTCTCCCACTCCACAGCTTCATTACCAATAAACTCAGTTGCCAACCTTTTCTCTTTGAATACCACCATGCACTTCAGACCCCCAAGGTAAGAAACCGGGTTATCACCAAAGCCCCCGATATCCAGAAGCGTCTTCATCTCTTCCAAGGCTACCACATTCTTCACTTCCACAACGACCGATCTCATCATGCAATGATCGGGGTACAATGGGATTTGATCATCAGCCACCACCTCCTTACTACGAGCTTCCTTAGAACTCGAAGTTCCTACAAAAGCATCCTTAAAGGACACCCCTTCAGTCACACCAACCGGGATATACGCCGCAGTTGTCTGTTCATGGTTTTTTGTATTATCTCTTTGACCTCCCGCCACATTATCATGTTGTTGAAATCTTTTATGGTTCTTATCAAACTTTTCCACCGATACCCCAAGCTTTGCCTCGTATATTTTAACAGTATTCATGTCCTTTAACGTTTCATTGATGTTCTTCACCCCTTCATACCTTACAAACCCAAAGAAGTTTCCCCGAGCATCTCGTTTCCTAGCCACATAAGCATCCTTCACCTTCCATGTGGTTGGAAAGCTTTCCACAGCAGTGAATCAGAAACTCCACCAGGTAGGTTTGTGACAAAAAAAGTGGTTACCGGAATCCCATTGCTAGAAGAGCCACCATTGTTCCGATGATTATAGCCGCCGCTTGACCTTCCACCTCCCCTCATGCTAGAGAGCGTTTTCTTTGTTTCCTTAAGGTTTAACCAACTAAAAGTTTTCAGAAGATAAATTAATAGACAGCGTAGGCTAAATTTTTTTTTGTTTTATTAACAACCAATGCATAAAATAAAGAAGAGAAAAATAATTACACTAAATTTGTATCTCGCCATGAAAATTAGGCCAGCCGGGGTGGTCCGCGATGGCCACCCCGCGATGGCATGAAGCCCGCAAAACACTGCCCCCTGTGAATTTATCATGGCCGCGATTGAATGTACCGCGATGGCCATCACGCTGTTCAGCTGTCCAACAACTAGCGTTGGCTAGCCAACGGTCATATTGACCAAAATAAAAAATAAATAAAAAAAATCTTTTTTACCTATATATATATACATATATATACACACACACATTCACTTAAAAAATTCACTCATTCAAACCCACAATCTCCAATCTATCTTCTTCTATACACTTAAAAAATTCCCCAAATTCAACTCATCATCCTCATTATGGTTGCTTGGACTCAAGAGGAAGAAATCGCGTTAGTGATCGCGTACGATACCGTACACCCCAATGACGTCTCAACTAGCACGGGCCATCGTCGTGTTCGTGGACGGAGCAATCCGAACTGGAAAAAAGTTTTATCCGAGTTTAGTCAACTTGCCGGGAGAACTAACCGTTCATGTGATTCAATCTCTTATAAACACGCGACTCCAATCAAAGTGTCAAAACTTCAAAAATTTATTTAAAAAACGGTGAATAAAAACCCCAACGAAACCGAAGATACACAAGTTGGCTTTGCTCATATCGACTACGCGACTGACTACGGGGTTGACTTTGAACATGTTTCGGCGTGGCGAATGTTACGCCCTAAACTTTCTTTAGTTTAATTTTATTTGTAGTAGTGTGTTATTTTTTTAAGTTTTTATTTATTTGTAGTAGTGTGTTTTTATTTTAATTTAATGTTTTATGTTTTTTAAAATGTAATGTTTGTTGTTTATATATTTATGTTTTGTTATGAATTTGTCAAAATGATTAAACATTACATACATAATCCTAAATTACTTTTATTAAATCCTAAAACATAGATAATTAAAAATAAAACCCCCACTATGGAGAGTAATTATCCCAATCCTCGAGTGTGTACTCCGGCGGGGACACGAAACGATCGTTATCGCGACCGTCGGACCTTGCATCCGAGCGGATGCGGCAGTACTCACGAGGAGGGGATAAATAGTATCGTTCTTCATCCATAGCATCTCTTAAAGCTTCCAGCTCCTCCTCGGTTGGCTCCCGAGCAGGAGGGGTTGGGGTGGGGGTAGCCTGGAAGTGGGGGTGGGGTTCGGTTGGTTCTCCACCAACCGTAGATGCCCCATTCCCATCTCAGCCATCGTATAATCCAAAGCCCAGATGAGCTCCTCATCAGTTAGCTCAGCATCTAGGCTTGGGCTAGTGTACCCTGGTAAAGGAGGAATGGAAGGGATGGGGTTGGAGACACATTGAGTAGGAGGAGGAGAAAACAATGGCTAAAGAGTAAGAGGAGGAGGAGAAAACAGTGGTTGAGGAGTAGAGGAGCAGGAATCGGTACACGACGTCTCCGACGAGAGTATCGCCGGAGATCGGAAGGTCCAACAGCTTCGTAAGGATAACCGCCACCCATATATTTGGTTTGAGGGATAATTGTGACTGAGAATGAGGTTTTGGTGTTGTATTTATAGGATCAGAAATTTGAAACGTTTAATTTTCAAACGTTTCAAAATTGGCGGTTGAAATAATTTAAATATTTAAAAAAATTATTAATAAAATGTAATGTTTTTAGTTTATTTGAAAAAAAGTTTAGTAATGAAATGTGATAGAATGTGAACACCGCCACATGGGTTTAGTGATGAAATGTGATAGAATGTGCTAAAATGAGGTGGCAGAATCTGATTGAGTGTAATAGTGTGATGAATGTGATAAATGTTTTACCACCCTTTGTGGCCTTAAGGGTAGCACAGGCTAAGTATAGAGGAAAACCTATTCAAATTGGAAAAAAAAAATCCCTGGAAACTTTACTTCCCAAGCTTTTTATTATCTGAAAAAATTAGGGTATTAAAATATACATGTTTTTAAGAGTTTTGGGCCAAAAAAAAAAAAAAAAAAAAAACGCCGAGTTGATTTTTTTTTAAAAATAAATAAGCTTTGTTGTGTAGCATATGTTACACACTTTACAAACATGTATCATAAAAACTTATTTATTTAAAAAAAAAACTCAATGCTTTTTTACTTTTTTTTTTTTTTTGTCAAAACTCTTAAAAGCATGTATATCACATGCCCTAAATTTTTCAGATAATAAAAATCTCGGGAAGTGGGAGTTTCTAGAGTTTCCACAATTTGAGTGGGTTTTCTCTATAACCATCCCCTATATATATAGGGGGTGCTCAATAGAAAACTTATTTTATTGAAAGAACTCAAAAACTTTATATTACATATGTGCAATATATCATATATACACATGTGCAATATATATTACACATATACAATATATCATATGTTGCACAATACATCAAATTCTTTTAAACGGGGGAAAAGAATCTTGAAGGGTATTATAATGACCAGTTGTTGAGCCATATGGAGGGACCATAATAATGCGGTGTTCGATGGGAGTACTCCTAATATTCGTGAAGTAGTGGCAACGATTAAATCTTTGTCTTTCTTGTGGCTTAAGAGTCGTTCAAAGTATAGGTCCCTTCTTTGGAAGGAATGAGTTGTATACCCGTTGTACATTTTGTAATAGCTTGTTTTGGCGATCCTTGATTTAAGGACGTGTCCGTTTTAATAAAGTTTACCGTTAAAAAAATATGTTGCACATGTGTAACATATGATATATTACATATGTGCAATATATGATATATTGAGTATATTACAAATGGGTACGTAATATATATATATATATATATATATATATATATATATTATATATATATATATATAGGATTTGGATCATTTGAGAACCACCATTTAGGGAGAGAACCAAGTGTGAACACAAAAACCCCTCCACCAAAAAATAAAAAAAATAATAAAAAATTATATAACCTAAAAAATAAAAAAAGTAAAAACACCAAAATGTTTTTTTAGTGTTAATCTTTTTGAAAAAAAAATTACAAAATATACAAAAAAAAAACAAAAAAAAATGGCCTTTTTTACGTCATAAATTACGTCATGTCTTATGCACATGTGCATTTTGTGTTATATATATACATACATATACCGTATGCACATGTGCATTTCACTATTAGAGCACACTTTTGAATAAATTATCAATTGCCATAATGAAATGATCACTAAATGGACATGATATGATATATAAGGTGGAAAAAATTTTATTCAATGATCTTTAAATAAACGCGAAGTGCATTTCACTATTATAGTTAAGTTTTTTTTTCATGGGTTTAGCTTTAGGGTTTAGTTTTTAGGTATGATGGGAATGGGGTTAGGTTTTTTGGGGGGTTGTTGGTGAATAAACTTAAAAAAACCTCTATATAAAACTATAAAATAAGATAATTGTACTACATGCACATGTGCATTTCACTATTATAGTTAAGTTTTTTAATGGGTTTAGCTTTAGGGTTTAGTTTTTGGGTATGGTGGAAGAGGGGGTATCTTTTTTTTGGGGGGGGGATGGGATGGAGCGTTTTGGTTTTTGGGGGGGGTGTGGGGTTAGCTGCACATGTGCATTTCATAATGGGGGGGTGGTGCGGTGTGGGGGATGGAGGGTTTAGGTTTTTAGGGAGTGAGGTGGGTGGGTTTAGGTTTTTTAGGGGTAAAGGTGGGGTTTTTAGTTTTTTTTGTTTGTGTTGACAATGGTTCTCTGGTTCTCTCCCTAAAGTTGGTTCTCGTATGATCCATACCCTATATATATATATATATATTGCACATGTGTAACATATGAAATATTGTATACTAGGTGAAATCTCGTGCGATGCACGGGAAGACTATATCATTTTTTAAGGTCTGTTTACTAAAAGACTAAATCAAGAAGTCAAGCATCTATTGCAAGCAAAGTTTGTTTACTAAGGTCTGTTCCAGAGCAAACTGTTGAAGCATCATCTGTTTGAAGCAACAGTTGTTTAAGACATATCTCCTTAACAGACCTACTGCTCTGGAACAGACCTTAGTAAACAGACTTTGCTTGCAATAGATACTTTACTTCTTGATTTGGAAGGATGATAAAACACTTGTTTTTTTCCGTTTTTTTTTTGTATAGCACTATGGTACTCGTTGGAAAGATAATAAAACGCTCGTTAATTTGGTGTAATTTTTTTTTCAAAAAAATGTCATTTAAAAAAGTTATAAACGTTTAAAAATCATGGGGGAAAGTGCATGTTCTATGCACATGAGAGAGAAAAAATAATTTAATAGTAGATGGAGTATTCATTACCCATTTAATTGACCCAGTAAAATAAGCGGGAAAAACTTAGTTAGATGGCCGAGAATATACCATGTGTCCCACATTGCTTTCATTTATATATTATAGAAGATAGAAATTGTACAACACAAAATATATTGTTTATATTACATATGTGTAATATAAAGTTTTTAATTAAAACCCTCCCATATATATACACAGAGCCGGCCCTGAGCATGGGTCGGGTGGTCACCGGCTCAGGGCCCGACCCTTAAATAGGCCCGAACTTTTTTAAAAAATACACACACACCATATACACACACACGCACATATATATATTGTTGAATAACAAGGCATATCAACAAACAAAGATTATGAAGAGCAAAGGAAATGGGGGAGTTCTTTCATTGAGAATAGACATAAATGATGTAAGAGTTAGAAAATGCATAGTCACTAATAATAACATTATTCATAACACTCCCCCTTGACTATCCATCGCATACGCTTTTAGATGTTGCCTCGTTAAAAACCTTGTAAGGAAACCCCAATGGGACAAAACCTTAGCTAAGGAAAAAATAGTGCAGCGCGTATCTATCTCCCCCTGATGATGATCAGTTAAGCTCCTTAAGTTGATGCATCCCAATCCCATGAACCAACTTCTTGAATGTTGAGGTTGGAAGTGATTTGGTAAACATGTCTGCCAAATTTTCGCTGGAACGAATTTGTTGGACGGTAATAACTCCATTCTTTTGCAGATCGTGTGTAAAAGAAGAACTTTGGTAGAATGTGCTTTGTTCTATCACCTTTGAAGTATCCTTCCTTAAGTTGAGCAATGCATGTTGCATTATCTTCATGTAAAATAGTTGGTCCCTCATCTTTCGAAGAAATACCACAAGAACCACGAATCTGTTGTATTACATTTCTTAACCAACACATTCTCGACTAGCTTCATGAATCGCCAATATTTCAGCATGGTTAGATGATGTGGCAATGATTGTTTGCTTTATAGAACGCCATGAAATTGCAGTACCTCCACTTGTGAATAAATAGTTTGAGATCGTCCAGTGTGAGGATCAGACAAATACCCTGCATCAGCAAAACCAACCAAACTTGTTTTCGATTGGTTAGTAAAATACAAACCCATATATTTTGTACCTTGAAGGTATCAAAATATTTGTTTTACTCCATTTCAATGCCTCTTTGTTGGGCATGAGCTATATCTTGCCAATAAATTTAAAGAGAACGATATATTTGGTCGTGTATGGCTAACAAGAAACATTAATGCACCAATTGTACTTAAATATGGTACTTCTGGACCAAGAATTTTCTCTCCATCACTCGGAGGTCGAAATGGGTCTTTTTCAACATCAAACGACCTTACAACCATTGGGGTACTCAATGGATGAGGTTTCTCCATATAAAACCTTTTGAGTAATTTCTCTATGTAAGTTTCTTGGTGCACAAGGATTCCACCATTAAGGTGTCCAATTTGTAGCCCGAGACAAAACTTTGTCTTTCTAAGATCCTTCATTTCAAATATTCAACCGCCCTTTGTAGCTCCCCAGGAGTTCCAATTATATTTAAGTCATCAACGTATACGACAATTATAACATATCCCGAGTTTGATTTTTTTTTATGAAGATACACAGGCATACAGAGTCATTTTTGTAAACTTCTTTCAACAATTACTCACTAAGACGATTATACCACATACGCCCAAATTGTTTTAATCCGTATAATGATTTGTTCAGTTTAATTGAAAGATGTTCTCGAGAACTAGATTTACATGAGTTTGGCAATTTGAAACCCTTCAGGTAGTTTCATGTAGATATCTATATCAAGTGAGCCATAGAGGTAGGCTGTCACAACATCCATTAGACGCAGATCAATCCCTTCTTGTATTACCAGACTAAGAAGATAACGAAAAGTTGTCGCATCCACCACTGGTGAATATGTCTCCTCATAATCAATCCCAGGTCTTTTGCAAAAATCCTTGTGCAACTAATCTTGCCATATATCGCACAATTTCATTTTTCTCATTACGTTTTCGCACAAAGACCCACTTATAGCCAACAGGCTATACACCTTCAGGTGTATGGACCACTGGTCCAAAAACATCTCGTGTATTCAGGGAATCCAATTCTGCCTTAATCGCATCTTTCCATCTTAGCCAATCATTTCTTTGTTTACATTCATCCATGGATTTTGGAACCATCATGTCTAGTGTCTCTTCAGGAGACTCATTTCTTGTTTTACCGGTACCTCGACTTGACCATCTAAATTATTTGCTCCTTTCTTCTTTCAAGGATTTTATCTTTAGAACCTATTGGTCTACCACGTTTGAGACGTGCATTAGACTCATTTCCAACATGTGGTTGTCCTTCTGGGATACTTATTCTTACTGGAGCATTGGCAGCTGGTATATGTGACTTTGTCACTCTCTTGGGGTCAGTGAATGCGTCTGGTAGTTGATTTGTTAATCCTTGTAAATGAATTATCCTTTGAACTTCTATTTCACACTATTTAGTTCGAGGATCAAGATGAGATAATGATAATTCATTCCAACTTATATTATTATTTTTCAGCTGCTTTTCATCCCCCCCCCCCTAGTGTTGGGAATGTTGATTCAACAAAATAACAATCACCAAATCGAGCCGTAAATAAATCTCCCGTTGATGGCTCCAAATACTTAAGAGTGCTCGGAGTGGGGGGCGGGAAGGGGGAACACCACCGCCAGGTGGCGTGGAGAGTGGCAGGGAGGTGAGGGTGGGGGGCAGCTTGCTTGGCGTGGGGGGGTGTTGACTGCCACTTGGCTGGCTCTGATTGGTGGAGGGGTATTGTTACCGTTTGAAAAAAAAATAAAATATAACCGTTGGTATCAAACGGTCAAAAAAAATTTTTTTTTTTTAAATTACCCCCTTTTCACTACAAAACACCCACTTTATCTTATTTCTTCACAATTTTTATACACTTCTTCAACCATTTTTTTACAATTCTTCATATATTTTTCATACTACTCATCCTTCTTCAACAAAAAATGAACCCATACAACCGAGGCTTTGACCCGAACAACCCATACGCGTACGTCCCAAACCCGAATACACCGCCGGTTCCCCCGATCCCAAACCGTCCACCCATTCCTTCACCTTGTCCCGACTACGCGGGTTATGTGGGTTTCATTAATGGACAAATTTATCCTAATTTCCCATTCAATGATTCTCTCGTTCCTTCACAATTTCCTTTAACGCAAACCGTACCCGAAACACAACCCCAAAATGTTGCGGGATCATCTTCGGGTAAAAACCCCCGTGCAAAAAGAAGTCACAGGAGGAAGACGCCAGAGGAGAAAGCATTAGCCGCTGCTAACCGCCAAGCGATTAAGTGGACACCCGAAGAAGAGCTTGCGTTAACAATCCAAAACGCGGTGAAACAGACGCCGACAGCCTCAGCCGGTCGCTATTAGCGTATCGTAACAAAACCGGGGTCGACTTCAAGTTTCTTCATTGTTAGGAAGTCGCGAAGCACCATTCAAAATGGGCGTATGTCCCCACTGCAACCAACTCCGCAAAAAGGTCGAAAACAAATTCGTCAAGAAACCGTTCAATTGATCCTGAAAACGTGGAAGCCATTAATTTGGATGACGACTTCGAAGAGGAATTGAGTCGCCCACCCGGTCGAGATAAGTCAAAAAAAGAGGTCGCAGAAATCTACTGCTTCGGGTTCGGGTTCTGGATCAACCGGCGCCTACAACGCTGACTTGCAAGATTTAAATTCCAACATAATTCACTTCAATACGATTAAAGAAAAAATGCTTGAGGAGAAAAAAACATTCGCGAAGCATTTGAAAAAAAGTTGAGTATCAAAGAGAGAAAGTTGAGTATCAAAGAACAGCGCGAAAAACGCGAAGATATGAAATTTATCGCCATGAACACCGATCATCTTCACGGGCCAGAGTAAGAGATGACGCTACAAATGAAGCGTGACCTTATGGAAAAATATAATATTAACTGATTGTTTATTTTCTAGTTTTTTTTATTTCGGTTTTTTTTTTATGTTTTTTTAATTTTCTAGGTTTTTAATTTTTGTATTTTTCTAGGTTTTTATTAATTATAAATGTTATTTTAATTATTTAAAAAAATGCCACATGTCACTTCCCCCCCCCCCTTCACTCCCCACAATCCCCCCCCCCCCCACCCACAGGGGTCTCACAAGTGCCACATGGCGCTTCATCCCCCCCCCCCCCAACCACTCCGAGTAGTCTAATGATGGATGGTGATTCATACCCAACATATATTCCTAACCTCCTTTGAGGCCCCATCTTTGTTCGTCGTGGTGGAGCGATAGGTACATATACGGCACAACCAAAAATTCTTAGATTGGAAATATCTGGTTCCTGACCAAAAACCAACTTTAATGGGGAGAAGTGTGATAACTCGTTGGCCTAATGCGAATTAGTGTTGCTGCGTGTAGAATTGCATGGCCCCAAGCAGATGCTGGTAATTTTGATTTCATAATCATAGGTCTTGCAACCATTTGGAGTCGCTTAATAAGCGATTCAGCAAGTCCATTTTGTGTATGTACATGAGGTACAGGATGCTCTACACTTATCCTAATGGACATACAATAATCATTAAATGTTTTGGGATATAAATTCACCAAAATTGTCCAACCGAATTTTCTTGATGGGGTAATCTGGAAAAATGTGCTCTTAACCTTATTAATTGAGCAAGTGTAACACCCCAACCGATGGCGGAATCATCGAGGTGTCACGTAGTGACGATTGTTCAAAAGCACATGGTACTAAAATGTAAATATTATTGTATAATTTAAATTGTCTTACATGGATGAAATGGGAAAAATACAAAAGTTTGAACAAAACATGAAATTTGAAATAAATTATTAAAAGCAAGCACTAAAATCCAATGCTATGAAACTAAGATCAAACTGCACCTGAAACATGTACAAGATAAGTTTTGTCAACATATGAAATGTTGGTGAGCATTCCTAGTTTTAATATATATATAGTAAGTTGGAAAATGTTATACAATTCAAGTGCAAAGCTACAGTGCATTTATGTAAACTATGTATCATACAAATGAGCGAAATCAATCCTGTGACTGTATAAATGTACTAGAATGAACGGCAGTGTACTTATCCAATAAATGGATAATAACTTAACAATGACCATGGATTCTCCGATGAAAAGGGGGAGAATCATCTAGGTGGGTTGTCAATCCAATAGCGCTATCCAATGCTAAGGTCGGCTTGTACATGGTTAATGATTTCACTAAGTACAAATGTATTCTACATGTAATGTCTAAGCATAAAGCATGTATGTAAGCAAATACACAATGTACTAGAATTGTACTGTAAAAATGTGAACTTGTATGTGTATTTTGTATAAGTGTACATGTAACACCCCAAAAGTGAATAAAGACAAAAAGGGTATAGGAAATACTCACATTCGCCAAATGACTAGATGACTAAGCGAGCGTGAAAATGCGAGCAATCCAAAGATTCAACAACGAAACTAGTCCAATTTAGAAGAAAAGAAACCGAATAGGAAAAAATATCAAGCTTCCAATTCGCCAATTACAAGAGCTTATAATCAAAGCTTCAAATGTAGAAGTAATATACTCTGGAAGAAAGGTATGAGGAAGAGTTTAATCGAATTGAAACAATCGATTTAGAGGTGCAAAGTATAATGGGTCATAGGTGGGTTTTTATACTAGTTTTGGATTCAATTAGGCTTTAAAATTGGTCAACACAATAAAGTAAGGTTTTAAGATGAATTGACTATTTGACTAGGATTTTGACTGAGACTTTGACTAGGACTTTGACTGGAACTTTGACTGTTTGACTGTCTCAGCGGACCACGAGGGCTAAAAAAATTTTTTTTTCTAATTTAATTAATTTTAAGTTCTAGACTTGTTTCCTTCAGTTTCTAAGTTGTTTTAGGACCGAAAATTAAGGGCTTTGAGTATCAAGGTCTGAAACATACGTGCTTGGGTGTAGATGTGAGTATAAAACGTGCATACTTTTACTTATAAAAATTATAAGTTTTATTAAATTGTAAATTTTGGTCCTATTAAAATACGAGGGTTAAAAATGAAAATTTTGAAATAGTTGAGGAACCAATTATGCACATTTATGAAAAGTGAAGGGTGCAGGTTGTCACAGCAAGTAGCCGTGCAAATGCCATATTACGACTTGATAGTAAGCACACATGTGACCATCTAGTTGATGCATCAATTAAGACCATAAAGTATCTGAATGGTCCACTAGAGGGGTGTATAGGCCCACATATATCCCCATGTATTCTTTCCAAAAAAAACTCAGGGATTCTGTCGCCACCTTAATTGGTGATGGTCCAGTAATTAACTTCCTCTGTAAGCATGCAACACATGTAATGTCCTTAGACTGAGGAATCTTTTTTGTTCTTCAAAGAATGTCTACGTGAATTTTCTATAATTTTTCGCATCATTATTGACCCGGGATGGCCTAACCGGTCATGCCAAATGATAAAATTTTCTTGGTCCATAAACTTCTGGTTTATGACTGCATTTGTTTCAGCTGCACTAGTTTTAGTACAATACAAACCAGAGGCAAGTGCGGGTAACTTTTCTAATACATGCTTTTTACTCGAAATTATATTTATGATTTGAAGGTACTCGTCATGTCCCTCACATGTAGTCTCAAGATGATATCAGTTTAGATGAATATCTTTAAAACATATTAGATTTCTTTGAGATAGTGGGGAAAATAATGCATTGTTAATTTTAAGTGGAGTTCCACTTTGTAGAATTATATAAGCGACTCTAAAGCCTTCAATCAATTTTGATTTACCAGATATGGTATTAACGCTTGCCTCTTTCATAGATAAACTAGAGAAATAATCTCTTTTCTGTAGAATTGTATTTGTAGTCGCAGTATCTATTAGGCTTACATCTTCACCATTAATAGGAAGTTTAGTTAAACACTCCATATGCTTCAAAACAAAACAAAAGTTCATAAATAAAAGATATATTATGGTTCAAACATAACAAAACCCATAAAATGCCTCAAAAGTTCTCAAAACGAAACATAACAAAATCTCAAACGAAACGTCTTAAAAAACATAAAGGAAATAGGATAATTTAAAGTCTAAGCACTCATATGTAAGGAAAATTACAAGCATCCAATTGAGTTGTATCAGCCACGATATCACTAGAATCAAGATTCGTTTGCTCAATGAGGAAATCATCATAATCCAGTTTAGTTGAATCAGTATGGTCTTTAGGACCACTAGGGACATCAAAATTTCCATCTTCATATGTGAAATTTGTCTCTATTTCTTTTCCTTTTTCTTTTTCTTTTATTGATTGCTTGTAAAGATCCACCAAGTGTTTGGGTGTCCGACATGTACGAGCCCAATGATTATTACTCCCGCATTGATAGCATGTATTTGATGGAGCCCCATTTTTCTTCTTACCTTTTTCAGTATTGGATTTCTTTTCATTATCATGAAACTTTTGGTAATTACCTTTGTTTTAAATTGAACACCATGATAATTCCCTTGACCATATTCAGGTCCACGTCCACGCCCACGACTACCTTGGTATCCACGACCACATCCATGACTTCCACTTTGGCCATTATATGTTGCCGCATTCACTTCTAGGAATGCGACCGTACCAACTAGACGAGTCTCATGATTTTTCATTAGAAGCTCATTATTTTGCTCAGCCACAAGTAAACATGATATTAAGTCACTGTATTTGGTAAAACCCCTTTCAAGATATTGTTGTTGCAAGACAATGTTTGAGGCGTGAAAGGTGGAGAATGTTTTTTCCAACATCTCCTTATCGGTAATATTTTCACCACATACAATCAATTGTGATGTGATTCTAAACATTGCCAAGTTATACTCTCTTATAGACTTAAAGTCTTGCAACCTTAAATTGATCCATTCATAACGAGCTCTTGGTAATATCACCGTTTTCTGGTGATCATACCTTTCTTTCAGATTGGTCCATAGGACGAGTGGGTCTTTGATAGTGAGGTATTCACTTTTCAATGCCTCATGAATATGGTGGCGTAAGAAGATCATCACCTTTGCTTTATCTTGGGTGTTTGTTTTATTTCCTTCTTTAATTGTATCCCCAAGATTATTGGCATTCAAATGGATTTCAACATCCAATACCCATGACAAATAATTCTTTCCAGTGATATCTAGAGCCATAAACTCAAGCTTTGCAAGATTCGACATGGTTAACTATATCAAAATGACTGTGGATTAATATATGTTAAATCAAATGATTAAGACAATATAGTCTGTAATAACGAATATTGACTATAAAATAAAACAACATTCTTAAGATAACTATGTATTTAGGTATTACACATTAAGCAAAAACATATATACGTATTAATGTTAACCGATTAATATTTTCACTTCTGGTAACATCACCATCAAATTATAATTACTGTACCATCTAATAAATATTTTGAATGATATTTCAAATCCATTAATGGTTATAAAACCTTAACTGAAAACAAAATAAATTGTACATGAAGATTATATTATATTATATTATATTTAATAACATAATTGATTTTCTTAAAATTAGAAAACAAGATGGCGACCTTTGGTTTTTTTTTTTTGTCATTGATGTAACTTTATGTTCTAAATACTTAAGTAATTAAATCAATTTGCAATATGCATTATGTATAGCAGATTCAAAATAATTATACAACTCTCTAATACAACCCAAAATTATATGAATTACAATATGGACTATATATGAGAGAATAAAGAACAATAATGAGTTAGACATTATGGTATACCTTACGATGGTGCGACCTTACTCCAAAGCAACTTGTGCTGATAACGTGTTGAATAACAAGGCCTATCAACAAACAAATATTATGAAGAGAAAAGGAAATGGGAGAGTTCTTTCATTGAGAGATATCTCTAATAGGAATACAATGATCATTATTTATAAGACTCCAATGTAGGATCGAATAACGGGTCACCCGACAATCACGAGCTTGATATTTAGAGTGCGGGATCCTCTAAATATGTTCTAATAACATAAACGAATATGAAACAATGATATACGAGTAATTAACACACACAAATGGGTCAAAAGATTAAAGATTTATCACTAAAACAGAGCTCGAGTGTTTACAATGATCAAATCAGACCTTACAGACCAGGGGAGGGTGTTTGGAGAGTGTGTGTGGCAAGAACTAATCATTAGGGCAATGATTGGGACTATTTATACCTCCCGTACTCGTACAGATCAGTTCATGCGAGTACGAGGTTATCCAGCATGATAAACTAGCGAGTAGGGTCGTACTCGCTAGTAGGTACATGCGAGTAGGGGCTATTCGCATGAATAGTGATATGGTATAGGCTGTAAATGCCTAATGCTATCCCCTACTCGCCTGATGTGTCCCAAACACCCCGAAACGCGTATAAACGTCTCCAAACACCCCGAAACGCGTCCAAACATCCTATATACTAGCCTAGGGACATCATGTACTAACAGACTCCCCCTTGGACCAGGCTAGTATACGATTACGAGCCATAAACTGCCCGATTAACCTAGCCAACGACCTATAGAGACCTATCACTAGCTAGGGACATACAAACAATGCACTTACAGACTCCCCCTTGGACCTAGCTAGTGATTTACAGACTCAACCTATCATCTAGCTGGGGACACACAAGAAGTGCATTTACAGACTCCTCGTTGGATCTAGCTGGAGATATATGGCCTTCGAGTCTTCAAGTCGTCATGTTCAGCATTCTTCAACTTAGGGTGACACCGCAGTGTATGACCTCTGAAGATTTGAACATATCAACTAATTTGAGCTTTAGTTGTGGCTTCATAAGATCTCGTCTTGGACATCCATTTGCTTCGATAAATTGGGAGGTAACAAGAAATCTCCGCTTTTAATGATTGACAATTCTTTGACTTGGACGAAGATCAATATCATCTTCACTTTCATCTCTTGACTTTCATCTTCTTCAGCTTCGATTGCTGGAGCTCTACCACGATCAGGTTTCTTCGAAGATGAAATATCGGGTTCTTGCTGTTCAGGATGATTTTGTTGTTCAGGTTCGGGCCTTGTTCAGCTTCGAGCCTTGTCGTTTGAATCATGGTATGCACAGACGTTGTGTTGATCCTGCAGGAAAAATTAATAAAAACTGCACACAAACTACGACTTGTATTAGATACGACAAATAATCCGGAGTTAATCAAATTCTTGAAGTTTATCATTTGATGAACTTTCAAGATTTGTTCATAGTGACCACCAATTTGAGAAACGAATCATTCTCCCCCTGAACATTTAGATCCTTTCAAATTTTACCCTGAACTCTCACGATTGACAATTTGTGACCCTGAAAGTGATATTTGACCCTTGAATTTTGTAAAATTTAGATTTTATTTGAGTTTCGGCTTCGGATCTGAGATTCCAATTGAAGAATACTTGTATTCCAACATCGGTCAATCAAAAATAAAGACAAAAGAAAGATCTTTTTGGGTTTTTCAAGATAATCAAACAAAAATTAAAAATGCAGGAAATGTAAAACACTATTCACTATCATATTTTTGCGAGTCTTATCTGTTAGGGAAACATATCAGTGTACGGACTTTACTAGAACCCTTATATTTTCAGTTTTCGCTTAAATTACCAATAAGCATCCTACAACAACTGTCGATATTGTTGTCCACCTAAACTCAAAATTAAGTTTTATCGCTAGGCACTTTAGATACGTTAAGGTAATATTAAGACTGAGGTACAAGGTGTTCCCCGCCACGCGACACATTCCCGTATCAAGTCATGCACAAAGCTTCCTCGTAACCGGTGAGTAAGCTGTTGTCATCCGTATTTTACAAGGAGTGGACTCAGTGGTGATCAGGTCTGCAGAAACGCTGCAACAGAGAGACCAGTGAGATCCAAACCAGGGTTCAAGTCAAATACCGTATATTTGATTTTTCACGGTACGATGCTTTAGGTATATGATTTGATACCTTAGAGCGAATTCTCATTGAGAATAAGGTTTTGGCATATATGAATCTTTTTGCTCTTTTAGGATTCCCGGACGTCTCCTGATCAGAATTTATTCTATATTTTTTGTTTTTGTTTTTTTCAGGAAATGACATAGGGGTGTCTCAGTCGTAGGCTGCGACCCCAACGTACGACACGTGTGTCACTCCTAATTATTCTGAGAGACGTCCAGTTCACCCCGGATGTACCAACCTCTTAAAGACCATGAAACCTCGGATTTTGGCATGCTATCAAACGAGATTTCGGTACCAAGACCATATGCCAACGCACGTTGATCCACACATGATTCAGTTGCTTTAGGTTTATATCACCGTGCCGAACTTGGAATTGATTTTGAGCCTACCGACACATCATTGTAGAGGCTACCTATCAGTTCCAATATTTTTAAGATGATAAGAGTCCAAGCAGTCCGACTGATTGGTTAATATCATCTTCTCATTTTCACCAAAGAAACTCATTTTTGCATTTTTCATTTTTTTTATTTTGAGATTTTCTCTTTTTTTTTTTTTTTTTGATTTTTTTTTTTTTTTTTTGAATTTTCTCCCCCTAAAAATCTAAAAATTTACGAAAAGACAATATTTTTGGATTTTTCTGATTTTTGAAGAAAAATATTAAATAAAAAATGATTTTCCGATGTGGTTTACTCAGATTTTCCCAAAATGCCTTTTACCTTTCAAAGATAGTCAAATTTCAATTTGTCAAGTGATTTGGTAAAAATTTTGGCAATTCGGTAGTCAGTGTGGACATAAATAATCACTGGATCCTTAGTGATTGTTATGGAAGTTACACTAATAATAAGAAAATGGAGGTGATAAGAAAATGCAAACGGTAGTGAAGCATGTGTGTAGAAGTATCCAAAGATAAACCTGGAAACAGCAGCTCAATGCAGCTACCTGATTCGTCTTCGCAGGTTGCAGGAAACACATGTGACGACCTCCCAAGAACTGATATCCACCCGTTGCGGATCCAGCTTCAATATTGTAACCACAATTGATAAATTCACTAAAGTCAACGAGATCCAGCTTATCGCCATTAGGGTACCATAGACCTTTGGTCGGTAACCCTTTAGATAATGAAGGAACCGTTCTGCAGCAATCACCCAGTCCACTCTTATTCATTACTGACATCCGTTGTTAAGTCGAAACACTGGGTCTGGAATTATTCTTATCAAGCATTTTCTCTTCTTTCTACTTCTTCGATAACAAATCCCCCTCTTTATTGGCTAAGGTTACATATCCTCCAAAGATATTCTGATCAATTTACTGGAGCGATATGACACCTATTTTGTGCTAAGATGCCCCACTGTCAACAATCAAATGACTGCTGATAGTTCCTCCTGGAACACCCTGCACACTCGTTCAAAGATTAGTTCTCGAGGGGGACCCAGGCCATGACCATCTCTGGTTGGCCTAAGTCATCAATCATAGGCAGCTCCATCCACCTACCATGAGGGGTGGGTGTTTTCTCATCAACAACAGTTGATGTAGATGGTGCTAATGAAGTAGATAAACTCACAGATGGTGCTTCAGCTGCTTTTGGCTTCCAAATCTGGTCATGCTTAGCCTTTACAGGTCTTTGCTTCACAGATTTGGGTGGTACCTGAGACTTCACCTTTGGTTCAGCCGGTGGCTTTGCCCTTTGGTTAGTCTTTGGACCTGCTTTTGGGCCTCCCTTGGGTTTTGCAACCTTAGGTGGAGCCTTGGAGCTTGATGCCTGATCAGCTTTAGGCTTTGCACCATCAACAACAACCCTTTGTTTCTTTTTCACATTCTTTGGTGTCACCTGAACTTGTTGTTCAGGTGTCTTGTATCTTTGGTTGTTGTATTTAGGGGGCTTAAGTGTTTTCCCCTTTAATTTTCTCAAATAGGGACAATTAGCAATCAAGTGTCCAACCTCGTTACATTCATAGCATGACCTCCATTCTTCATAGTACTGGGGTTCATACCGTGACTGTCTCGAACTAACCTGAGAAAATCTAGGGCTACAGCTCCCTTGTGAGCTTCTAAATCGAGAGGTACTCGGATATGAATCATAATCAGATGATCTTGGTGAAAAATTTCTTTGATGATTTTGAAGAGAATGTCTCATCTGATTAGTACCTTTCGATTTGATGGGCTTAAGTTCATTGATCTTGGGACCCTTTTGATTTTTCCCAAACCGATTCTTTTGATTCGCATGTTTGGTGGGTTTGTGTTCAACATGTTTCTTCTGATCAACGAGTTTTCTTATCTGAGCTTCAGTAACTGGTACTTCCTCAAAAATATGTTTAATCAAGGATTGATCCACATTCTTAATGGGAAACTCTTTATCAGAAAACAATTTGTCAGATCCCACCAACATGTACAGCCCTTCCGTGCCTTCAGCAAACTGAAAGTGCTTCTTTTCCGGTTCAGGTTCACACAAAATGTGATTTTTAATAGAGCTATGTGAACCTGATTGAGCCTTCTCAGTTTCCTGGGATTCTTTATTAGAAACCTCAAGGTCTGCCTCCGGTAAGGCCTTTGGTTTCAATTTCTCTTTCCGTCTATTTACAGAACATTTATTGTAACCAAATCCTTGATTTTCTTTTTGCCGAGACTGTTTTTTAAGATCAACATCATTTTTACTTAGCACAAACTTTGCAAACTGAAAACCATCTAGCTTATGTTGAGCTTTTTCATAATCAGATTTTGTTTGCGCTAATTCTTTCTTTATTTCCTCAAGAGTTTTAGAAAGCTCAAAATTTTCTTTCATTAAAATTTCATTTACGTTTTTAAGCTCCATTTCATTTGCTCTCAAAACTTCATTGATGGTTATACAATTTGCTAGATCGCAAGTAAGGGTCTGGTCGTTTTCAGACAGCCTTTCAATCGTACTTTGGAGTTCGGCACAGTTAGAACAGACAAACCTGGAATATCCTTGAGCAATAGGGTCAGTTCCGTGCTTCATTTGAACTCCAACTTCTGGATTTTCATCATCAGCATCTTCCTCTTCTGATTCACTTCTTTCGAAAGTTGAACAATTTGCATCAATTCTGTTGATTTCTTCAGAACTTCGTTCAGGATCTTGTTCACTGGATGATGATTCATTATCTACGTCTGTACTCTCTTCTGAGATTTGAGCACTCGCTAACACTTCTCCCGATTCCACAGTCTCTACTCGTTGAGCCAAACACGCAATTTCCCCATTAACACCTCCCATGAGTTGTGTCTTCTGGTCAAAGCCTTTCTCAGCAAGCACAGTAAGTAAACTCGTAGCATCCGTGTTTGCTGAGACAGACTGAATTGCAGGAGTAACCGAAACCACAACCGTTTCTTGATTGTTTTGAACATTGTTAAGTTGTCTGGTTTGATTCGGTTGACTTTGACTAGCATCTGACGTTGATTTCCTCTCCAGATGGGCCCACGGATTACATCCGAAAATCCTCTGTTGTTGTCGTTGTTGGGCCGGTTGGGTGTTCATTGAAGACGCGAAAGCCCATGGTTTGGTTGCATTTGCCATTATGAAAGCCTTGTGAAAAAGTCAACTCTTGGTCAACAAAAGTCAAACTTCGGTCAAAGACGGTTAACACCTATTTTGAAAGATAAACTTGGTCAACGAAAGTCAACTTCGGTCAACGAAAGTCAACTTCGATCAACGCGAGTCAAACTTAGGTCAATATTAGGTTCAGCAAGTTATAGGTGATTAGGAGTTGTAAATGCTAGCTTATACGTGATTACGCGTAATTGCTAGTGAATAGTTGAGTGATTACGCGTAAATGCTAGTGAATAGTAGAGTGATTACGCGTAAATGCTAGTGAACAGTTGAGCGATTACAAGAATAGGGGTGATTAGGGACCTTTCAGGTGATTAGGGGCTATACCACATAAGAAAGTACTATTCACGCGAATAGGCCTATGCTGTATCACTACTCACGCGAATAGGTCTATGATGTATCACTATTCACGCGAATAGGCCTATGCTGTATCACTATTCACGCGAATAGGCATATGCTGTATCACTATTCACGCGAATAGGCCTATGCTGTATCACTATTCACGCGAATAGGCCTATGCTGTATCACTATTCACGCGAATAGGCCTATGTTGTATCACTATTCACGCGAATAGGCCCCTATTCGCATGTAATAGGGGCGAATACAGCTGTAATCATGTGATTATGCTTGTAATCGCCTAAAGATTAGGCGATTAGGGACTGTACTCGCTAGAAGGTCTGCGTACTCGCTAGATCTGATCTGTAACTGTAACAACCACACCTTTCACTTCACACAAATATACATTTTTAGTCCATCACCTATTTCAAAAGTTCGCTTTCAACCCTCATACTATAAAGGATTGGAAAATCACACAACTTAATTATAACCGTATTTTTTTATTAAAAAAATAATGATGATGACAAAACATAAATTGTTAGGATTTTTTTTCCTCATCTTCCATGCAAATTGTCGTTGCCCACATATACATATATATATAATAAGACATAGTGTGAATGCAATTTGATGGACATTGATTATTCTTGAAAGAGTTATAACAATACTATTAATAATATATTAAACCCATCATTTCCGTTACAACCATCGGAATTCCAGGAGAAGTAATCAATCACCATAAACAAAACCCAACCTAAAACCTTATAAATAATGGACATTTCGCTCAGTTTTAGACTCGCACCACCACCTTAGGCACAGATCCGAACCATCTCCTCTAACTCAATTTCCATTGAACCTTCTAACAACTATTAGTACCAGCGAAAACTTTGACACCGCCTACGCTACTCGAGTCAAAAACACCACCGGCCACCACTTTCGCCGTTGTTTATAAGTTTCATGACCGTCGCGCCAAGCCTCGTTGTTGTTGATGTCATTTTTGTTTCACGATTTAGCGACCACCACACATCCGGTCATCATTTCTAGTATTCGCACATACGGTCACGAAGAGGATGACAACCAGATTCTTTGGTATACTATTTTATTTCATTTTGTGATGTGGCCTTATAAAAAATGTCACCACAACAACTTAACAACATGTATATTATATATATATATTATTTTTTATATAAAACTAATGTTATATTATTTTATTATATTGGTTTATAAATATAAAGGTTAAACTTTCTATTTTCATAAGGATGATACTCGTAAAAGATTAATTTCTGATATGAAACTTCAAAACGATCATTTTACAACTTTAACGGTTAAGTTTTCGTCGCCGGAAAAAAAAATTGTAACCCAAGAATCATATAACCGATGTGGTGTTTGTATATTTATTTCGACAACTATGAAAATATAGGTTCAAGTATAATCATTGATTCACATTAATATCTTGCAAGTTCATCATCACGATCAAGTGAGTATATCTTTTCCCCTTTTTACTGTTTTACTATTTTGGGGTGACTCATGTACTTATTATAAATTTTCTATTTCTTATACTTAATGCAATTCTCATGTGTGTTTGCTTTATGTTAATTGGTGTGTCTATGACTTGTCAAAATCATTAACCGCTGGACGGCCTAGCTTTTCAATGAATAGTACTATGGTATACCCCCTTGAGACTCTGTTGAGAGAATCTTGGTCATTGTCTTGTTAATTCATTATTCAGTTGGTTAGTCATGTGTTAGTCATTATTCTCAGGTTTGGTTTTGAACGGATATTACTTATTACATAATTGCAAATGGTACCGCACACGAATTGCTAAACACTTTTCTACTATATTTATTTAGACAGGGTATGCTCACCAATACAATTTTTTTGTATTGACCAAATTATTTTGTACATGTTTCAGGTTGTTTTGAGATGCATCATTTAAGCTTTCGGATTTATATTAGATTTTGATTTATTGTATTTCAATTTAGTTGGCAGTTAGAATCGTTGTATTTCATTTGAATGTATTAAACTATTTAATCAAGGTATTCAAATTTACTCTTTTAGTCCATGAGCTATTGAACAATCGTCACTACGTGACACCTCGATGTTTCCGCCATCGGTTGGGGTGTTTCAGATTGGTATCAGAGCCATGGTTATAGGGAATTAGGTTATTAGAATGCCTTTTAGCCTAGTCTATAACTAAGCTTACTTTCGCGAGTCCTCTCGTGTATATTTCTCTTATTCTTATATCTTCTTTCAAGATATTTTCGTTATGATTATTTCTCGTTATTCTTTCGATATTTTGCTTGGCGAAGAAGACACTCGTATTTCACAAACAAAACGATATCATCAAGTTAGGAGTGACATCCATACCTTGGTGATTAGTTTCACTCCTCTATATGTTATTTATCTTTGGAATATATCTTTGAGGTAGGAGTGACATCCACACCTCAAAGAGTATTTCCTTTAAAAAGAAACTTAACCACTAAGCTGGGAGTGATATTCTTAACTTAGTGATTGGTTTCATTCCTCAATTGTTTTCAATTTTGAAATACATCTTTGAGTTAGGAGTGAAATCCACATCTCAAGGATCTGTTTCTACATCTCTTTTTAAAGTCTCGCTAAAGGTTTTGAAATTTACCAGTGATGGGGTATGTGCAATCGGGAAAGATGACCGTTCACTCATAGGTTCAAGTACGCTCCCCACAGGTCACTAATAATATTTCCATTTCTTTGGCTAGTCACCAGTTTCATTAGAAATATTTTCATTTGTTGATTGAAACTCTTATCATAATTTTTTTCATAATGAAGTTATTATGTCTTTTGAGCTTTCTCTATTAATAGCTATCGCTATTTGTGCATTTTTCCGTTTTTCATTATTGACTCTTAAGTTTTGTTTAACATTTGGATTTTAAGTTTCATCTCTTGATGTTTTATATACTCATTAATTATTCGCTTTTGGATTTTTTCATCATCATTATTAAAACTTTTATCCGCTTTAAAACTTACACTATTTTCATTTATGATTTGTGACTTCTACACTATTGTCGCATTTGCTTTTATCATTCACGTCATCTTAAATCTTGGTCTTTTAAAACACATTAGATTTATACATATTTCATGAAATGGTTTCATTTTGCATTTTACAAACCTGTATTACATATTTTAAAAGTCAAATGTAAACCTTTTGTTTTCAAATCCAATATATATATTTCGGGAGAAATATGCAGCTAATAATAAGCTTTATAACACTTTTCAAACTTGACATCTCGTAATTATGAAGATTTTTCAAATAAACCTGTTTTGAATCTAAAACACTCTTCGATTCCTAAAAAGTTATCCTCATACATTACTACTATCCTTTCAACTATATCACAAAGTTTGAGCAAACTACGTTTTTGATAAACGGAAATTTATCTTAATACACTCGCACTTTTTCAATCGCAAAACTTTTGGTCTAACAAAATGTTGTACATATCCTATCAGAATGTTACTAATTGTCCTTTATCATATAGTGTATATATGTAAAACTAACTAAATTTAAACCCTTATGTCAGTAGACTATACGACTGTTTGCGTACTCTCACTTATCGTAAATTTCATTATTTTATTCTTACACCATTTTATTCATAGTTATTTCTAACACGTTATTTGTGATTTTTTTTATTTCACCCTACTCGTTTGCAAAAGTTCAACTCGTTTACCTTCATTTTGAGCAACTGTGCGATTTACTCGATTTATATTATACTATTCTTTCAATCGAACTTTTATGTTATACTTATATACTTACATGAACGCATATTTTGTATGCATATGTTTCCTGTTTTGAGCAAAACCATGTTATACTTTACATTATTTTGTTCATCATCAAGGTCAATGAACATACTAATTGATAACTCGTATGAGATTTAAGCCAGTGCCCACGTACGACTCGGACTAGAGTATTTCTTTAATCCGAGGGGAACGGTGTAAATCTCGAATTTTATCAATATAAGTGTTTAGAGCCCAACGATGTGAAACAGAAGTTACCGGTTAAGGGTGAACCCGAAAGGGAAGAACCTCTAACCATGTCTATTACTTACACAGTACTCTCATTACGGTTAAAGGGTAAACCCAAAAGGGAAGGACCTCTAACCATGACATGATTGAACATTATTTCATTACAGTAGCTTTTACATACTGGTTGCACGCATTTGTTCCTGGTATTATTTATGTTAGGATTATGGAAAAGCATAACACCCTAGTGTAAGGTAAATCGATGATTACGGTCCGGAACGCAATCATGGGCTTACAGGTACATGAGGGTGGTGTGTGATTCTACTTAGGCTATTGGTAGACAATTAGTACGAATCCAAAGTATCGGGAGTGTGGTGGGTCAGCTGCGGTACACCCTATATATAAGCATAAACGATACTGCGGGAACGGACTAGGGGTCTAACCAAGAACCTACCCATTATTACTTTATAATTACCTCTTCATTAGAACGTTGACTAATAGCTAGCATTTCCGATAAGAAAGTTCTTACCCGAGCTTTAGTTCGTCTTCCTAGAGTGTTTCTCTTGACCACCTCTACAGAAAACCTTAAAATTTGTATACTCTTACACTCTCTGTCATTCGAAACCTTGTTGCATGTCCTTAATAAATTTCGGTCAGAAACATTTTTAAAGTAGGGGGACTACTTTCCTCAGTGCCTCTGCTCTCACCAGTTACACAATCCCAAAACCTTTTTCATTATAAACTCCTAACTTTCTAACCTTGGGTCAACTATCAAAGATTTTGAAACATTTACTTTGGTTATTAGACAACTACTTTAAATTTTGTCAAACCATAAATGATGCACTTCTGAAAACTTACTTGTTCAAACGCCTTATGTTTTAGAGAAACCTCCACTTGAAAGGAATTTCGAGACGAAATTTTCTAAAGTAGGGGAGACTGTGACAACCACACCTTTCACTTCACACAAATATACATTTTTAGTCCATCACCTATTTCAAAAGTTCGCTTTCAACCCTCATACTATAAAGGATTGGAAAATCACACAACTTAATTATAACCGTATTTTTTTATTAAAAAAATAATGATGATGACAAAACATAAATTGTTAGGATTTTTTTTCCTCATTTTCCATGCAAATTGTCGTTGCCCACATATACATATATATATATATAATAAGACATAGTGTGAATGCAATTTGATGGACATTGATTATTCTTGAAAGAGTTATAACAATACTATTAATAATATATTAAACCCATCATTTCCGTTACAACCATCGGAATTCCAGGAGAAGTAATCAATCACCATAAACAAAACCCAACCTAAAACCTTATAAATAATGGACATTTCGCTCAGTTTTAGACTCGCACCACCACCTTAGGCACAGATCCGAACCATCTCCTCTAACTCAATTTCCATTGAACCTTCTGACAACTATTAGTACCAGCGAAAACTTTGACACCGCCTACGCTACTCGAGTCAAAAACACCACCAGCCACCACTTTCGCCGTTGTTTATAAGTTTCATGACCGTCGCGCCAAGCCTCGTTGTTGTTGATGTCATTTTTGTTTCACGATTTAGCGACCACCACACATCCGGTCATCATCTCTAGTGTTCCTTCGCACATTACGACTATTACGGTAATGATTCATAGATCCTCAGTTTTTTTTTACGTTGAACGTTAATGTTTATTTTTCTCTGTTCGAATATAACCTATACACCGGCGACTTAAACGTATAATAGGAGAGAGACATGCGGAATTTTTTTAAAAACATATATGTATATTCAAGAACATGTATATACTTGTCCTTGTTTTCCTTTCTAGTATTCGCACATACGGTCACGAAGAGGATGACAACCAGATTCTTTAGTATACTATTTTATTTCATTTTGTGATGTGGCCTTATAAAAAATGTCACCACAACAACTTAACATGTATATTATATAAATATTTTTTTTATATAAAACTAATGTTATATTATTTTATTATATTGGTTTATAAATATAAAGGTTAAACTTTCTATTTTCATAAAGATGATGCTCGTAAAAGATTAATTTCTGATATGAAACTTCAAAACGATCATTTTACAACTTTAACGGTTAAGTTTTTGTCGCCGGAAAAAAAATTTGTAACCCAAGAATCATATAACCGATGTGGTGTTTGTATATTTATTTCGACAACTATGAAAATATAGGTTCAAGTATAATCATTGATTCACATTAATATCTTGCAAGTTCATCATCACGATCAAGTGAGTATATCTTTTCCCCTTTTTACTGTTTTACTATTTTGGGGTGACTCATGTACTTATTATAAATTTTCTATTTCTTATACTTAATGCAATTCTCATGTGTGTTTGCTTTATGTTAATTGGTGTGTCTATGACTTGTCAAAATCATTAACCGCTGGGCGGCCTAGCTTTTCAATGAATAGTACTATGGTATACCCCCTTGAGACTCTGTTGAGAGAATCTTGGTCATTGTCTTGTTAATTCATTATTCAGATGGTTAGTCATGTGTTAGTCATTATTCTCAGGTTTGGTTTTGAACGGATATTACTTATTACATAATTGCAAATGGTACCGCACACGAATTGCTAAACACTTTTCTACTATATTTATTTACACAGGGTATGCTCACCAATACAATTTTTTTGTATTGACCAAATTATTTTGTACATGTTTCAGGTTGTTTTGAGATGCGTCCTTTAAGCTTTCGGATTTATATTAGATTTTGATTTATTGTATTTCAATTTAGTTGGCAGTTAGAATCGTTGTATTTCATTTGAATGTATTAAATTATTTAATCAAGGTATTCAAATTTACACTTTTAGTCCATGAGCTATTGAACAATCGTCACTACGTGACACCTCGATGTTTCCGCCATCGGTTGGGGTGTTACAGTAACCTCACTTTTGCTCAAAAACTGTCGTTTTTGCCTCAAAATCTTATCCAAAACAATGTGTTTAAACCCCAAATGATTGGAAAAGTTTCCAAAACACTTTTAGAACAAAACCTAATCAAAAACACACGTTTTTATCCATAAACACACACCAAGAATTTGAAAATAAGGGTTTTTATCAAAAACTCAAAGTTTCAAACTCCAAAACAGGTTTTTGCTCAAAAATCACAACTTTCCCATAAAAACCTACCTGTTTTTGCTCGTTTTTGCTATCAAAACACTCGTGATAAGAGCCTCGGCTCTGATAGGATCAACTAACGGGTCACCCGACAATCACGAGCTTGATATTTAGAGTGCGGAATCCTCTAAATATGTTCTAATAACAGAAACGAATATGAAACAATGATATACGAGTAATTAACACACACAAGTGGGTCAAAAGATTAAAGATTTATCACTAAAACAGAGCTCGAGTGTTTACAATGATCAAATCAGACCTTACAGACCAGGGGAGGGTGTTTGGAGAGTGTGAGTGGCAAGAACTAATCATTAGGGCAATGATTGGGACTATTTATACCTCTCGTACTCGTACAGACCACTTCATGCGAGTACGAGGTCAGTTCATGCGAGTACGAGGCTATCCAGCATGATAAACTAGCGAGTAGGGCCGTACTCGCTAGTAGGTACATGCGAGTAGGGGCTATTCGCATGAATAGTGATATGGTATAGGCTGTAAATGCCTGATGCTATCCCCTACTCGCCTGATGTGTCCCAAACACCCCGAAACGCGTATAAACGTCTCCAAACACCCCGAAACGCGTCCAAACATCCTATATACTAGCCTAGGGACATCATGTACTAACAGACTCCCCCTTGGACCAGGCTAGTATACGATTACGAGCCATAAACTGCCCGATTAACCTAGCCAACGACCTATAGAGACCTATCACTAGCTAGGGACATACAAACAATGCACTTACATCTAATAATAAGTATAATAATAAGTATAGACATAAATGAAATAGGATTTAGAAAATGTATAGTCACTAACAATAACATTATTCATAACATATATATATATATATATATATACTAAGTAGTTAACTCGGCCGATATATTGGTACCGATATTATCAGCGATATTGGCTGATATTTTACCGATATTCCCGATATTGGTGTTTTTCTTCTTAGTTCTTCCATTTTTCTTACTTCTTATAGTTGTTAGTACTGTTTTAAGTCTTAATTGTTAATAATTAGTATTAAATATTAGTGTTGTAAATCTTAATAAGTTCCCATTTGCTATAATTGTTAGTGTTTTGCAAGTTGTAAAAGGTTAATTTGTTAATGGTAGGAGAGCATATTGAATTGTTAGTGTTAAATTGCTACATGTATGGATTTTGCATGATATAAAAATTGCCGATATCCCACCGATATCTCACAACGATAACCTATATCTCAAATATCGGTCCTTCACCGATATCCAATATTTTACCGCATTAATTGTTTAGTATATATATATATATATATATATATATATATATATATATAAGGTAGAGATCCTAAAAGAACCAACCCCTATTTGAGAACTGAGAGAACCATTCTTTTTTTGAACGATCAACTAAAGTATTGCCGGGTACTCTGTACGCGGCCCCCAATGGCCGAAAGGGGCCCCAGACGGCCTCTAGTCCGTACGGACAGAGCCCTTCGGCCCACCCGTCTCCTGTTCCAGGGAAAACCCGGCCCACAAACCCGCCCGAAGGCACGACGGTAGTGAACCGATAAAACCTGGAGGGATCAGGATTCGAACCCATGACCACAAGGGTCAAGGGTCTCTCCATCACTTCCCAACCACCTACCCCACCACAAGGGTGGGGGTATCCATCACATGCCTCCCCTGGGAATCGAACCCGGCTCCCCCAAAGAGAGAACCGGCCCTTTTACCACTAGGCCACATGATCAGGATGCTGAGAGAACCATTCTGGGCCACACATTTCATATAAAGGCGAAAAAATAAATTTTTTTATGCATTAATCGCACATTTTTATGAAAGAAAAAAAATGATTTTTTTTTAATTTTTTTCATTTATACATATGTGTATATAGCAATTATACATATGTGTATATAGCATTTTTCAGCTATACATATATGTATATTTCAGTTATACATATGTGTATATTGCATTATACATATGTGTATAATCAATGTTTTAAAAACCGGTTTCTACCGGCCGGTTGAACCGGTTATAACCGCTTACCAGTGTCTTGGCCGGCACGAATCAGTCCGGTATTTTAGGAAAACGGTAAAGGATTTGAACCGCCGATTAATTCTGCTATACCGGTTTATACCACTATACCGATACCGGCACAAGGTTAAACTTTGGACTTTGGACTTTATCGGCCTATAGTGATGATATAATACATGTGTGGTGAGAAAGAGCATGAACCTGATTTCTTAGACACAAAGTTATTTGTTATATATGGTGTTATGTAATTTTAGTATATTATGATTATTGGTACCTAAAACTTCTTATCAAAGATTTTAGAAAACGAAAATGGTTATACTTTTGTTGACGATGATTGTGAATTTTATCGTTTAAGCAATCATAAACTTGATGCATTCAACACTCCAATGGCATAATCCTAGTATACCCTTTCGTATAAAAAAAAACTTTGTTAAAAATTGGGTACTTTTGGATTATTATTTTATTATGGATTCACTTTTGAATTATTCTTTACTATGAAATAATGTACTAATGGATTACTTTTTGAATTGAAATTGTATTTTAAAGAATTATAGGTTTAGCTAGTTAATCCGTTGAACCGCCCAATACAACCCGGTTGAACCATTTCTGAGTTCCATCCGGTATGGTTAAAAAACCGGTTTTTAAAACATTGTGTATAATGCAATTATACACATGTATATATTTAAAAAAATACAAAAAAAAAAAAATTCATGCTTATAAAGCAGCGATTAAAGCAAAAAAAATTGCTTTAATCGCTGCTTTATATGCAGGAAAAAAAATTATTTTATTTTTTTTGTATTTTTTTCAATATACACATGTGTATAATTGCATTATACACATATGTATAATGCAATATACACATATGTATAACTGAAATATACACATATGTATAGCTGAAAAATGCTATATACACATATGTATAAATGAAAAAAAATTGAAAAAAAATAAAAAAAAAATTATTGCATAAAAATGTGCGATTAATGCAAAAAAAAAATAAAAAAAATTGCCTTTATATGAAATGTGTAGTCCAGAATGGTTCTTTCAGTTCTCAAATAGGGGTTGTTTCTCTTAAGATCACGACCCTATATATATATATATATATATATATATATATATATATATATATATATTAAATTCTATATTTATGATATATATTTGTTTATAATACACTAAAGTCTTCTAAGTGGAATTGAAAAAATCATGCTAATTTAATGTAAAGGTCTTAAGTTCAGTCATAATTGGCTTTAACACCGTATTCAAAAAAAATTTATTCATTCCTCTTTACAAAAATTTTGGCCCAATTTTTTTCGTCCGAGACCCAAATTTTTTCTAGTGTTCTCGGAGACGGCCCTGTATATACACACATACATACGCATCTAACATCTTATAAGAGTGCGTCCAATGTCTACGTATTATTTAATTTTTTAATGACTAATTTTGATGTACATATACAGACCGGTGTGTCTAATGGATCACAACGTTGCATACTACCTATAACAATATATATAGTACAGCCATCTTTCAAGTTGATTTGATGCTTTTTTTTTTTTTTTTTTTTTTGTAATGACTTTGATTCACATCACATGTGTATAACAATGTGTCTAAACATTAGAACATGCATCCACTTTCCAAGTCTATTCTAATGAGTTTCATATAAACACTTATATATATAATGGTGAGTCTAACCTATAATTAGAGTGATTCATCTACTTCAGGATTGATTTTTGGGAGATTCGGAAGAAAACTAAGATGTCACTGTGTACTATGGGGAAACTAAGAAAAAATCGGAAAAAAAGTTATGTGCCACTAATGTAGCACACGGGAAAATTTGAGGAGGCTGAAACAACTCCCTCCTCCCTCAAACAAATCTAAAAGTGACAATATATATGAAAAATAATCTTATCTTACCAATTACATATTTTTATTTATAAATAATCTTACCAAATACTTTGATGCTATTTTCTTTTTGTGTAAATTTAAACGGCTCGGCTCAAAAACAAAAACTACATCATGCAGTACATAAATACAAACACACATTTATCCACATATATACACGATCTATATACAAAGACACTTGTATGTTTAGGCTATGTATTGTGGTTCAAAGTGAGCACAAATATTATTATATCATTTCAAGCAACCTGAATGTTGACATGACAATGGGTAAAGCTTGAGTTCACTCACTTGACCCTGTTATGGCTCAAGGTGAGCCTGCTCGCTAGCGTCATCATTCCCACCTGCAATTCTTCTTTTTATTTCCTCGCTAGCCCACGCAAGCAGGCTCGCGTCTACTCGCTCGCGGGGCCGTTAATGCGTGAGGGCCGTGGTGTTCGCCAGCCACGTGTCTCCTTGACTCGCTCGCGCCTATTCACTCACAGGCCACAACACGGTGTAATATATAATGGTATGAATAATTCAAAAACAAGATTTCTAAACATATATTTAATTTCTTTAATAACAAACTGAAATCAAGATCATGATTCTTATAATTCCAATAAATAAACTTCCAGAAAATTTTGCAAACACATGCATGAAAGAGCTAATGACTTGATTGAAAACATTAATCATCATTGTTTTCTAACGACATTATCATTTCTTTTAAACCAAAACTTTGTTTAATTAAAATCATTTAGGAGTTAGCAAAACTCATTTTGATATATCAAAGTAAGCAATAAATCAGGTTTAATTTTTTTTTTTTTTTTTTACCAACTGAATTTTTTTCTCCAATGGAATTTAAACCCCACCCATTAAAAAAACAATGTCTTATCCAACACCCTAATACACTAGGCCAAACGCCCTTTGGTTTAAATGGGTTCTAAACTTCTAATCAAAATAGACTTAAGATTAAACAAGTCATTATAAATAAACGTATGAACTTTTCACTCACTATATTTATTTTTATGACGGCTAAAAGCGATCGCGGCTGGAGTTGAGAGTGTGCACGGCTGTGGCAGTCATGACAATGCCAGCAACAGTGGTGGTGCAAAGGTGTTGACGTTGGTGGAACTTTCAAAAACCATAATGGTTTATAACGTACATGTAATAGAAATGTTTGATTTAAGTTAATTATGCTAATCTTTTTTCTCTTTTGATAAATTTTACGATTGGATTGGTTAGTTACTTCACGAGATATATATTGAAACCAATTAAGTTCAATGCAAGCACCAATATAGACACTCCCCAACGAACTCCGGAATATGTTAGTAATCCCTCGATAAAATTCGCGGTAAATCTTTTACATATTGTCATGTTTTCTGATGAAGTATCAAGCATGGGCGGACTCACACCCATCCCAAGGAGTGTGAGCGCCCACCTTGAAATTTTTTTTTAGTGTTTATATATACGCGTTTATCTCGTCCGCACCCCATAAAAATTTTCTATCGCACCCCTTGGATTTTTGAAACCGACGAAAAGCAAGGAAACAAGCCTTCCTCTCCCCCTTTATAAGCGGTGGCGGTGGTGGATTGGTGTCGGTTATGGTGGGTGGTGGTCGGTGGCGGTGGTGGTAGGGGGCGGTGTTGCTGGTCGTGGCAGCGGTAGGTGGGTGGTGGCAGTGGTAGGTGGGTGGCGACGGTGGTGAGATGTGGTGTTGTTAACAAAGGGTGGAAGAGAGAATGGTCGAAGGGAATGAAAAAAGAAAATAGGGGAATTGATGGAATGATTTTGAGAAAATTGAAAAAAGAAAACACCCTTTTTCACTCCCTCACAATAGCTCATTGCCCCATTCCATTTTGTCTCTCATTTGCATACCCAACACTACCTAAGTGATTGGAAGCTTATGTCTACGTAGCAGTGTTGTGGTTCATTTTGTAGTATATATAGATAAGCCATTACACGTAGTCTTAGGCTATCCGACAGGGATGATCAAAATTTGATTTGGATTTGAAAACTTCCACTCGACTCGAATTCATGTCGGCTCAAAATTTGAAGCCAAACTATACTAATATATATATATATATGCATTAATATATAGATACGTATATGTATACACACATGGAAAAAAAAACATTCTAGTTTTGATACAAATTCTAAAAGCTTATAGTCTTTTTACCATTCCCTATTTTACAACTAGTGCAAATATCAGCGTGTTGCTATGGGTACCCATATTTTTTTAGCGCACGTTGCGTGATGAGTTTCACATAATTTATTTTTAATACCAATTTGTTAAGGCAACTAATATATCAATTCACAAAGAGAACAAGAATATATAAAGCATAGAATTGACATTCAAAACAAAAATTTAAGATATAACAGACGATATTATGGGCAAATCGACCCGGACACAACTATATGGACCTGCATTGCAGAATGTCACATCTAACAAAACCATATCTTATGTATAACACATGTTTAGAACCCAATTTAAATAGGATTGCGTAAGTGATATATAACTCACAAAATCACAAAACACATAACATATGGCACTTTGCAATCATATACATACTAAAGTGGAATTGGATTTTGATTAACCTTGTGAAACGGATTCTAAAAAATAAGTTATGTATTTGTGAATGTGTTATTGTAATTTTCAAACATATTATTGGTTTAGAAAAAAGGTGTATGAACAAATTATGAATTAAATTGAAAAAAAATAAACAATAAGAACGGTTGATTGAAAACTATTTTATATTGAAGGTGAATGGTAGAAAATGACACTATTTTATGTTGAAGATAAATTTGAACTAAGACGCTTCATATGTCATCTTACGTTTTATGTAAAATTACTAAATAATCCATCTAGTTTATCTAATAATGTATTATAGATAAGGTATATTTTGTTCATTTAGCTTGAGTTCATAATTGTTGTTTAGAATGGAGCATTGAATTCATTAAGCTTGGAAGTTCCATTTTGAATGTTAGACTAGTGGTACTTGTTAACTTGTAATGAGGATGTTGCCATGTTGAATGTTTGCAATCTTAGACTATTCGTATATCATTTTGAATTTTTATAATGTGGTATATTATGGCCACTGTTTTGAAAACCGGACCGGACCGGCCGGTCGGACCGGTAGGACCGGGCTCCGGGACCTGGACCGGTCCGGTTCAGGTGGTTGGACCGTTTTTGCAGCGAACCGGGTCGGACCGGAAAACCGGCCGGTCGGACCGGAAAACCGGCCGGTCGGACCGGAAAACCGGCCGATCGGACCGGAAAACCGGTGGTCGGACCGGTTTTTTATTATTTTTTTGATATTTTGAGTTTCGAAGCATTTTTTGGCCCGGTTCGTTGGACCGGTCGGACCGGTTGGACCGTGAACCGCCTGAGGGTCCGGTTCGACGTCCGGTCCGGTTCTGAAAACCTTGATTATGGCTACTTAAATTTGTATATGGGTGCTATAATTATGGTTCTGGTCTTTTGAAGTATTGATAGTTTATTAATATTGTAAATTAGTATTTTTTTTATTGTAAAAGTAATTCATTTGTAGTAATTTAAAAATAAAAGTAAAATAATTTTTTATTTATGTTCGTTTTTAATCGAATTTGATCCGAATACAAGTTTCAAATATGGATCGATTAGATCAAATTTAAATAGAATACAAATTCAGGTATAAGAAATAAAAATTCAAAAACTTTGATGAATTCGTTTATTACGAGAATTCGTTATTTGATTCGTTGAATAGGCCGTTATGTTACACAGATTTTAACGGCCATAAAGTGACTGACACATCCTCTTACTACTTTTACTCACTTTTTTTCCCTTCTATTATTTTGTTTTCACAAGTTTTCATTGCACCTCATTTTTTAGCTTTTTTTTTTTAAACTAAAACTTCAATAAAAACAAGTCAATCCCCAAATCAAGGATTGCTCAAAAACCACATTACAATATATACAACGGGTATTTTACCCACGCATTCCACTCAACAGAATAACGACCCGAGCGATGTTTAAACCAAAGATATGACATAGACTTGATAATCGCTACCACCTCAACAACATTTGGAGTAACATCATGGAATACTTTTTTGTTTCGTTCCTTCCATAACGCCCAGCACGTCACCATAATAATACCCCGAACTATTTTCTTGCCCCACTTAGACTTTGAAATATCATTAGGCTTCTGCAACAACTCATCAATCAAGCCTGTAAAAGGATTACCCATCTTGCACCAACTCGAAATCTTGCTCCACACCCCAAAAGAGAACCCACAACGCACAAACAAATGCTCGGCGGATTCCACATCATTGTTACACAACGGACAAGACGTATCGTCGATGCGAATCCTCCTCCTAACCAAGGCTAACCGGGTCGGAATCCATTTTAACTATTACTCGTTTAGTTAACTATTATTTTTATTTTAACTAAATTAGATAAATAAAATAAAAAGTGCAATTGCTTTAGAAAAGTACACTAAAAAATCTACAAATAAATTTAAAAATGAAATAAAAGTATGTAAATAAGAAAAACCTAAAAATCAAACTAATCGATTTCGTATAAAAACCGTTAAGGCGGATCTTTTTTTTTTTTTTCAAAAGTCTTTTTGCCCAACTCCGACATGTCGTCGGGTGTTCACCCCAAGCACCACAAAATCATATGCATGTCTTTCGTTCCTTGAGGGCTAACAACTTTTTGATATGCTGGTCAAGACTATGAACTTGTGCTTGATTATTAGGATTGGTTGAAGACAAACCGCTGCCTTTTTTTTTCTCTATTTTGCACAATCTCTCTCCATCGGTTGAATTAGGTCAACCGGTGCATTTGGAAGTTCAAACTCATCGCCAGTTTCGTCTAAACTAAATTGCAATTATGCATCCATAACGGCTTGAGGGGATGTTGCGTCTTAGGATGATGAGCTCTTCGACCTTTTGTACTGTCCCACACATTTATAAGCAGGACGAGATGCCACTTTGTATTTTTTTTATTTTTTTACTTAAGACTAGCCACGATTTTTCCATTAGAAATGGATGGAGCTTACCTTGCCTGTAGATTATATGCACATTGATTAGAAAATATACAACATTAGCATCGCTTTGTACACCATGTTTTGGTTGCAAGGTGTTGTTGAAGATAACATTAAATGTGGTGCATTTTTTCCTGCGTTTCTCTCCATTTATCGGAAAAGGAATCCAAATTCAACTAGGCTTCACTTCCCATTTGATTATAAAAATACTTTGCGAACATGCTTCCAAAATATGGTTCTTCTTTGTAATCAACTATTCAAAATGAAACACAACATAATATATAAATATATTTAAAAAATTAAACATTATATAAATATTTAAAAATGAAACATTATTATATAACTACTGAACGCCGAGTCCTTTGAGATGTCCACCCATACACGAGCCAAAGCTAGCTCAACCTCACTAGACCACTATTCACAAGTTTTTTCAAGGGGTTCCGCTTTAACTCCTTTTTTTGTGTTTTTTGTCATGAGGGGCTCGTTTGTATTGACTGTACAAAGACGGGTTGATTTTCGGATATGGTCATTTGTGAATAATGGGTGTTTTGGGCATAATGTTCATAAAAATTGGTTGTAAGTGCAACGGCGTAGGATTTGGGGACATCGGGACGATAACACCCAGAGCAAAAAGTAAATTGTTGTGTTGGGTGTTCGCTCAGCTTGGGTTTGGTTTTATGCATTGTTTGGGTCAATGTGGCTCTATGGAAACATGGTGTTGGGTTTACAAAGTTCATAAAAAAAATTAGAGAGGGGAATTGTTTAGGGTTTGACCGTTTAAGAATGAATTAGTGTCGTGAAAACTTAAAATGTGTGTGTTTGTGTGTAGGGAGAGAGAGTGAGAAAACTAATGATCAAGTAAACGGTCTCCTACCATTTGGGTGGGCCTCCACCATTTATACCTTCTCTACCACTCTGTTCCAGAGTTTCATTAAAGGATGGAAGAGAAAGGATTGGGAAGGAAGTGGGGAAAAATCATGTTCCAGAGTTTTTTGTAAGAGGGAAAGGGAGGGAATGAGAGGGATAATAAAGAGGATTTTAGTGTGATTTTCAATCTTTCCAATTTGAAAGGAATTGGAGAGAATGGAAGAGGAGGGAGATCCTTTCTCTTCCATCCTTTAATGAAACTCGGGAACACAGTGTACAAGCGTTAAGCCCTCAACGCCCCCACCGAGTTTCACGGCCTTTAACGCCCCAAGGGGGAGTGTGTGACACCAGTCAACGGTCCAGGTTAATACACGTACGCATTTTACTTATTATTGTCATTTCATGTGCATAATTAGACATTTTGCACACACTATAACCCCCCCCCCCGGTCTAGTGAAGCATGAGTTATTCAGGAAACTCAACAAAGATCAACCGTTTATGCATACAACACCCGAACAATCACCAAAAGCATTTCGTGAGGTTACCACACTCTAATTCCTCACTAACACATGTATACGAATCACAAACATAATAAACTATAAACCTAGATAATATGTGTTCACGACTAATAGATATTGATACATGTTGATATCATCATCGAGTCTTTATACACATCATGTATCCATACAAACTCATACGATGCCCGATCATTTGCAACTAAAACACACCTACATGATAAGTTATGAAAGATTGATGTGGAACCCATGTTAATTAATGGTCTTTCCAACAACACTATGCCAACACACACTTTTGTATATACAATCGGTTGGACACACACCATCGAACACGACTAAGCCGACACATGAGTATGTTTATATACACTCGACATTCATGTAAATGCACCTATATATGCTCTCGACTATCAAGGGGGAAAACAACAAGAAAGTTAACCATTCACAAGTCCTTTTCACCTTGATTCACCCATTAAGAAGAAAACAAAACTCATGACTTAGCTAAGCAACCAACACCCTCTTCTTTCCTTTTCTTTAATCGGCCGAAACATAGATCATGTGATAACTATCTCTTACACACAATTAGGCATAGAACCTCTTCCCAAGATGTTGATCAGCACCCCTTTTAGATTGATGCTATCAATCGACCAATGAAACCAAGACAAGAGGATTCTTGTCAACTTGAAACACAAGATTGGAAACTACCCTAAACACATAACACTTTCCAATATATGACCACTTACCTTGATTAGATAACAACAAACTCTATGCTTCCCCCTATCTACCTCGGCCGAAGAACCACACAAACAAGTCAATTGTATCATGAATGAAAGGGACACGTCAAGAACTAGTGTTATGCATAAGACAAAAATCCAACCTATCCATTCTTTCACCAAAATAGGACCTTTCCACACCACCTTATGATTGCTTCCATCTTTTCCTTCTTTGATTCACCACCTAGCCGATTACATGAGGCCACACACACACACACACATACCTACGGCTATGGACATGAGTTGGATTAGGACAAAGGTTGACAACTACATCTCATGAACTCATGTTTATACCCCAAAATAGCTACAAGACTAATGTGTATCAAGCCCTATGTATGACAACCCATACCTTTTGGTGCTTCCATTCACAATCGGCCACCATGTGGAAGACAAAGCATGCTTGCCTCAATCTTATACCAATTAGTGATTCAAAAGCTTAACCCTTACAAGGAACCTAGTACACTTAAACTTACCAATTATAACTTTGTCCTTACCCTCCATCGACCACTATATAAGGAGGCTTCTTGATCATTCAATTTGCACCAACACAACCCAAATACTCTTGCAAAGAAATCAGTTCTTCCCAACCCTCCTCCAAACCCCATTCGACTAGCTAGAGGAAGCTTTCAAAGACCACAAGATTCCCTTGTATCACCAAGTCTTGAGGTAAGTCTTAACCACCCATGTTCCTCGTTTTTCTCTCGGCCCTATTGTGAAACCGGATTAGTGCACCTATAGCTTGATTAATCGGCTCATAACCAAGCCTAGGCTAGTGTCATTACTCGGCCAACATGGATGTATGATCTAGCTCCTCAATCACAATGCTAAACTTAGAAACACTATGCACACACTAATCCACTTACATATGATTGGCTATAGGTGATCACATTGTCGAGAAACATTACTAATTGATATTAGTTGGCTTTGATGAATCAAAGAATGTTTTCGGATCAACACCTCACATAAATTACCCATTATAAACCGGTTTTCATAACTAAAAGTTGTTTGGTTTATGTTCAAAGCTAAAGGTCTATGATCAAGGTGTTATAATCGGCTCTTATCACTAATACGCCTTGTAATGGATCGGAGGTATTTTGATAAGATAAGATCAATCGATTTTAATCCTTTAAATGATCAATTTTCAAAGCCACGATATGTGTTAGCTTCGGCCATTACTTATTAACACATGTTAATGAGACTCAAACACATGTTAGCACAAACTTGGGTATATCAACGGTCTAAACGTATGTTAAAACACTCGTTTTATTACAAATTGATGTGCTCAAAGTGGTTTAATAAAAACTAACTAAATTGACCTAAACTAGACACTCTAAGTTTTAAATTTATAACCTAAGACTCTCTAAACCTAAACCACACAATCGGCAAGTGTACCGGTCAGTGCAGTACAGCTAAAGTAAGTCCGAGTATCGAACCCACGAGACTCTAATGGAAAACGTAAACTAGACTCGATAACTTATCTACAAACTGACTTAAATTGTTTTGTTGCTTAAGGGGGGGTTTTCTAACAAACTAATTGCAAATAAATAAATAAAACTTAAATAATTGAGGACACGAACTGGGAACTGGAATTCGGATCAGGTGATGGGAAGGCACTACCTAGGCTAGAATCCTACACATGAATGATAAATTTCTAATGGCTATGGAACTGGTGTGGAACCGGGATCTTAAAATACTAAACATCAAGAATAAACTAGACACCCTCGACCCTTCTCAAGGGGAAACCCTAGAATACTGTTGTGCTGTTAAACCACCGGTTGAGAGGTTACCCTCACAGGCTTACCTACTCGAATCTTAAAGTACCCGCTAGACAGTCTACCTCACAGCGCGAAAGTCACAGTACACCCGAAAGTGCAAGGGGTAACTACAATATTTCTGATAAGACTTGGCCTACAAGGAATGCTAGGGAAACTAGGAAGATCTTCTCACAAAGCCTCTAGAACTAGCAATTTAACACCCTAGACAGACCAACAATCTCGCACCTCACAGCTATTGAGAATTGGTAGAACACTTAGAATTATCTAACTAACAATTACAACTCCTATGGATAACCTGCAGAATTAACCATAAACTAGTCGCTAACACTCAGTCCGCAACCTAACCCGCATTCATACATGAAAGACATTCACAAAAACACAAGTGGAGTTTATAAAAATTAATTAAATAAAACTAAATACGCATACACACCAAACCAGAAAATAAAAAGTTCTTTACTTTAAAATTCAACCCACAACCAAAAGTTCCAAAACCGAAAGAAAATAAATCAAACAAGTGCATTCATCATCGCCTAGGTAGCGTCAAGGTTTAGCCAATAAAAGTCATGATAATATCAAAACAATAAAAACAAATAATATTCATGGCGTTCACAACGGGTTAATATAGAATAAATAAATAAATATTGAATTAGAACCGACCCGTGCTCACACCTAGGCTTCAACCCTTGACCTGCTTCTCTTGATAATTCTCCCTATTCCTCTCTGTTGATGTCACTTCCTCAAGTAATATTGCCGCTGTTATGCTCCTCCCCTTCGAATCAATGATATGATTTATTTATCCCCCTTTATAATTGTGCGCCTCCTGTCCTCCATTCCTTTCTTTATGTCGGCTCCCTTTTATATCTTCCACTTAATGAAACCCTCCCAATTAATTGGGCCTTGGGTTTAGGCGTGACAAAGAAAGTCACGTTTCTCCTTTTCTTTCTTTTTTTCATTATAATATTATTATTATTATTATTATTATTATTATTATATAGATAACTTCGTGCTCTTGACTCAAGTGTTTTTTACTTGATCAAAGTTGCTCGTTTACGCTCCAACGTCTATGAACACCTACAAAATATAAAATAAATAAATAAATAAATACTAAAAATGACACAAAACTAATACAAATATATAAAAACCTAAACTAAATAAAATAGACCGGTACAAGCCTAAAACTAATAAAAACACTATCTAAACGACTCGAAAATTATACAAACTTTACATTGGAAATAGATGTATTTTACAATACATCAAATATCCCCACACTTATCTTTTTTCGTCCCTGAAAAAGAATTATGCTATGGAATCATAGTTAGGTTTACATCCATTTTCAAAACATAGGTTACTTAATTAATAATCTACTAACGTGTTGATTGGGATTGCAGATATATTGATCCTCTTAAACCCATACCGGTTTCCAAGCCCCTTTTTATTTATGTTAAGTTCATGTTGATTAGTCTATCTAGGGTCTCACTCGAAGGAAGCCACGGTTCCTCCTAATCCCGCCTCAAGCTTATGAAGCTAAAGGAACGACCAATTGACCATTTCCCAACCGTCTTATGTAGAAAACCAAGAGAATTTAAAATCACTTTTTTTTTCTGCATACTGAACTCAGAGGGTGTGACCAATCCAAGTCGCTATCCCAGTGGCCAGGCATCTTAAGCTTCAACATTTTTTTTTCTTTCATCTCAGCATACTTAACTCAGAGGGTGTGACCAATCCAAGTCACTATCCCAGTGGCCAGGCACCTTAAGCTTCAGCATTTTTGCTTTGATTTCTAAATTTTTTTTTAAATGATTAGAAATTCTAACGGTTTTCTACTTATAACGGTGCTTCTTATACTATTTTTGGCGTTTTCGGTCTCCCCGAATCTCCTAGATGAGAACCCACAAAATAGCCTAACATAATTAATTTATTACTTTTCAAAGGAAACCTTTCTACCGGCCGAGCCTACCCACATATCCCAAATCAGACAAGTTTTCAATCAATTTTAATCTCTTATTATACATACTATTTGAAAACCGGACACCTAACTTTACCTATCATTTTCCATATTTTATATAATGCAAACTTCAAAATCAGGGACTTTTTTTTTTGTTTTTTCTTTTTTTTTTTTTTTTTTTGAATTTTTTTTTTTTTTTTTTTTTGAACTCAAAACGACACTATATACAGACTACATGACATTTTCCATCCCCACACTTAAACTCTACATTGCCCTCAATGTAGGAATCGAAAACGACTCAAAACAAAAAACTAAATTCTGAATACAAAAATAAAAAAGACAAGGGCAAATTGGAAAGGACTTAGCTGGTTTCGCGTAAGCTCCAAAAAATCTAGTCCAATCCAGCTCGATCGTATAGCATTTCGGTCGCGATCGGCTCTGACACAATGGTAAACTCTGGGCTTGCCTTGACAAATGATAAACAGCTCTGGAATCACCCGAAAGGAGATTGAGTACGGGCGGTGCAATCCAAACCTGCGCAAAACGAAACAAACAAAACCCGAGCATAATACCGAACCACAAATAAAAATAAAAGACTCAAACTACTAACTTAGACTCATAATATAACAACAAACAAGGAGACGTACCTGCTTGGCAAAATGGCGGTGAATGGTAGTAGAACCAAATGGGTAGAAAGAAAAAAAAATGGTTCTCGCTCAACGTGAAGGACACTGGTGATCACAACACGCGTTGCAAGCGAAAAAAAATATAACTTTCCGGGGTAATAGCTGGTCGCATGAGGCGAACAGGTCAGCCCAGACTCCTCACATTATGTGAAAAGCCTTTTTTCACAGAAAGTTAATTTATTTATTAAAATTTTTTTTTTTTTTAAGAAAAATTCCCTTTTATTACCCAAACCTTTTCCAAAACTCCCATTCATAAATATATATATAAAGATGATACATGGGATCCGCTCATGGTGAAATTTCCTCTACCCAATCAAACACGCAAACAGACTCAAAGACACAAAAACAAAGATAAAATAGAAAGATAAAAACCTATGAACCACTACCAAACGACGGACCACAAAAAAAAATTAAAAAAAAATGAAAAGCTAGAAAAAAAATAAGTATAAATATAAATTTACAAACTCTACAGAGCCTCCCCACACTTAAACTTAATCAGGGGGCTTCTCTTTTATCTGGACCCGATTTAACCCGTTTAATTCCACCCGGTTCTTATTAAAAATTGAAGATTTATTGGTGGGAGTGAAAAGTAATTTAAGCATTTTTAATGGGTCAAACCACCAGAATTTAAACTTACCTGGAATTAACCGGATGCGTGGCATGTAGCAAGAAGACTGGTCGTGCTTGACTTTCACTGGCTTCTTCTTCTCCAACTCGTGCCAGCCGTTGATCCTCTTCCCTTTCCGATCCTTTCTTTTTCTCTTCCTTGCCCTCTCCCGTGGTGTTGTTGATTTTGAAGTTCCATCTATTACTAATACCACGGGCCAGCTATGGTGCGCTTCTTCTTCCACCATTTCCACGGGATGATCCCCACACTTATTTCTTTCATCTGGTGCAGGTTCAGTCATGTCTGTCAGTTCACCTTCGAGTAGGGCATCTAGGTATGCTATATCTCCATCGGGATCAGACTCCCCTACTTCCTCATAAATAGGCAAACCCTCTAACTCGAGATCTAAAAACTCATCCTCTTCAGACAACGACTTCTCACTCACCTCGTTGTCTTCCTCTGCACCAAACATCATATCTATGGAGTCCCCCAATTCCACTTCTTCTATCACTTCTCTCCTCACCAACGACCTTTGATACGCCGCCCATTCTTCTTCGTCGTCCTCTTCATCAGAGTCACTCCCAAAATCATATATACTAACCTGTGGCACCGGAGGTGGGACTTCAATGTCCATTTTCGTCTCCGTGATTGGGATGATCTCTTCATCTGACTCGTCTGCGTATTCCATGATCGGCTCTTTCCCTTCTTCTGGAAACGTTGGGAACAACTCCCCTCGAGCGTTCATGTACCCGAGGTAGTTGCCCTCCTCATCATATGTATAACCGACTTTCGGCAGCTGCTCTTGCTGAACCTTTTCTTTTTCTTCTTCTTCTTCCTTTAACCTTCGAGCAATGTCTTCTACTGTTCGTTGAAGATCTAAAAGAGCAGCCTGTCGGTTTTTCAGGAGGATGTCGTGCTCTGCTAACATTTTTTGGGTATTTTCATCTTTAGCAACTAATAATGTCAACAAACTCTCTATTTTACTCCAATCATTACCACTATTCTCACAAGAATTGCTTCCAGAAAATTGATCAGGATACTGATTAAAATGTGGCTGCTGATACGAGTCATCATAATAATATGTAGGACACCCCTGTGAATAGTATGGCTGCGGCTGCACAAAGGAATTAGCACAATAATGTGCAGAGGACCCCGCATTTTGTGGAAATCTAACGGTAAAATAGGGTCCTCCACAAATTTCAAACATATTTACAGACTCGACAGAAATTAAAATACACAAACAATTAGACTCCTACGACTCACTATACAAAAAGACAGACTTAACACAAAACATAAGTAGCACAGATATAGCAGATAAGTGTAATCAAAGCTAGTAAACGCAATCGCCAAGAGTCCCCGGCAACGGCGCCAAAAACTTGATGTGCTCAAAGTGGTTTAATAAAAACTAACTAAATTGACCTAAACTACACTCTAAGTTTTAAATTTATAACCTAAGACTCTCTAAACCTAAACCACACAATCGGCAAGTGTACCGGTCAGTGCAGTACAGCTAAAGTAAGTCCGAGTATCGAACCCACGAGACTCTAATGGAAAACGTAAACTAGACTCGATAACTTATCTACAAACTGACTTAAATTGTTTTGTTGCTTAAGGGGGGGGGGGGGGGGGTTTCTAACAAACTAATTGCAAATAAATAAATAAAACTTAAATAATTGAGGACACGAACTGGGAACTGGAATTCGGATCAGGTGATGGGAAGGCACTACCTAGGCTAGAATCCTACACATGAATGATAAATTTCTAATGGCTATGGAACTGGTGTGGAACCGGGATCTTAAAATACTAAACATCAAGAATAGACTAGACACCCTCGACCCTTCTCAAGGGGAAACCCTAGAATACTGTTGTGCTGTTAAACCACCGGTTGAGAGGTTACCCTCACAGGCTTACCTACTCGAATCTTAAAGTACCCGCTAGACAGTCTACCTCACAGCGCGAAAGTCACAGTACACCCAAAAGTGCAAGGGGTAACTATAATATTTCTGATAAGACTTGGCCTACAAGGAATGCTAGGGAAACTAGGAAGATCTTCTCACAAAGCCTCTAGAACTAGCAATTTAACACCCTAGACAGACCAACAATCTCGCACCTCACAGCTATTGAGAATTGGTAGAACACTTAGAATTATCTAACTAACAATTACAACTCCTATGGATAACCTGCAGAATTAACCATAAACTAGTCGCTAACACTCAGTCCGCAACCTAACCCGCATTCATACATGAAAGACATTCACAAAAACACAAGTGGAGTTTATAAAAATTAATTAAATAAAACTAAATACGCATACACACCAAACCAGAAAATAAAAAGTTCTTTACTTTAAAATTCAACCCACAACCAAAAGTTCCAAAACCGAAAGAAAATAAATCAAACAAGTGCATTCATCATCGCCTAGGTAGCGTCAAGGTTTAGCCAATAAAAGTCATGATAATATCAAAACAATAAAAACAAATAATATTCATGGCGTTCACAACGGGTTAATATAGAATAAATAAATAAATATTGAATTAGAACCGACCCGTGCTCACACCTAGGCTTCAACCCTTGACCTGCTTCTCTTGATAATTCTCCCTATTCCTCTCTGTTGATGTCACTTCCTCAAGTAATATTGCCGCTGTTATGCTCCTCCCCTTCGAATCAATGATATGATTTATTTATCCCCCTTTATAATTGTGCGCCTCCTGTCCTCCATTCCTTTCTTTATGTCGGCTCCCTTTTATATCTTCCACTTAATGAAACCCTCCCAATTAATTGGGCCTTGGGTTTAGACGTGACAAAGAAAGTCACGTTTCTCCTTTTCTTTTTTTTTTCATTATAATATTATTATTATTATTATTATTATTATTATTATTATTAATAGGTTATTATTATTATTATTATAATATAGATAGATAACTTCGTGCTCTTGACTCAGGTGTTTTTTACTTGATCAAAGTTGCTCGTTTACGCTCCAATGTCTATGAACACCTACAACATATAAAATAAATAAATAAATACTAAAAATGACACAAAACTAATACAAATATATAAAAACCTAAACTAAATAAAATAGACCGGTACAAGCCTAAAACTAATAAAAACACTATCTAAACGACTCGAAAATTATACAAACTTTACATTGGAAATAGATGTATTTTACAATACATCACAAATCAACCACAAATGGTAGATTGGAGACAACATGTGGCCCATGACAATACGTGGGGCCCATACGGGTCTACTGCACATGACAATCTACTATAAAACCGACGTACACAAGAACATGATCCACCCCTACTAATGCTACGGTTCACAATAACAGGTGCCCAATTTGTATGATAAACAAGAACGTACAATTTACCGTGCTCTTAATAATCATAGGGCAATCCTTGTCTGGACGGTAGTTATCTCACATTTACAACTTCACTAGACCACACGTGACACTATCATGTGAGTTTTCACGGCCCCATTTTACTACTTTTACATTTTCGGGGGACAAACATGCTACAACTAGTTTAATACCGTTTTGTGTGTACATTATATCGTGACTACCATGTGAAACATGAGACATTTGGTTCATGAGCTCAACAGTCCTCGTATTACATTATATTGTAACCATTAGCTATCAAAAGCCACGGAACACTTAAATGGATCTATTGGGTTGACACCCCCACCCTTGGTTAGTCGCTCTAATCGGTTACATACAAAAGAGTGTTAATATTCTACTATATATACATTGTCTTTAGTGTATAATGCACGAGGCACAACAGTCAAGAGATTTGGTTACGGGACTCATGGATTGCACAGTAATCATTCGCTTAGCTAGCCTATGATTGGTCATACACGAATTACATGAACATTTTACTTGTTCCAGTCAAACCTGTGAACTTACCAACATTGTTGTTGACAAAATTCTTATGCATGTTTTTCAGGTAATTGATGACGAGCAGTGGAGGGTTAAGTGGGGGGTTCGAGCATGCACTGGTGGTACCACTTTGGATTGGGTTTTGTCAGTCCCGTGATGTTTAGTTTCAAGTTTATGAATTTCAGACAATTTCCTAGCTTCAAAACAATGTTATTATGGTTTGAATAAATTTTATGGCAATATCCATCCCTTAATGGTACTTATTTGAATAAATTTGTGTGTTGCTTGAACCTTGTGCTTGAAAACCTTTCGAGGTCGCATCCCCGTGGTTCCGCCTTGGCGGGGTGTGACAAAGTGCCACCTACTATAGCGAACAACCATGTGGGTAAGGATGTTGGCCCATAACTAGGGGTGTAAACAAGTCGAGCCCGGCTTGGCTCGAGTTCGGATTGTCATGCTTTTATGAGGCTCAACAGATCAAGCCTACCATTTTGAGCTCGATCTCAACTCAAAAGTAAAACCTACGAGCTCAAGCTCGGCTTAATGTAATTTGAAAACAATTTAAATGAGTTAAATATCGGCTTGATTTCGACTCACCAATGCTTATCTATACTATATATAATGCACTTTAGAATAGTAGTTTAAGATATCCAAATGTTAAGAACTTTTTTTTCCTTTAATGCATAAGGTACGATACTAAATGGAGTAATTAGTCTTTCAAACACTTTTACGTTTCAATTCTCTCATCTTAATTACATTTTAATTCTCTCATCTTTAACCAAATTCTAGATAATTAATAAATTACTAGTTACACTTTAACCCTCTTATAAAATAATAACTACCCCACGATTTTTAAATGACCGTAATTTTTTCATACGTTAATATTTTATGAAAAAAATATACCGTAAAAACAAGCATTTTATTTTTTTTTAAATTTGAATATAGCATTTCTATAGTTTTTTAATTAAAAATGATAGGTTATATAACTAACAATGTCTAAGGGTAGGCAATAATTGAATTGTTAACCTAAAACAGGCGAAATAGAATCAAAATCAAACAAAAACTAAATTAACTGAAATCCTATTAACCGAAAACCAAACTAGCCAAAATTTGGTTATCGATTTTATTTTACCCTCTTTTAACAAAAATTAACCGAACCATTCATATATTTCTAGCTTTTATACCTTCAATTCATAAAATTCATATTTTATACTTACATTTTATGTATTTATACATCCATTTCCTATACTTATGTGATATGTCTTAGTTTCATGTATTTCTAAGTAAAAGTTTTAGTCAAAGTTTGGTTTTGGCTATTAACCGAACAAAAAAAAACTTCAATATAACTGAATAAACCAAAATGATTAACCAAAAACAGATTGGTTAATAAATTAAGTAACCGAAGACTTTGTTTAGGCCTAGCAGTGTCAGTGTTTCTCGCCGCATCGTACGGACACTTTACTAGTTAATTAAAACTAAACATGTTCAAGTAGAAAAAATCGTATACATTAAAACATAGGAAAAATTACAGAAACTGTCCTTTATGTTTACATCATTTTTCAGCGGTTGTCCTTTAACTTCAAAATTGATGAGAATCGTCCTTTATGTTGTAAATTCTTGCAGTTCTCGTATTTTAGGCCTAACCTGGTTAATTTTTGTGGTTAAGTTTGGTCATGTGGACCCATATCGTGGCAAAATGACAGTTATGCCCTCATCTCTGTCTATCATCTCTATCACTGCCACCACTTACATTCTTCAATAACCACCCACTCCCACCACCTCCACCACCAGGCCACACCACCACCTCTACCACCAACCTGCCACCATCACCACAACCTGCCACGAATAGCCCCTAGCACCACAACCTGCAATCAACAACCTTACATCACCACCACCTGCCAATTCACTTTCCTCATCTTTCTCACTACCTAAAACCGTGTCCAGGTCTTCCTCTTCTGCATAAACATGGGAGTCGACTTTTTCATCTTCCATGGTCTTCTTCCTCGACTGGGGACAAGGAAGGCGATGTGACACCCGGCAAATTCTGGTTAACAATCATACATGTGTTATGTGTGTTTATGATTAATATCTAGGGTTTTTATGATTCAAGATGAGTGATTAACATGTTATTAAGTTAGTTTCAGAATAATATTGATGTCATGATAATAAAATCTGAGTAATAGTTCATTAGGGTTATAGTTGTGCATGTTAAGGTGATGATTCGTGCTATGTGTATGGTGTTTGGACTACATGGGTGCATGCAGGGCTGATAATACGAGGCAAAACAAAGGATTTTAGTTTAAACATGTTTAGAATAGTTGTTGGGATGATATTGGATGGTTACACACGTTCTGGATCTGATTTGGAGCGTTAAACGCGCGAAAAACCGGAACAGCTGGGTTACTGGCGATTAGCAACCCTAATCGCCTATGTTAGGGGCGATTAGGAGGCTAATCGCCTATGTTTCATGCGAGTAGGGGCTAATTGCTAGTAGATACATGTCTTATGAGCTAATTGCTAGTAGATACATGTCTTATGACCTAATTGCTAGTAATTACATGTGGTATAGCCCTAATTGCTAGTAATTACATGTGGTATAGCCCTAATCGCTAGTAATTACATGTGGTATAGCCCTAATCGCCTATAATAGAGGCGATTAGCCTTCCTAAATGCAGTTGACCAACCTAAATGCTAGTTGACTTTTCCTAATCGCGTGTACTGCTGCTGTAAGTGTAAATTAGCATTCCGAGACCCGATTTGACCTGTAGGAACATGTTAGGAACCCCGTAACATATCTAATAACTTGGTAACATATGTTTGGATGTAATTATGTGATACGTGAGCTATGTGCTATAACTTGTTGTGCGTTAACGTATGTTAAGTGTGATTGCATGATTGTATGTTTGAGAGCGTAAACATAACACGGGGAGTCTCGGGTCACCAATGGGATGTCGAGTCTTGTACTTTGGGTCAGTTAAACAGTCACGGTGTTTTCAAACGAACTTGGTTATGGTCTAGACATCTAGGGACTAACTAACCTGCGGGTTATTAGTCTAAGTGCTTGTAACTGTCATATGTTAGGTCGCCGCTTTACGGGACTAGCATAGCTGCTGAGTTATTCGTATTACGAAGTAACGCAACTTAAGGTGAGTTTACGGCCCCTCTTTTAAACTGGTTTCACATTTTTGGGGGAGAAAACATGTGTTAAAACGATTATTTGGTAACTACTGTCATACTATGGGTTTCTATTGTGTACTACACAATCTTTGGAAGTCCCGAGGGGAACCATGAATGTGCGGGTTTGCACAACGGGGAAATGTGAATAGCGCTATTGGGAGTGACCAACCCGCTCGTCGACTTGGAGGGTCGGCGGGTGCATATTGTCTCAAACAGGAGCAACAGGAACAACAGGTTTACTACATCGGGCACACATTTGGTTTACGAGTTAGTAATGGTTTTCCAATCGTGGTAGTAACAAAACATACGCCTAGCTAGCGTACACTGGTTTTTGATTTGTTATAGTATGGACAGGTTGACTTGGTACTTGGATTACAAAACCTGTAAACTCACCAGCATTTTTGTGCTGACGTATTCTCTTACATGTTTTCTCAGGTCGCTAAGGTAGCACGACTGGACTAGGGCGCACGCGTCTGCACGGCGTCTAGTTAGGGTTGCATGGTTTTACAAACGTTGAACATTGGTTTACTATTGAATATTGTTTTGAATAAGCTTCCGCTGTAAACGGGAATTTTAAACATTGTTTTGAAATTGCATTATGTTCATTTTAGACTTGTTTATTGTGATCGTTGGTTTGGATCCTGGTTTTTCATGCGCCTCGCGGTAAAACTCCACAAGTGGATTTTGAGGGTGTGACAGATTGGTATCAGAGCCAATGGTTATAGTGAACTAGGACTGCATGTAGGGTCTAGTCTATAGCCGAGTCGCACACACTAGACGATCACATGGTACTAAACATTATGGTGGTTTACGTATGGTCTTGTCGGGTGTCTCTAAATCATTTGGTCTTTCTACGTTACATCATCCGTTCTATCTTAGGTTGGGTTACTTGCTTTCTAGGCAGTGTAGTATATTGGGGTAACTCGTATACTCTTGAGATTTGTCCAAGGCTCGGACATCTCCCTTCTATACTCCAATAGAAACACTTGTTATAAACTACCGTAGCATTACAGTGTATAGCTACGAGTCTATGTCTGGTGATTTGAACTTTGAACTAGGAGGACACTGGGAGGACCATGTAGAGCGGTTTATCATTTTGGGTGCACACAAAATCATAAACCGAAATGCATGGAAGCCCTAGTGAGCTCTGGGTTTGAAGGGATAGTCCTGGATTGGATCTAGCTTGATCTTGTGAACGCTAGTGGTTATCATTAGCTGCGAAACTAAATCTTCTCGTTCTTTTTGTCAGAATCATGTCTGGAGTACGAGGAGGACGTGGAGGTGGTCGCAATGGTGGACGTGGTGGTGGCCGCGGTGGTGGTGGTGGTCGTGGAGGTGTGAACCTAACACAAGATGACCTGAACAACTTGCTGCAAGCTGCCTTTCAGCTAGGGCACAATGGTGGCGGTAAGTTGATTTATCCGTTTTCGCCTTGTTGGCAAACTTCGTTTACATCCTTTGTGGTTTCTCATGTGTTTCATTTCAGGTGGTCCTGTTAACCCACCCCCACCCATGTGTACCTACAAGATGTTTCGGGACTGTAAGCCCCAGGAATTCTCTGGCACTGATGGTGCGGTGAGCTTGCTTAGGTGGCTGGAGAAGGTGTAGTCAGTGTTTCTGATGTGTAACTGTCTCCCAGTGGATCGGGTCAAGTATGCTGCTGCTTTATTCCAGGATGTTGCTTTGACCTGGTGGAGAATAACATCACTCAGAACATGGGTATTGGGGAGGCTTATGCTATGCCTTGGGAGAATTTTGTGCAACTGTTGAAGCGTGAGTACTGTCCAAGGGAAGAGGTGCAGAAGTTAAAGCACGAAGTGTGGAACCTCAAGATGTCTGGGTCTGAAATTGAGAAGTATACTGTGAGGCGTAACGAGTTGGCAGTGTTGTGTCCCGATCTGCATGTGCCAGAATACAGGAGGATTGAGCATTATATCTCGGGGTTAGTGCCAGAAATCGCAGGGTTGGTAGCTGCTGGAAATCATCCTACATACTCAGAGGTGGTCCGATCGGCTCATAGGATGACCAACTTGAAGGTGAATGAGGGTATTTTGCCTGCTAAGGGTTCGACTGTCAAGGCCCCAGAGAATAACAAGCGTAAGTGGGAAAACGAGGGGAAAGGATCTGGGCCAGCGCAACAGGGTAAGAGGTTCGATAATGGGGGTTCTTCTTCTACTGGTAACAAACAAGGTGGTTATGCGGGGAAACTGCCTAAATGTAACAAGTGTGGACGTCATCATCAAGGGAACTGCGACAGTAACCGTTGTCATCACTGCCAGCGAATTGGGCATTTTGCTAAAGATTGTCGGGCTACACTTCCATCGACCCAGGCCCCGACTACTAACTCAGCTCCTACTACTCAAGGAACTACGCGAAGACAAGGATGTTACAACTGTGGTGAGACTGGGCATTACAAGAAGGACTGCCCGAAACTGAAGCAGGGCGGGAACAACGGTAACGGGAACAACGGGGGCGGCGGCAGGAATGCACGTGCCTTCGTCATTGGAGCCGCTGAGGCTAGACAGGATCCTGACACAATTACCGTACGTTCCTTCTCAATAATCGCTCTGTTAGTGTTTTATTTGATTCTGGTGCCGACAAGAGTTTTGTATCCATGGAAGTTAGTCGACTGCTAGATGTAGTACCCGTACCATTAGAGACTAAATATGTTATTGAGTTGGCTGACGGTAAAAAGATTGAAGCTACTTGTGTCCTTCGGGAGTGTCAACTAGAGTTGTCGGGTTTGTCTTTTCCCATCGACCTTATGCCAGTGCCCTTGGGTAGCTTTGACGTTGTGGTAGGCATGGACTGGTTATCCCTGTATCGCGCTGAGATTATCTGTTATGATAAGATCATTCGGATTCCCCTTCCTGATGGAGAATTCCTTTCTGTGTACGGTATCAAGGGCGGTGCTCCGCTAAATCTCATTTCCAGTATGAAAGCCCTTAAGTATCTTCGAAAGGGTTATTCGGCCGTTTTGGCACTTTTGTCTGTTTCCTCTGCCGATGAGAAGAAGATTGACGATATTCCTGTTGTACGCGAGTTTCCTGATGTGTTTCCCGATGATTTATCTGGTCTTCCTCCCCATCGTCAGGTTGAGTTCGGTATTGATCTCGTACCGGGAGCTGCTCCTATTGCTCGGGCCCCCTACCGTCTTGCACCTCCCGAGATGCAGGAATTGTCTAGTCAGTTACAGGAACTCTTGGACAAGGGTTTCATCAGACCAAGTTCTTCCCCTTGGGGAGCCCCGATTCTATTCGTCAAGAAGAAGGATGGAAGTTTCCGATTGTGTGGACTACAGAGAACTGAACAAATTGACCGTCAAGAACCGTTATCCTCTTCCACGTATTGATGATCTATTCGACCAACTCCAGGGTTCTAGTTACTACTCCAAGATTGATTTGAGGTCCGGTTATCACCAGTTGCGCGTAAGGGAAGCTGACGTTGCAAAGACTGCCTTTCGTACACGTTATGGCCATTTCGAATTCTTAGTCATGCCTTTCGGTCTCACGAACGCGCCGGCGGTTTTCATGGATTTGATGAATCGCGTTTGCAAACCATACCTTGACAAGTTCGTCATTGTGTTTATTGATGACATCCTGATTTACTCCAAGAACAAGACTGAACACGAGGAACACCTGCGTTTGGTTTTGGAACTCTTGCGACGGGAACAACTTTACGCCAAGTTCTCAAAGTGTGACTTTTGGTTACGCGAAGTTCAGTTCCTAGGACATGTGGTTAATGAACTAGGAATTCATGTCGATCCGGCTAAGATCGAAGCGATCAAGGACTGGGGAGCACCAAAGACACCAACTGAGGTGCGGCAATTCCTAGGCCTTGCGGGCTACTATCGTCGTTTCATTCAGGGGTTCTCGAAGATCGCTCAACCCCTCACCACTCTTACGCAGAAGGATAGAAAATTCGACTGGGGTGAACCACAAGAGTCAGCGTTTGAGGAACTAAAGTCTAAACTGTGTTCTGCTCCTATTTTGTCCTTACCTGAAGGCCCTGATGATTTCGTTGTTTACTGTGATGCTTCTATTCATGGTCTCGGTTGCGTGTTGATGCAACGCGAGAAAGTGATTGCGTATGCTTCTCGTCAACTCAAGGTGCACGAGAAGAACTACACCACCCATGACTTGGAGTTGGGTGCAGTGGTATTCGCGTTGAAAATTTGGAGACATTACTTGTACGGTACCAAATGCACAATCTACACCGATCACAAGAGTCTTCAACATATTTTCGACCAACAACATTTGAACATACGACAGCGTCGTTGGATTGAACTCCTGAACGATTATGATTGCGCCATTAAGTACCATCCTGGCAAGGCGAATGTGGTAGCAGACGCCTTGAGCAGGAAGGACACGGTTAATCCTCGTCGCGTGCGAGCGTTGCAGCTCACCATACATTCCTCTCTACCTGACCAACTCCGTTCTGCCCAGTCAGAAGCTTTGAAGGAGGAAAACCTTAAAGCTGAAACCATGCACGGTGCCGACAAGCACCTCGAGAAAAGGCCGGATGGCCTGCACTATTTCGCAGAACGTATATGGGTTCCTTTATTCGGGGGACTTCGGGAGCTTGTCTTAGATGAGGCTCATAAGTCCCGATATTCTATTCATCCTGGTTCGGATAAGATGTACCAAGATCTGAAGGTGCTTTACTGGTGGCCAAACATGAGGTCGGATATAGCCTCATACGTGAGCAAATGCTTGACATGTGCTAAGGTCAAAGTGGAATACCAGAAACCGTCGGGTCTCTTGCAACAACCTGAAATTCCAGAATGGAAATGGGAACGGATTACAATGGATTTTGTCACGCAACTTCCTAAATCACCAAGCGGGAATGATAAGATATGGGTGATTGTTGACCGATTGACGAAATCAGCCCATTTTCTCGCTATTAAAGAGACCGACACCATGGATCGTTTGGCTCGTCTTTATCTAAAGGAAGTTGTTTCTAAGCACGGGGTGTCGGTTTCTATTATTTCGGATCGTGATTCCCATTTTACTTCTCACTTCTGGAAGTCTTTGCACAAGGCTTTGGGTACCCAACTAGACATGAGTACAGCTTATCATCCACAGACTGACGGTCAGAGTGAGCGCACAATTCAAACTTTAGAAGACATGTTGCAGGCATGTATAATCGATTTTGGCAAAGGTTGGGAAGCTCATTTACCGTTAGTAGAATTCTCATACAACAACAGTTATCACACAAGCATCAAGGCGGCTCCGTTCGAGGCACTGTACGGGCGGAAATGCCGTTCTCCTCTTTGTTGGGCTGAGGTGGGTGAGAGTCAACTCACTGGGCCTGAACTAGTGTACGAAACTTCGGAAAAGATCGTACAGATTCGTAACCGGTTGGCAGCGGCACGGGACCGGCAAAAGAGTTATGCTGATCAGCGTCGCAAACCATTGGAATTCCAAGTTGATGACAAAGTACTTCTAAAAGTTTCACCGTGGAAGGGCGTCATACGCTTTGGGAAGCGTGGCAAACTCAATCCGCGGTATGTCGGCCCATTTACGATCCTGGAACGGATTGGACCGGTGGCATATCGTCTTGATTTACCGACGGAGCTCGGTAACGTACATAACGTCTTCCATGTGTCCAACTTGAAGAAGTGTCTGGCTGACGAGTCTCTCATTGTTCCACTGGAAGAGATCAAGGTTGATGATCGTCTTCGGATTGTGGAAGAACCTGTGGAGATTCTGGATTACAAGATTCGTAGCCTACGTCATAGCAAGATTCGCATCGTAAAGGTTCGCTGGAACTCGAACCGGGACCAGAGTACACGTGGGAACGGGAGGATCAGATGAAGTCTAAGTATCCTCATCTCTTTCCTAAGGAAGCGTTCGAGTCGAGATATGTCTTTTCTGCAGCTGAATGAATCTCGGGGCGAGATTCCTTTTAACGTGGGGATGATGTGACAACTAGGGTAAATCTCTCTTTTTGGTTTCTATTTTTGGTTTCTATCTTTTGTTGTTTCCTTCGTTATTCCTTTTGGTACTTGTGCAATTTTCGGGACGAAAATTCTTTTAACGTGGGGATGATGTGACACCCGGCAAATTCTGGTTAACAACGTTGTCTAGATGAAAGTCTACCTTAGCGAGTCACGCGTATATTGCACTTAACTGGGTTAGTTAAGTCGGGTTATGGTTCGGGAACTATCGGTTTAGTCTAGAAGATCATTGGATGTTGGCCTAGAGGTTCGTTAGATGTCAGTCCTTAACCAAGTGTACAAATGGTGACGATTTGTAGGATCGTCAGGTCATACGGAACATACAAGTCTCGAGTCCCGGGAATTGGTGAACGAGTGTGAATATGTGTAATTGCAAGTGTTATGTGTTTACAATCATTATGTGACTTGTCGGTATGTGAATATGTGTTAACATATGTTAAAACGGGGTTTAACGCGCAAAACACACGGAACCAGCCCCTATAGGCGATTAGGGAAGCCCAATCGCCTATAGGGGAGGCGAGTAGGCTTCATTTGGGGTGATTGGGGAGCTAAATGCATGACCTAAGTGGCGATTAGGCCCAAATGCATGAAGTTACATGCGATTAGGATCCCTAATCGCGTGTAAGTCTGCACAATCGCTAGTTACGGGCTGGACGACTAAAAACGACTATAAATACAATGCTTGACCTCCTAAACTTCATAATACAAACCCTAGTCTTCCCATTACCCGTCCCAACACACACACAACCTCTGGAACGCGATTTTTGATCAAAACACAAGGTTTCAAGCTTAATTCATCATTCTTTTACAAATCTAAGGTTTGGTTTCCATCCATGCAATCTTTATAAACGTTTTTATTCAATCCCTAATGGTCCAGACCTGTTCTAAAACGAAAAAGCTTTCTGAAAATCGTTAGTAAGTGTTGTTAATCAGATTCTAACAATCATACATGTGTTATGTGTGTTTATGATTAATATCTAGGGTTTTTATGATTCAAGATGAGTGATTAACATGTTATTAAGTTAGTTTCAGAATAATATTGATGTCATGATAATAAATCTGAGTAATTGTTCATTAGGGTTATAGTTGTGCATGTTAAGGTGATGATTCGTGCTATGTGTATGGTGTTTGGACTACATGGGTGCATGCAGGGCTGATAATACGAGGCAAAACGAAGGATTTTAGTTTAAACATGTTTAGAATAGTTGTTGGGATGATATTGGATGGTTACACACGTTCTGGATCTGATTTGGAGCGTTAAACGCGCGAAAAACCGGAACAGCTGGGTTACTGGCGATTAGCAACCCTAATCGCCTATGTTAGGGGCGATTAGGAGGCTAATCGCCTATGTTTCATGCGAGTAGGGGCTAATTGCTAGTAGATACATGTCTTATGAGCTAATTGCTAGTAGATACATGTCTTATGACCTAATTGCTAGTAATTACATGTGGTATAGCCCTAATTGCTAGTAATTACATGTGGTATAGCCCTAATCGCTAGTAATTACATGTGGTATAGCCCTAATCGCTAGTAATTACATGTGGTATAGCCCTAATCGCCTATAATAGAGGCGATTAGCCTTCCTAAATGCCAGTTGACCAACCTAAATGCTAGTTGACTTTTCCTAATCGCGTGTACTGCTGCTGTAAGTGTAAATTAGCATTCCGAGACCCGATTTGACCTGTAGGAACATGTTAGGAACCCCGTAACATATCTAATAACTTGGTAACATATGTTTGGATGTAATTATGTGATACGTGAGCTATGTGCTATAACTTGTTGTGCGTTAACGTATGTTAAGTGTGATTGCATGATTGTATGTTTGAGAGCGTAAACATAACACGGGGAGTCTCGGGTCACCAATGGGATGTCGAGTCTTGTACTTTGGGTCAGTTAAACAGTCAAGGTGTTTTCAAACGAACTTGGTTATGGTCTGGACATCTAGGGACTAACTAACCTGCGGGTTATTAGTCTAAGTGCTTGTAACTGTCATATGTTAGGTCGCCGCTTTACGGGACTAGCATAGCAGCTGAGTTATTCGTATTACGAAGTAACGCAACTTAAGGTGAGTTTACAGCCCCTCTTTTAAACTGGTTTCACATTTTCGGGGGAGAAAACATGTGTTAAAATGATTATTTGGTAACTACTGTCATACTATGGGTTTCTATTGTGTACTACACGATCTTTGGAAGTCCCGGGGGGGACCATGAATGTGCGGGTTTGCACAACGGGGAAATGTGAATAGCGCTATTGGGAGTGACCAACCCCGCTCGTCGACTTGGAGGGTCGGCGGGTGCATATTGTCTCAAACAGGAGCAACAGGAACAACAGGTTTACTACATCGGGCACACATTTGGTTTACGAGTTAGTAATGGTTTTCCAATCGTGGTAGTAACAAAACATACGCCTAGCTAGCGTACACTGGTTTTCGATTTGTTATAGTATGGACAGGTTGACTTGGTACTTGGATTACAAAACCTGTAAACTCACCAGCATTTTTGTGCTGACGTATTCTCTTATATGTTTTCTCAGGTCGCTAAGGTAGCACGACTGGACTAGGGCGCATGCGTCTGCACGGCGTCTAGTTAGGGTTGCATGGTTTTACAAACGTTGAACATTGGTTTACTATTGAATATTGTTTTGAATAAGCTTCCGCTGTAAACGGGAATTTTAAACATTGTTTTGAAATTGCATTATGTTCATTTTAGACTTGTTTATTGTGATCGTTGGTTTGGATCCTGGTTTGTCATGCGCCTCGCGGTAAAACTCCGCAAGTGGATTTTGAGGGTGTGACAGGCGATTTGGGTTTCAGTTGTCGATTGAAGTTTTGTTTGCGATTGAAGCTTCTGATTGAACCGTCTCAAGAATAACCGTCGGCCACCACACTCCTCTGTTTCTCTGTCACCGACCTCCTCAACTCTCCCACTCCATTTTCATCTTCAGGTTCGTCTTCTCACTCATAACTTCCTGTTCACGATTACTATTATTATTATTATTATTATTATTATTATTATTATTATATTCAGATGTGAATTGATATTGTGTGATGATATTATTGAAGAATGATCGGTAGATTCATGTGAATTAGGGTTTTAGAGAGAGAGAGAGAGAGAGAGAGAGAGAGAGAGAGAGAGAGAGAGAGAGAGAGAGAGAGGGGGGGTAATGAATTCAGTAGTTAAAGGTCATTTATGCCCTCACCTGCCATTCGCGTGACCAGACTTAACCACAAAAACTAACCAGGTTAGTCCTAAAGGACGAGACCTGCAAGATTTTACAACATACGAGGCGATTCTCATCAATTTAAAGTTAAAGGACAACCGCTAAAAAACACTGTAAACATAAAGGACGATTTCTGTAATTTTCCTAAAACATATTATAACATTTGTTTAGGCCTATATATCAATCTAATTTTAAATAGCTCTGAAGCCGCTACACATCATTTAAATTAGTACGCATTTTATTTTATTTATTTTTTTGACCGGCCAAACACCCACTGAGCGCCCCCCAGTGACCATAGACAAGGGCTCAACTGGCCCACTCCAGACTCAGAGGGCATTTGGAAAATCCCAGTGCGGGAAACCCCAAGACTCAAACCCGAGACCTTGGAGGAAAACCCTCATACCTCCACCACTCCGTTGTGGCTTCATTGGCATTTAAATTAGTACGCATAGCAATCGACCTTGTGGACACATACAATGATACAAGGTAAAAAATAAAATATAAAAATGAAAAAATATGTGACGTATTAATATTTGAGAGAGAGAGAGAATGAAGGTGTTAATTAGGTTGGGTAGACGGCGGAGCATGGGGAAGGGGTGAGACAGATATTCTAGATGGGACCGAATGGCAGAGAGAGAGAGAGAGAGGGAATCAATCCTACGCACGGTGCGTAAGTTTAGGGGCTGATAAGATATGGCAACGGATGCTAATCATTTCGAATTGTCTTGAAAATTGTTATTGCGACGCCTTACAACACAATACCAATACCTCTTTCTCTGTCTGTCACTTAAAATCATCATTCCTAGGAATGTTTTTTTCTTTTATTACGGCCGTTTCCTTTTTCATTTTCATTTTATTCTTTTATATTATTACTAGGTTAAAGTCCCGTGTATTACACGGTTTGAACAAAAAATAAAATGGCATATTTTGTTTAGGAGATAAAATTAGATATATGTTTTTATATCAAGAACATTAACATCAAAGGACTTAATTCAAATTAGTTGCAGCACATGTTATAAAGGAGATAAAAAAAACCTAATCAAAATCAAACCTCAATAATAATTAAAGTATTCAGATAGAGAATAAATGCATAATATTAAAAGAAAAATATAAATTTGCCTTGATGATAAGAATGAAGGGATCAAACTTTTTTGTTAAGCTTTGTGAGGAAAATAAGGAAAAGAAGAAAAGGCGGGAAAACAAAATAAGAAGCTCTGAGAAAGTGCCAAGTGTCCCACAATAAGTTTTATTTATCTATTAATATATATAAAAGAATTGAACATTGCTGACGTGGCGTGCAATGGTGCCTTCATCCTCTCCATGAAACTGCCACGTGGCATCATGATTGAAAGATTTTAATGTTTTTTGAATTATTTCCTTTTTTAATTAAAAAAAAAGATAAACATAAAACCCTAAATTTATCTCTCTCTATCTCTCAATTCTCAATTACTAAAATTAAATTGAGTTATTTTAAGAAAAAAGAATTTAAAAACAAATTTAAATTTTTCTCTCTTATGTTCCTCCCATAATTCATAAACGTTAATATCTTTTATATTCGAGATTTTTTAAATAAAAAAATTACACCAAATTAACGAGCGTTTTATTATCTTTCCAACGAGTACCATAGTGCTATATAAAAAAACAGAGAAAAAAACGACTATTTTTTGTGGGGTTATGTTCATACAGAAAAAAAAACACAAAATGTTCAGGTTATTCATTAATCATGTTTTTTCTTTTAAACCAGGTTCTTAACTACGATATTGAAATTCAGCCCAATCGCCATGCTATCATTGGAATTTTATTTTTCTAAAGATGGATAGATATACTTCATCAAGAGAAGTTAGGAGAACGAATCACGCAACACTGCAACACATGGTGTCACCTTATAACAAGGTTATTTTTTTATTTATTTAATTACAAGAGTAATAATTATTACTATTAGTATTAATATTATTAGAATTGTTATATTTTTCAACCCCCATCATGAATTCTACATCTATATAAGTCAAAGTCAAATTGTAACATATTTTAAATTACGTGAAGATGATTATATGTTGAAGGTTATCTTTTTAATACTGTATTATGTTTAATATGGTTTATGCTTTTTAACTTTTTTTAACTTTTAAATAAATGTTTTTTTAACTAAGATTGATTATGTTTAAATTATTTACGCTTTTCGTGATTTGAGTTTTCTTCTTTTATCATTTTTTGTTATCATTTTTTATTAAATCATATTAAATTTTTCAACCCCGGGACCTTCCCGGGGTAATCAGCTAGTGTATTATAGTAGATTATTACTTTACTCACTTTACTTGCAAACTATTTTGGTTTACGAAAATTGAAATTAAATAATCTCAACTTTATCGGATTGTTATCGGATTGGAAGACAATAATCTTCACTTGAAAATTAGAATCTAACGGACCTATCTTGTCTTTATTTTTATTTCACAAGATCAAAACTAACTGAGGTTAACCCAGTTAGTTTTCTGCCTACGTGGCATACCACATTGGCAGATGACGTGTAAAAATACCCTAGTTGGCAAACAAACCACACAAAAAACTAGGTCTAGTGAAATAAAAACCAAGACAAGTTAGGGCTGTTAGATTCTAATTTTTAAATTGGAATTATTGTCTTTTAACCCAACAAAGTTGTGAGTATTTAATTCCAGATCCCCTTTTGATTATACGCATACACACCAATATACATGTACATTTTAGGAACCTTATTTTTTATGGTTGCTAATTCAATCGTAAAAATATCTATAAAGTAAATTAATTATGTGATCTTCGTAACCCTATAATTGGAAAGTACAACACACTGTGACCCAATGTGATAGAACTACAAGTGCTTATAGACCATAGTAAATAAAACAACTTGGGTATTATCCATTAAATATTGACTAAACATATAACAATAATAATGCAACTTTAATATGTTAAGTAAGATAATGTAATAAGTTTTATGCATGATGAATATGGATGATCATTTAGCGAGATAATGTACTAATAGTTTTCTCACCATCATCACACAATTTAGTTGTATTCAAAGAGCTCTGAGTACCAATGTTGCGGAAGTTGCTAGGCACACTCTAGTCAGCCGACTGGGAAGTTGAGAGTACTCGAAGTATTTAGTGATTACTCGGATATAAATTTTTTTGTTAGATACTATATATGTGTCAAAATAAGCTTATTTGCAATTGTTTTCTAAGTTGGCAAAGTAGTTAAGTGAGTTTACCGAGTAGTTACCCAAGTAGTTGGCCGAGCAGGAACCGACTAGCGAGTACAAGCCAAGTACTCCACTCGGTTGAGGAGGCCAACTTTTGCAACACTGGCTCCGACGACCCGCCACATAGATTGAGATGTTGATTAGAGTGTTTTAACATTATTTACGGAAAATGAACTCGCTATTGATGGATAAACATCAAAGACCATATAAGTAATTTACGGAAAAATCAAAAGAAAATAAAAGACCAAACTTGTAACATTATGATCCTAGGTTTTAGTTGATCCACATTATACGATGTTTTAGTTATGGAAGTATTTGATTTTGGTTAGGTGAGGTGTTGTAGAAGTACGTTAAGGCTTGATGAGGGTATATTAAGTAGTTAATGCAATAAGTCATATACTAGAAAACATATGGCATCACCATTGAAACCCTTTTCATGTAATGTCGTCCAAACAAGTTGCTATTCTCATATAAACTTATAGTACCTCAAGTATGCTGTATGTGCAACTCCTTTCTGCCTTTTCTACTTTCAACTTTGTCTACCTTACGTAAGCTTTAAAAACATCAAGTGCATTGCGTTCCATAATTCATACAAAATTATTCTCATATAGATCCAAATATGTCAGCCGGGCCCACAAAAACTTGTCTAAGCATGAGAACATCAAGTGCAGTACCTTTCCTCTACTTTCCATACAAAGTTATTTTCTCATATAGGTTCATATTGGCTGGACCGGACCGGACCGGGCCGGGCCAGACCGGGCCAGGTTGGACCAAGCCATGAACGTCGTTTTCCTTGTTTTTTAACAAGTAATAGATCCAAATACGTCAGGCCGGGCCCATAAAAACTTGTCTAAGCTTGAGAAACATCAAGTGCAGTACCTCTACCTTCCATACAAAGATATTCTCATATTGGTCCATACTGGCCGGGCCAGACCGGACCGGGCTGTGCCAGGTTGGACCAAGCCATGAACATCTTCTCTTGTTTTTTATACAAATAATTAATGTATTAAATATGATTAAAAAGACAAATACATTGGTAACAGGTTAATTAATATCATTGTTTTATACAGTACGTTGGCAGAATTTTGAGACTATAAATACGTTGGTACCTGTTTCTGAAGACGCGAAATTTCCTACTTTCTTCCAACATATGCTGCCAGTTTAGACAGATCCGGGATCCAAAACGACAATTCAGAAGAACCGGTAACAAACATCAGACTGCCTGGAGACCATTTTATGACAGGGGGTTCGTTTTCAGTGCTTAACCAACTAGCTACCTGGATAGACAGTAAAATAAGATCTTATGTCCAAATCCTAAGTCCCGAAGATCAAGAAAAGAAAAATTACACAGCTCAAGTATAATGATATTGAATCAAACAATGGGTGTCAAAAGCATGTGATGGTCCTTGTTGATATCAACAGAAGTGGTAAGCCCGGTGGGTCATTCGGGTTCAGATCTAAACAAGTCATGTTTTAAGGTCCAACGGGTCAGGTTGGGGACACAAAGAAACTTCTTCCTTTAAATAACAAAGTTAAATAAATTAACAAATAATGAATTAATTATAATAATACTCTTAATCTTTTAGTAAAACCGAATTAAGAGGTTTTTTGTGCTTTTTATTATAAAGTTTAGGAAATTTGCATCATGTTCGACCTATTTGACTTGTTCCCGTTTTAGCTACCCAAAAAAATGTGATCCATTCAGGCATTCATAAGTATATGGGTCAAAATTGTCACCTCTAGCTATTAGATTCGAAAATCTACAAGTTAGAACAAATGCTTTCCTTTTATAAAAACTTAAGCGCCCCGAATCATGAAAATACACCATGTTAGTAGAGTGGTAAAAGAATAGGAATATGTAAATCCTCTAAAAGTGAAAATACACCATTGCGCACGTTCGCTCGTGCGTCCACAACGGGTTCTAGAGGGTCAGACCCTTTTACCCGACCCATCAGAACCTTTAGGACCCGAACCACATAGCCTTTTAAGGTTCGGTTCGTGGTTCCTAATTTCAACAATAAAAGGGTATACGGTTCTGGTGGGTCCGGGTCGGGTCAGGTCGGTTCCGGACCCTTTGCACAGCCCTAAATAAGATTGTAAGTTTGTAACTTTAGGTTTTATTTCCTAAAATAACCATTCTTATTCTAAAACATTCCAAAAATAATATTATTTTTTATATTTATTAGGGATTTGAGAATCGGAAGGTGCAGTTTAAATGAATTGGTGAACCATACTTCTTTGCCACTACGAATGTTCCAAACATAAATGCTACCATCACCTGAACCTGCAAAATGACATTCTGATTAGAGCCTGCAAGCTTAAAAGTTAAAACTATATCAAGGCACCTTTTTTGTTCATTTATTGTATTGTCTTTATGAATTAATAAAGAGTGTAGAGCATCGTATTTTACCTGAAATAACAAACATTCCATCAGGACTAAAAGAGGCCTCCAAAGTGGAATTGCTTGAAACTGGCTTTACATTATATGTGCCTAGCTGCACAAAAGTACAAAACGCGCCCTAAACATTTCTATGTATGAACTGAGATCATTGTTGACAATTAGAAGCACTGTTAAAATACTCACAACTGTGCCACGAAAGGAATCAAGAACATGAACGCGCCCATCCTTAGTTGTCAACAACATATGTCTACCATCGTTACTGAATTTGACAACATTTGCATCCGACACATCTCCACCAACAGAAAATATTTCAAAAGGACCCTTCAAGAGATCAAACTTGAGGAATTCAATATTTGGTCAAATTTTAATTACAAATATATAATAAAGATTTTTATGGATTTGAACTAATAACCTTTTCATAATTACGTGAATCAAACAACCTTATGGATCCTCCAAAGCAACTGCAAAGATAAGCCCTTGATCATCATAAGCCGTTGCAGGTCTTCCTTGTACACGTAAAAGTCCCTAAATCCATAGAGATTCAGCTGGCTTCATAGAATATACATGCATACATACATACACATACATGTTCTAGAATCTAGAAAACAACCTGACATTTATCCGCTCTTTGATCCCAAAGCAGAACAGTTCTATCAAGAGATCCAGAGATAAAATGTTCTGCTCGTGCACATAAACTAAGGGAGACAACCCTATCAAAATCAGTGACACAAAATTTTGACCAGTTAATTTAGAACTATAACTGCATGCACGTAAAATGGCATATGATGTGAGACCCTACTCCCTACCTGTCATGATGACCTCTAAAGTAGCGCAAGTATTTGTTGTCATGCAATGAGAGAAGCCTCAAAGATTCTGCATTATGAAATAAAATAAGAATGAAGACTAATTAATTACAAAGACTAATTAATTACAAAGACTAATTAAATGCACACATGCAACATTATTATGAAATACAAACCGTCCCATCCATTTTTAGAGGAATATATAACAGTTGTGGGATGTGAAGTGAAGGACACCAAGTCAACCCCATACTTTTTACTATTAATTGTCTTCAAACATCTGCACATAAGAAATTACTGCATCAACAACTAGATATTAAGACTATACACAATTATACATATAAGTTCACTAATTATATGATACACAACCGCAGCAGTAATCAACTAATGTGATCCCCCATGGGATGCTCTTTTTCTCCTTATCGTACTAGTACAGGTCAAAAAGTCAACATGTACATCTAGAGCAGGTCAGCATACAAGTTGTTTGTGCTGAGTGATAACATAAATGAGTAAATACATCTGTTACTCTGTTAGTTAATGCATTTGCTTAAGATCATGTATTTGTATAATTGTGTCTCCACCCTCAAGGTTCATTCACAACGAAATACAAACTTGAACCAAACCATTCAAGAATGTTCTTCCTATCCATGATAATTTACTCTTGCAAGGACCATCGCCCACAAAATAATCCTAGAGAAATAGTTAATAAAATTGCATTCTTTTAAGTTTCTTCCTGGTGAAAAATCACACCACTACATAGAAATATTACATAAGATCCAACCTTAAAACCCTAAAAAACAAACAGCATCAAACGAACACATAATCTGATAAAATGAAATAACCATTAGTCCAAAAAGAAAAGCAGAAATAAAAAATAACATTCCTTTACTGCCTTGCTACCTAAGCTTTTCCTTTTTTTTTCAGAAAATTTATAGCTATCAGACAAAAACATACGTTGCATTAGCCACATCATAGAGCCGAATGGATTCATCATCATGGCTGTCACCAAAAAATTTGATGTCCTGTGAAAATCCATAGAACTTATCCTACCACTCTGCAATAGAAAAGAATTTTGTATCAAACTATCAATTATCTGGACACTGTAAAATTGTAGTACAACTTTATGACCATAAATCAAGTTATATCTATAACGATCATGATCAGGAAATGAAAATGACAGTATACACCTCAAAAGCCCTAACCCATTTCAACCTGAGCCTCAGTAGGCAACAGAAAAAAAAAAGACAGAATACCAAGCATACAAATTCAGTTATAATCCTAAAGTCAAATCGGTTGAAAATGAATCCATTGGAAATGTTAGCACCTAGGCCCTAGCAGCAGTATGCGATGCAACAATAAAAGACGCACACCGCAATTTACAAGATTACACATAGACCCATCCATGCTGATAACAAATTCCACTTCCAAACAAAACTAGCATAGTTACATGTGCAGAAATGTTATCACCAATCTAAGCATAAGTCACAAACTCGAACTTAGCTATTAAACACAGTTGAGGTTATTTTTGGTTGCTTGTTGGATTCTTACAGATACCGAGTTTTAAAGCGATGAAAGCCAATAAACAGTAGTGTTATTGCTGGAAAGTAATGTCAGCCTGCATAAAATACTCTACTAACAATATCATCTTGGAATGATATTCAGATAGAGATAGAGAGAGAGATGTATACATAATCACGAAACGCCATGCCTACTTCCATGCTCTGAATAATTTCTTCTGTAAGTTCCAACGACACCTTGTCTTCTCCATCCGTTTGTCCACCTACACACGACACGTGTACAAACACTCAATTCATTGAACCAATAACTTAAACATACCGGTATGTTATGAACTCAACTAATTATTATTATTATTTAATACTCACCTGCCATTGGCAAGCTTCGTACGAAGAAGAAGCCGGTATATCTTTTTTCCGCTACCTGACTTCTTCAATTTGTATAAAAAACACATTGAATTTTGGATGGGATAAGGGTTTTATTGGCCGGATTCCGCCGTATCGCCGTCGTCTATTCGGTCGTTGGGACTACGGAAAGCAGACGGGTCAACAGATTCGTTATGGTTTCGGCCCAATATATATGTTTGGACAGGCCCATAAGGAACAGGGTTTGCTGACTTGCTCCGTTTGAAAAACCGGTTTCGGTTCGATTTGGTTTTGGTTTCGGTTCGGTTCGTAAACAGATTCTGCACTATAAAAAAAGGGTTTTGTTCATGTAATTCAACTTTTATTGATTTTTATAATTTTATTAACGTGTATGGGTGTATATTTGTAAGTGTAGAAACCATATATAATTTTTTTATATATAAAATCATATTTTTTTTATAAAATTGACCATTTTTTTACCGGTTTGAAGCGGGGTTTTTCAAACCGGTTGGGATGGATTGGCAAAAAAAATCGGTTCGAGTCGGTTTCTTGGGCCGGGAGGAGAACCGGTGCAGAATCGTCGGTCTGAAACACATACTGAAAATCGGGTTAGAATATACCGGTTCCGGTCCAGGAACCCGTTTTTTCTTCACCTCTACATCAAACTAAACTGTTTAAGGTCTATGTTTGGATTGATTCATGGTTTTTGGTGGATCCACTACCTAAGATATCATATCTTAGTGATGTGGACGAAAAGCTAGAGTTGAAGTGGATTATAGATAGCATGGGTGAGGAAGGAGTTGAGTTAGGATTTCTCTACTGCGCCCTTAATTTGCCACCCGAAGATGATGTGGATCTGTCCAAGAATTCAGGCCCAATAATGTCCTCTCAATTTCATGTGAAATCCTTCTGCAAGGGCTAAATTTTTAGGTTTTTGTGCTCATTTAAATTATTATTTAATCATTAATTATTTAAATACATTATATGGTTGGAGGATATGTAAAGATGGGTGATGATATGGAAAATGTAAGGATATGTAAAGATGTTTGTATAGTTGGAGGTAAAAGTGAGGTTTTTAAGGATTTGTAAGGATATGATGTGGCAGCTGACTAGGCAACTAAGGACGCCTAAGAGCACCCTAAGCATTAGAGATAGTCTTAGCAGAATCTGCTATCTTAGATAGCAGAATTGGTGTCAGCATGATGTAGGTGAGCTTTCGATGAAGCGGTCAACGTTTAAAATTATTATGTTTGAATCCACAAGGTGAATTTTAGTTTCTCTCTACACACACCAAATGATGCTATTAGTGGGGAAGGGCACTCCGGAGTTCTTACCCTGGTCCTGACAGCTCCTGGAGTGCCACGACAATTTGAAGGTAAAGTACCCTAGAGCCCTCCAAATTACTAGCAGCACTTTGCCTAACTCTATGTTTTTTTTTTCATTTTAAAACAAGTAAAATTTAATAAAAAAACACTCTAATATATATTAAACATAAATATTACATAATTAAAAAACACAACAAAACATAATTAATGAAAAATATAAAAACTAATACAAGCGGTCTTTAACAATTGCCACGCCAAGATGTACATGATGGAGATGATGACCTGAACAGTTCCGCTATTTTTAGCAATGACTGGATCGACTATATGTTAGGACCACCACTAACAGAGATAGCGATGACTGGTGATTGTGCAGGAACTATATGTTGGGAAATTAAAGTGATGACTTTTCTAAACAATATGTTAGGATCACCAGCACAATCAAAACCTATATGGGAGAAGGAGCAACGAGTTACCACGTTGGTGGAGATGAAGGTCTGCCGTGTGATCCGCTATTTTAGATAGCAGATCCACCTAAAACCATGAAGAAAGTCTAACAGACACCTCAAAAACTTTAATTTGATGCAACAGCCCAACACCACAAAAAACGAAAAAAAAAAAAATCACATATTTTATGATTCTATGATTTTCTAGACGACGTACACATCCGGGTTTTTTTTTTTAAATCATGACGCCGACAATAATAAAAATAGACCTGGCTGCACTCACAACTTTCAGTATACATCAAAAAGTAATATGCTACACAAAATTTAAATAAAAAATGTGATGATCCTCTTAACCATGTTTCTTCTTGTTGTTTTTCTTTTTCATTCTTTTCGTTTTCATGGCTAAAGCATTTGAGACACTTTGCCCCTCCATCTTCTTAACCACACTGGACATCCCCTTCCTTGCAGCCGCCCGATGCTCTGGTCTTCTGCTAACCATCTTGCGGTCCAGTGGCCAATAAGCATACGGCTCAAACTTCCCCTTCCTCTTCAAATCTCCACCTGCCTTCTTGCTGGAGTATTCTGAACCCGTATACGCCCAACCAGACTGACCCGTTTTCCTGCGTTTTTCTGTTTTTCGAGATGCTGCTACACTCCTCACGTCAGACTCTGACCCGTTGCCCGTCTTAACCTCTCTTTTGAAACCTGTGCCCTCCTCAGAAATGATCAGCCTTCCATCAGCATCTATCTCTGGCTCGTCATCAGACTGTAGCTTCCTTTTCAGACTGTCGGAAGATCTAAGGGATGATCTTGTCTTTTCACGATCAAGCAGGTCAAGTGGTTCATCGTCTAGCTGTTCATAACTGTCTTCTGCCAACCTCTTCCTCTCTCGCTTAGACCTGCAAATTATACATTCGAATTTAATTTGTGCATCTGTATCTCTTTACGTAAGGATGAATAATAGTATCAAACTATCAAAGCACAAACTTGAATGAAGACTTTTTGGAGTTGAGCATATCTTCAGTTTCTTCATCGTCACCAAAATCAGAGAATATTTGTGTATGATTCCATCTGCTCAACCTGTTCAAGAACCAAAGCATTATATAATATTATAATTAACTGACGTAATGCAAGGTCAAGAGTATTTGTAAGATGCGATTCATTAAAGCAGACAGAACCTTGAGGTAGTTGCTTTAGTTAGACGAGACTTGGTTTCCTCGGTGTTAGCGGAATGTTTTCGCTCTTTTCGTTCGTTTATCTGCATTCCAAAAATAACCGGTAACTAATGTTGTTTAGTTCAAACTAACTTCAAATAAAAAACCGATCCACCACAAACCTTTCTTATATTTGTTAGCTGCTTCATATGTTCTTCAGGCATTGCTTCCTTAACAGCATCAAGCCCGCATTTTTTAACAAGCATTTCCAGTAGTTGCTTCACCTGTAGGTTATTCCAATAACAGCAATTAGTTTTCACTTGATAAAAGTAAATACTTGTAATGTAAATCATAGTTGTCAAAAGCCATCGCCTCTTGCACCTAGGCCCATTTTTTAGGCGAGGCGATGAATTTGCGCTTTGAGTCGAGGAAATTGCGCTTTAACTCTCTAGGTGATGGTTTAGGCGCAGATTTCAGCTAGATTCCAAATTCTGGAGAGTTTCCGGCCAAATTCGTTAAATTATAGCTAGATTCCAACCAGATTTCTACTTTTAACTAAAGAAAAACTATTTCTATACACTAACACATCAATGTTTTAAAACTTTTGATACTAAGTATATGAAAAATAGTATTATTTTAATATATTTTTACTTTATTTTCTTTGTTCGCTTTTTTTTTATCTCAGGCCTCGCTTTTTTTGCGCCTCGCGCCTAGGCCCTAGGCAAGACTTATGCGCCTTGAGTGCGCCTGGCGCCTTTGATAACTATGATGTAAATGAGAGTATGAGACAAACAAACCTTTGCTTTGAAATGATTCTTGTTGCTACTTTGCCAGCTCAGCAACGCATCCACCATGTCCGTCATATGAGTTTGCAACCCTTCAGCTTGTGACTTGGCAACCAATACCTTTAGAAAACCTAAACTCGCCTGCAGCAATAAAGAATTAAACTCTTCGGAAGATAAAATAAAATGTACTAAAAATAATTATCTTGATTATTGATTCAAATGTATTTACTTTATTTATTTCTCTGCTCTTCCTATGGAGAAGGAGGAATGTGGATGGAAGAACATTGAATGCATTGGATAAAAGATCATTGAACTCGTATGTCAAACGAGCCATGCCCTTTACCGCTGCACTGATCATGTGAGGTGTCTCACCTGCAAGACCACCGGCCACCTATACGAAAGTATAGAAAGCAAAATGAATATTACTTTTTAATAATTAAAGCAACCCAAAATGATTTTTTTCAGGAAGCTTCTATACCATGTTGAAAAAGTTGTACAAGTTCTCCTTGTTTCCACCCTTGTCTTCATCCACGCAGGCATGGCCAATTTGGACAATAATCTCGTATGCTCTATTTCTTGTTTTCTTGTTAGACTGCAAATCATAGGTTGAGATGTAATGAACAAAACGATAAAATGTAAAATGAAGCTCACAATTCTGCTCTAATAAGCTTCTTAACTAGTTAACTTTAAAAAAATAATAAATAAATAAATAAATAAAAACATGACTTGTATAGTACCTCTTTAAGTCCGAGTATAATTTCAGTTAAGAAAGAAGCAACAATTTCACGTTTCATATTTTCTGATTCATCCTGCAAAACAAGTCTTTTATTGCATCTTTTCCACGCACGTGTGAACTCTTGACTAATAAATGAAGTTTATGTGTCTTGTTACCTTTGACACATGTGCAATCAAAAAATATAAACAGTCAAGTCTGTGCCGCTTGGCTGAAAAATGACATGAATGCATCACTTCAAACATCAGTTTGAGCAGCTCTTCAAACCTTCTTTCTATGAAACCGTCATCGTGCTATCCAAAAAAAAAATGCATAAGGTTTAAATAAAAATGACAACATTATAGCAGTGGTTTAACCTTTAAGTAATACTAGCTTCAATAAAAGCAAAACTTACTGCCTATTAAAGTACAGTGCCAATATTAAAAAAAAAATCAACCAAAAGAAAGGCCATTGGAATGCAAAACATAATACCTCAAGGATTGTTGAGAGAACTTTGTAAGCCTTCTTTTGAATCAAGCTTTCGGAATCCTTCAATCATATATACATCGCTTATGTTAGCTTTACTGATCGAGCAGAACGGGATAACTTTTAAAAACTAGACTCATGAAATTGAGCTAACCTTCAATGCAGGTTCAACTGCAGAAAATAAAACATCAACCTCCTGCGTACCAAAGCCTGGTAAAAGCGCGACTGCCAAGTCATATAGCTTTGCCCTGTAAATGAAAAATAAAAGTATGATAAAAACATTCAAATCAAGTTGATTATAAAACTGGGATTTATATAAAGAAGCTTACCGTGTTAGTGACAGTGAAGTTTCATTTGACGAGTTGTCAACTTCCATCGAGCTAGAACCTTTGGTATTCTGTACTTTGCCAGCTTCCTGTGTCGCCTTTAGTAATTTCTGCATTGTGCTCTTAAATAACCTCGAGACTACACTTTTGTCAGCAATAGATGCATACTCACCAATTGTTCTCTACGAAATGGTAATTTAACGAACTCTTAGAGACGAATTTTATAAATATACGACAACAAAAAACACACAATATATGCAAGAAAAATTTGTTACCTGCAAAGATCCACCATCATCTTTTGTAGATTTGATGAAAACTCCTGATAGTGTGGACAAAATCTCACGAGCAGATGATCTTAACACGTCCAAATTACAAGCCGCAGCTTCTGTAGTGTACAGGGAAACTGCTCGTTGTTGACTAATGCTTACATTACTAGAGGGTTCGTTTTCCCCTTCCATTATTCTTTTATTTTGTTGAACAAGAATCTGCAGACTGGAGCATATTACTCCACGAAAATCAGGTTCTTCACGAAGAGAACGACATAATTCTTTTTCTAGATCCTTAAAACTCTCAGCAGTATCCACAGGATAGTTGCAAAATGAAGGTAATAAAGACCATAAAGAATATACAAGTCCATCAAGACTCCTGGCAGAATGAATACGCCCCTCGTGCTCATGCTGGTACACGTAAGCATGTAAATACAGTGGATATAGAAGAACAAACCAAAAAGTACAAAAACACCTGTACCTTTGCAGATTTCAGCTTCAAGGAACGAATATTGTCCAATAACGATTCGTTAAAAAAACTTAAACGAGCACCAACGATATTCTGCTTCAAGATGGGCAAAAGCCATACGTTGACATCAGAGGGGTCTTGAGCTTCGACATTCAAAGGTAGAAACTTTAAGAATGTTTCAGGCCCTAATGCAACTACAGCTACACCAATGCAATCATGCAACTGCAAAGAAACAGGTAGCACCTTAATGCACTGATAATAACAAAAAAACGAACAAATAAAAGATAACATTCTTCACATAAAGAATGTACCTGTTTCCTGTAGAGAAAATCTTCATCCGGCAGCTTTTGTATGCCTTCCAAGCTCTTAAGGGTACCTTTTAGGAAGCATGAGCTGAATTCACCTGAAAAAGCAAGGTCAAGGCTTAAGATTACTCGGATGCATTTTATTCAATGTTGTAAAATACCGGCCTAGGGCGGTGACTAATATAGAAATAAGCCCCTAGACGGAGATCTGGGCGTTTTGGCCATTAGGCAGGCCTAGGCGGTGGTTTTTTAAATTTTTTTTTTTCTAAGTATTTCTTAGTATTATGTGCATATATCTAAGTATTATGTGTATATATCTTAACACATTTTCAAAAAAACACCTAAATTTGTGTGTATATATATATAATACGTATAAAAATACCAAAACGCCTAATTTCGCCTAGTCCCGAGGTTGGACCTCACCGCCCGCCTAGCGCCTTCTGCAACATTGATTTTATTGTACATGAAAGTCAAGAACAAAGCTGGAATTAGTTACCTAGTTTATCAAACATTGCTGCCACAACTTGAAAGGACATGTCCCAAACGGCAGCAAAGCTATAATCAAGTAAACTTTCAACGGTTGCACAAAGTTTCTCAATAATTGTTGGTGCAGATTTTCTCACACTCCCACTTGCCATAATCTGATCCACGCCCTGTTTGATCAAACTCTCATCAATGCATGTATGTATTAAGCTCTTTAATGCCTCCATTGCAACCGATAAAGGCTCCTCATGTTCAGAAGCTAAGATATCTGTCACCCCAAAGTCAGAAACACAATTACTTAAATCCTAAAAAAGAAGGGTTCAGCGACACAAAATTTAACAAACGAACCTTTGAATGCACTGAAAACAACTGGAAGCTTGACCACACATGCTTGACGGTTAAGAGAAAAAACTTTCTTCATCCCGGCATCTAAGAGTCTAGCGGTGAAAGTCAAGTTGTCACCAGACATCTCGTTTGAAGAAACAGAAGTAGCTAATGAGCATAACAAATCTACCAACGCTTCAGGAGAGACATCTACAGTTGGTTGGAGACAAAGTAAATACAAAGCATCTGCAATCCGCGGGTGGCTGCAGATTGATGCAGTGCTAAAAGAGATTTGAAGTAATTAAGAATTTTTGTTGAGAACTTGACAGACATAAGTGGGAGACTATCTTTCAATGAATCCAACACATATAAGACCTCCTGAGCTCTAGAACCTTCTTTAGGGTTTGGGTTTGTATCTGACCCACCAGCAAGCAGAAGAAACCTCTCAAAGGTGCTTGCAATGGCTTCACTAGCAGGTGACAGCACTGGCGTTTCTTGGAAGCCTTGCATGACATCACGGAGACAAACATGCGCCTGTCTTCTTACCTGTATCACATCATCACATGCAATGATTAGTCAGCATCAAAGAACATAACTTTTTTTAAGAAAGAAACACTAAACTAAGTGGAACAGTGCAAAAACTCCATATCCAAACAACACACACCAACCTTATGCTAAATTTACACCAAGTTTGGTGTAGCGCTATGCATTACACTAGAAACTAGAAGTTGTCAACCTTAGTCCTTCAGTTAATAACCTGTTATCTTATGCAGTTACACCTTGACTAAATCACATGATTTGCTAAATATGCACATAAAAATAATGTTTAATTTATATAAAATACAGTATTAAGTATTTCCAAACTCTCTAAACAATTAAATACTTAAATTTATTACTTCTTATTTGTAGTGGTCATCAGTAAGTTCAATAAGAAATTTGACTTATTTGAATAAAAAGTAAGATAAATACAAGATAAAGGGTCATAAACGAGAAAGTCAAAAAAAAATACTGCTGATAAAAAGGAACTAAAAGTTAGGAAATGTAATAGATCACAATGTCATATAAATTAGAGTCAATTGCACCAGAAAACATCATGTTTTCCGTTGTATATAATGTAGTTTTACTCTTACCACCTACTGTTGAGTTATGTACTGTGGCAGTATGTCTAATACCTACATTTAGATGCAACTGTATTTTGAATGTTGACACCAAAATGCTACAAACTTTCACCTTTTTTTAGCACCGGATGGGTGATGTAACATTACAACATATTACATCGATTCTTGAAACATATAATGGGCAAAAGATAAAACAGTAAAGTATGTTGCTTTTGGTTGCTTCCAATTAACTGGTGTGTGTAAATTTAGTGTATATGCGGGATCTAAAAAGGAATTAGTGCAATTTTGCTTGGCAGAAGTGGAAGCAGCTAAACGGAATATAGTCCTTATGTTGCATAGCCCAATAACAAAAGGATTCATCTACTACATATCTGTGTTGTCAAAAGCGCACTAGGCACATAAGCGCAGCGCAGGGAAAGCACCTGGAATCAACCTAAAACAGCCTAAACTAGCCCTAAACACGCCTAAAACATGTCTACAACCCCTAAAATGGTATTTTTATACTATGCGTCCAGCGTCTCACTTAAAAAGGTCGTCGCTTTTTTACGCCTGCGAGACCCATTCCCATTAAAATTCACCAAAAGTAAACATATCATTTTTTTTCTAAACAAACACCAAACAAAAACATAACATATAACGAAAACTATTAAACCACCTTAACACGCGAATCAGCAACGAACCCAAGAACAACTCCAAACAAATGCGCCACATCATCAGACCAACTACTCTTATACCCAACAACCAACAAATGCGAAACACACTTCAACCCAGCAACCACAACCCCATCATCAACACCATTTAACCGAACAACCCGAACAACCAAACCCGAAACATAATCGGACTGTTTCCTAACAACAGCAGGAGAAACAGTGGGAATAACCATTGATAGAATAGTAACAAGAGCATGTATGTGATGGGTTGGTGGGTTAGGGTCAGAAGATAATAATAATTTGTCGAGTGAAGTGCATGTTGCACCGAAGTATGATAAGGGTGTTAAAGGGTGGTTGAGGTCTTTAAGGGTTTGGGAAATGTCGGCGATTATGGAACAGAGGTGGTGGTGGTGTGGGTCCGTTGAGGTGGTGAAGCGTGTGAGGATTGAGGTGCATAGGTCTGGTTCTGATTGGCTGTCGTATTCCATGGTGATGATGATGATATTATTATTGTTTAAGCTCTGTGGAATGTAAGGAAGAAGACGGTCGGAGGGTTTTATTGAGAGGCGGCCGATGGATGTTAAACCCTTTTTGTTGTTCTGCAACTTTAGGGCTTAAGTTATTCTGATTGCTGAATAATAATGGTTTGAATCGGGTTGGGCACTGAAATGGTTTAAGTGGGTGATCAGCGGTTTGAACCGGTATTTAAAACATTGGTTCAAACTAAAACATTGGTTCAAACTAGCTGGCATTATCGGTTGAACCGGCTATAAGATATATTATTGTGCTACAATAGAGTCCGGTTTAATTAGGATACCGGATTAGTTTTCAGACCCGTGGAAAATCAGGTATTACCTGTTGGAAATTTAATAATTTAAATATTATATTAATGTTTAATATAATGATATTTAATTATAAAAGCTAGATGAATGAGAGTTCTAAGCTTTATGTTTTTAACCAAGCTTGGATTGGTGTGGCTCGAGCCCATGGCTCAGGTTCTAGTCCGTCCTTTCAGATTCTTCACCTGTCAAGAGTCATTAAGTCTTGTGATTAATTACAAAGACTTAAATTGTGATTAAGTCTAGTAATTCAATACTATTGAATATGGACTCTTGGCATGCCTCCCTTCATGTTGATAAATACAGAGTTATGACCTCTGTTGAGACACACAGAAAAATCCTCTGAATACATGTTCACGAACCACCACCTACTGTCTGATAATTTTCCTGACTTCGCTGCCCTCCGCACTCTTGTTTCAGGTACTATTTCAGGTGCTAGGTTTTCTCCGGCAGTGCAATCTGCTTAGGCTGTTGTACCCTGGGAAACAGACGGGTTCACCTGGGTGGCCCGAAATCTGTTTTAAGGGAAGCGTGTTCTACACGTGCCTCAGTCACCACGAGATTCCTTTCGTTTTCTGTATTTCCATTTCTTGTAATTTTAATTTCTGTCTTTGTATTGTATTTACTTTTTATTTATGTATTGTAATCCGAAATTCCTAATAATATTAGTATTTCTTTTAATTTTATGAACGGTGTTCCTACAAGCTTAAAACAGATTTTTAAAACTCCGTTCATACTTTGTTTTAAAAAATTTCGGATTGCAAAACAAACTGTTTTGATAAACTCTTTGTGAGTTCGATTTGGTTTTTGTAAACCAAACAGTTTGGTTTTTTGTAAACCAAATTCTATTGTTAAAAAAGGATTATTCCTTTCTTCGATTATTTCTGAAAACTAATTTTGTACTCTTGTTTCAGAAATGGCTACGAGTGTTAATGCTTCATCAACAACTGTTGGATCGACATCCACCACTGTGGGACCATTAGTTGGTACCCAGGCAGCCCAGGCGGTTGCGAACCATGCTGAGAAACCATAAAAGTTTTCTGGTTTGAACTTCAAAAGATGGCAGCAAAAGATGTTGTTTTACTTAACAACTCTGAATCTTGCGAGATTCTTGATTGAGGTTCCCCCTCAACTTGCTGAAGGGAACTCTGATGCGCAATCCGTGAGCGCACTTGATGCTTGGAAACACTCTGAGTACCTATGCAGAAACTATGTGTTGAATGGACTGGCTGATCCATTGTATAACGTGTACTGCAAAATACCAACTGCCAAAGAACTTTGGAATCTTTGGAGCGCAAGTACAAAACTGAAGATGCTGGTACTAAGAAATATGTTGTGGCTCGATTTTTGGACTATAAAATGGTGGATTCCAAAACCGTTATTAGCCAAGTCCAAGAATTGCAAGTGATCCTCAGTGATATTCTGTCTGAAGGAATGAATCTTAGTGAAACATTCCAAGTGGCTGCAGTGGTTGAAAAACTTCCTCCAAGTTGGACAGATTTTAAGAATTACCTTAAGCATAAGCGAAAGGAAATGACCATTGAAGATCTTGTGGTTCGCTTGCGTATTGAGGAAGATAACAGAGTGTCTCTAAAAGGAACTCAAGTTGAAGGTACTGCAAGAGCCAACATTGTTGAGCATGGTCAGTCTTCAAGGGGGAATAAGAGCAACAAAGGCCACAAATTTGGTGAAAAATCAAAAGGTAAGGGTCGTGATCTTGGGCCTAAGAAAGGTGGTGTGAGAAAGAAGGTTAGTTCCTTCAAAGGGAAATGTTACAATTGTAATGAAGCTGGTCACAAAGCTGATCAATGCAAAGCACCTAAACGTGAGAAGGCGCTTATGGTTGTTGATGATGATGTGCCTTTAGTGGCCATGATTTCAGACCTCACTGCCATGATGGAGGAGGTTAATTTGGTGTCTAATAGTCCAAAAGGGTGGTGTTAGAAAATAAAAAACTATTTTAAGGAGGCAATTATGGACCAGCTGTACCTTTCCATATAGTTGCACAATTACCAACCGTTGCAAATTGTTTCCTTTCTTTTTGATTGTAATGCCTATTTAGGCATGGTATTCTCTTTGTAATAAACAACAAGAACATAAATAAAAAAACCCTCTGTGATTCAATTTTCTCATATGGTATCAGAGCGGTGCACACGATCTTAGGATCATCCGCTCAAAAACCTCAGCCCTTCATCTACCATTTTTTTTCAACCCACAATCGTCAAGCCACTATGGGCGATACCGACACCAGCATTAACAATGACCTTGCTATGCAGATCACTAACCTGCTCAAAACCAGCCTTAACAACCAAAACCAAACCTCAAAACAGAACCTATCCGATGGTTTGAAAATTAATCTCAAACTAAACAGTCAAAACTATGCTTTGTGGGCTCGAATGATTCGAGTAGCCATAGGAGGGAAGTCCAAAGCTCTCTTGAGTCATTTGACGGGAAAACCGGCTCCACCAAAACCAAACGACGAATCTTTTGATCAATGGGAACAAGATGATTTGGTGGTGTTCTCATGGTTAATACAAAATATCGAACCCGCTTTGGCAAGTAACCTAACTGAGTTTCCCACTGCAAAAACATTATGGGATGCCTTAGTGGTCACTTATAGTAGCGGGAAAGATAAGCTGCAAACCTTTGATTTACATGTCAAGGCGAATGGTATAAAACAAAATGGTTCTCCATTAGAAGATTTCTGGATCGTTATGCAAGGGGTTTGGGGGGAAATAGAAAGAAGAGACCCCAACCCCATGACGTGTACAGAGGATATAACTACCTACAACAAGATTCGGTCTGAACAAAAGCTCTTCCAATTCCTAAATGCACTCGACAGACAATATGATACTGTGAAACGAGAAATCCTCCGATGGGACCCGTTACCTTTCGCCGAAGGTGCCTACGCTGCTGTCCGAAAGGAGATGGCACATCAGGGCATTTTGGGTACAACCACTGATACCCCATCTTCTCAGAACGGTGTGGCAGCAGGTTTGAATGCCAATGGGTCACGTGAAGCGGAGGGCCTAGGATTTCTGTCGAGAGGGCGCGCTAATCAAAAGAGCTCCAATACAGGGCCATCTTCTCGAATCGATAAAAGCAGGCTGAAGTGCGGCCATTGTGGGATGTCAAAACATACCAAAGATCAATGTTTCCAGTTAGTCGGTTACCCGGAATGGTGGAATGATAATCATAAAACCAAAAAGGGAGAAAAAAATGATGTTGCCGGAAGAGCAGCAGCCGCCGTAGGTAACCAGGAAGCTAGCGGCGGCGGATCCCATGAAGAAGGATTTGGTGGAATGGCAACTGGAAGTTACATAGGGCAGGAGGAGGATATCAATGGAGGTAATGGGTTTGAGGAACTATCTTCAGACCCTTGTGTTTTTAATCCTAAATTCTTTAGTGCTAGAATTTTAAAAATGTTAGAAAATGACTTTCTTGAAACACCTACTCCTGACACGGGTCAAATAAAGGGAAAAGATGGGGACACAAGTCAAACAAAAGGTAAGTGGAGAAAAAGGGATAATAGTGCTTTTGACCAAATAATTAGTGAAAAAAAGGGGGAGAATAAATGTACTGGTGGTCATAAAATAAATAAAGAAAACAATACTTTTTTCTCAGAAAAAACCTTTTTCTACCAAAACAAACCAAAAATTATGGGAGGTTTTGGACAAGTTAATATGGCTAAAAACCATGAAGATTTAGAAAAGTCATGGATTTTTTATTGTGGTGCTACCGATACTATGACATGTGATTTATCAGATATAACGCTTAAATCAAAACCGAAAATTAATCATATTAAAACTGCTAATGGGGGAGTAGTTCCTGTAAAAGGAGGAGGGACTATCGAAATTTCTCCGAATTTGAAACTTTCAAATTGTCTTTACATACCATCTTTGTCACATAAGTTGTTATCTATTAGTCATGTTACAAAGGAATTAAATTGCTCCGTTTTAATGCACCCCACTTTTTGTATCCTACAGGATATCAGGACGGGGGTGATTATTGGGCGTGGCACTGAGCGGCGAGGGCTATACTATGTAGACGAAGTGACTCATCATGGCACTGCTATGTTGGCTCATGGGACTACAAATAGAGAAGCGTGGCTATGGCATAGGAGATTGGGACACCCTTCTCTTAGTTATTTACATATTTTATTTCCAAAATTATTTCCGCTAAATAAACCATTAAAATGTGAGACTTGTTTTTTGGCCAAAAGCCACAGACATAGCTACAAATTAAACAATACTAAGGTTGCTTTGCCTTTTTCCCTCATTCACTCAGATGTTTGGGGACCTGCAGAAGTTATAGGTGGACAAAAATTTCGTTTTTTTGTTCTCTTTATTGATGATTGCACACGTATGACATGGGTTTATTTCCTAAAACATAAATCTGAAGTTTTTGACAAATTTACTACGTTTTATAAAATGATACAAACTCAGTTTAAAACCAACATACAAATCCTACGATCTGATAATGGAGGGGAATTTATAAATAAATCCATGGAACAGTTTTGTCAAGAAAAAGGAATAATTCACCAAACGACCTGTTCACATACACCTGAACAGAATGGTGTAGTTGAAAGAAAAAATCGTATTCTCTTAGAAATAACCCAGGCCATGCTAATTGAAGCAAAGGTTCCTAAATTTTTTTGGCCCGAAGCTCTTGCTACCGCTACGTATCTCATTAATCGATTACCAACTAAAGCCCTTAATCTAAAAACCCCCCTCCAAAGTCTATCGGAATTTACAAAAATCCCCCCTCCTCTTACGTTAAAACCCCGAATATTTGGCTGCTCTGTTTTTGTTCATATACCTAAGACTGACCGACACAAACTAGGTCCATGTGCGGAGAAATGCGTGTTTGTGGGATATGGTATTAACAAGAAAGGCTACCGATGTTATAACCCACAAAAACGACATATGTACACCACCATGGACTGTGATTTTTTAGAAACGGATTTTTTCTACCCCACCCAACGTAGTGGACAGGGGGAGAAAGAATATAATGACACACTAAGTTGGTTGAGGTATAACCCTGTCTTGGAAGATGTTAGCCAAGATGCTCAAAATCACGAAGTTAGCCACGACACTCAAAATCATGAAATTAGCCACGATACTCAAAACCAAGAGCCCATGATCAGTGCCACTTACCAAGACACTCCCGGTTTGATACCCGAGGTAAGTGAATCTCAAAATCACAATGATATACAAAATAGCAATATTTCTAATAATCATGAGTCAGGAGCAACCGAAGAAACCATACATGAAGAGCATGCAGAAAATATAGAGAATGAAGAACATGAGATGGATATAGAGGATACTCAATATGAGGGATATGTTCTACCTCCAAGGTCAAACCGGGGAGTTCCACCGAAGCGGTACTCGCCAGAAAGACACTCTAGATCTTTTAGATATCCTATGGCAAATATTGCCGAAGGGAACCTTTCCCAAGAAGCCAAGTTTTTTGCTTCATCTCTCTATAATGATCAAATTCCAAACACAGTTAACCAAGCCTTAGAGTCAGAAAACTGGAAGAAAGCCATGGAGATAGAAATGGATGCCTTAATGAAAAATGATACATGGGAAAAATGTGTTGTCCCTCCAGGAAAGAAAATAGTGGGATGTCATTGGGTCTTCACAATAAAACGCAAACCAGATGGAACAATTGAGAGATACAAGGCTCGTCTAGTAGCCAAGGGATACACCCAAACTTATAGGATTGACTACTCAGAGACATTCTCACCAGTGGCAAAAATTGACACAATTCGTGTTCTTTTTTCAATCGCCGCCAACAAAGGATGGCCCTTACATCAACTCGATGTAAAAAATGCCTTCCTTCATGGAGAGCTAAAAGAAGAAGTATATATGGAAGCTCCGACTGGTTTTTCCAAAGAATTTAAACCAAAAGAAGCATGTCGTCTGAAGAAGTCTATTTACGAGCTTAAACAATCTCCTCGTGCATGGTTTGGGAGATTCACCCTAGCAATGAAAAAATACGGCTTTCGACAAAGCAACTCTGATCATACGTTGTTTCTTAAGCGAAAAGGTAATCTTGTGACCTGTTTAATTATATATGTTGATGACATGATCATTACAGGAAATGATGAAGAAGAAATGAAGAAGTTAAAGACAAATCTATTTACAGAATTCGAAATGAAGGACTTAGGGAGACTGAAATATTTTCTTGGTATTGAAGTATTAAGGTCTAAACAAGGTATTTTTATATGTCAAAAAAAATATATTCTTGACCTTCTTGCTGAGACAGGAATGATAGACTGCAAGCCTGCTAGCACACCAATGATAGCTAACCAGAAACTCTTTATGGAAGAAGATGGGGAACTAGCAGACAAAGAACGATACCAACGCATCGTGGGTAAACTAATATACCTTTCACATACCCGCCCAGATATTGCCTATGCTGTTGGAGTTGTTAGCCAGTTTATGCATCAGCCTCAAGTAGCTCACATGGAAGCAATACAGAGAATTATTAGATACCTCAAGGGAACAACTGGTCATGGGGTTCTTTTTCAACCAAATAAACATCTAAAGATCCAGGCCTACACGGACGCTGATTGGGCGGGAGACAAAGGAGATAGAAGGTCAACATCTGGGTACTTCACTCTTGTTGGTGGAAACGTGGTTACATGGAGAAGTAAAAAAACAGAAAGTTGTAGCTCTATCCAGCGCAGAAGCTGAGTTTCGAGGGATTGCTCGAGGCCTTGCAGAAGTTTTATGGATACGCAAGTTGCTTAATGAGATCGGCTTTCATCAAAACGAAACAAGCAGGATCATGTGTGATAATAAAGCTGCTATACAAATCTCTGAAAATCCAGTTCAACATGATCGTACCAAGCAAGTGGAGGTTGATCGGCACTTCATTAAAGAAAAAATTGAATCAAGGATTATAGAACTACCATTCGTCCGATCAGAAAACCAACTAGCAGATATATTAACAAAAGCTGTGAACGAAAAAATCTTTAATCATTGCCTGAGCAAGTTGAGCATCCGAAATGCCACTACTCAACTTGAGGGGAGTGTTAGAAAATAAAAAACTATTTTAAGGAGGCAATTATGGACCAGCTGTACCTTTCCATATAGTTGCACAATTACCAACCGTTGCAAATTGTTTCCTTTCTTTTTGATTGTAATGCCTATTTAGGCATGGTATTCTCTTTGTAATAAACAACAAGAACATAAATAAAAAAACCCTCTGTGATTCAATTTTCTCATAGGTGGTGGGTGGACACTGGGGCTACTCGCCATGTTTGCCCAGACAGGGCCCTCTTTAGTACGTTTAGAGAGGTGGTGGGAGATGAGAAGCTGTACATGGGGAATGCTGCTACAGCAGATATCAAGGGTGAAGGTGATGTGATCTTGAAGTGGACTTCTGGAAAAGAGCTCACTTTAAGCAATGTGCTTTATGTTCCTGACCTGCGTAAGAGTCTTGTGTCGGGTTGGTTGCTTAATAAGTTTGGTTTTCGTCTACTCTTTGAGAGTGACAAGTTTGTTTTAAGTAAGCGTGGTATGTTTGTTGGTAAGGGCTATGCCCAGAATGGTATGTTCAAACTCAATGTAATGGCTGTTACTAAGAATATGAATAAGAATGCTACTACTTCTGCTTACTTGGTTGAGTCTCCTAATGTTTGGCATGGTCGTCTTGGTCATGTTAATTTTAATTCGATGCGTCGTTTGATTAAATTAGATTACATATCAAATTTTGCCATAGACTCGAAATCAAAATGTAAAACATGTGTTGAAGCCAAACAAACAAGATCATCGTTTAAATCAGTTAATCGAATAACTGAGCCCCTTGACTTGATTCACACTGATGTGTGTGATTTAAAATCAATTCCCACTAGAGGTGGAAATAAGTATTTTATTACTTTTATTGACGACAGTACGCGGTATTGTTATGTGTATTTACTTAAGAGTAAAGATGAAGCAATTGACAAGTTTATCTTGTATAAATCTGAAGTTGAAAATCAACTTAGTAAGAAAATAAAGCGTGTGAGAAGTGATAGGGGAGGTGAATATGTTTCGCCATTTGGGGATGAATGTGCCAAAAGTGGCATAATACATGAGTGTACCCCACCCTATACACCCCAATCAAATGGCATTGCGGAACGAAAGAATCGTACACTAAAGGAAATGATGAATGCCATGTTGATAAGTTATGGGATGAGCCAGGACATGTGGGGGGAGGCCATTTTGTCGGCCAATTTTTTGTTAAATAAAGTTCCTTTCAAGAATAAGGATGTAACACCATATGAGTTATGGTGGGGACATAAATCATCCTACAAATACTTGAAAGTGTGGGGGTGCCTGGCCAAGGTAATTGTTACACCTCCAAAGGCTCTTAGAATTGGGCCTAAAACTGTTGATTGCATATTTATTGGATATGCCCAAAATGGGACTTCACATCGTTTTCTTGTGCATGAGTCCAAAAATCCTGATGTTCATAAGAACTCCATAATAGAAACAAGGCCAGGAAATGCAACTTATTTTGAAGAGGAGTTCCCAATGTTATTAGAACAAACTCATGCGAGTTCATCAACAGCGGTTGATAAGGTTGTTCAAAATAAAACCCATGAACGATCAGAGGATGAAGAGGTTGAGCCAAGAAGAAGCAAAAGGCAAAGGATTGAAAAATCCTTTGGGCCTGATTTTCTTACCTACATGGTTGAGAGTGAGCCTCAAACCTATCGAGAAGCAGTCACCTCTTCAGATGGACCTCAATGGAAAGAAGCCATCAAAAGTGAGATTGATTCTATTTTGCAGAATCATACATGGGAGTTAGTTGATCTTCCACCAGGGTGCAAGCCACTTGGATATCGATGGATATTCAAGAAAAAGATGAAAGCTGATGGCTCTGTTGACAAATATAAGGCAAGGCTCGTAATCAAAGGGTATAGACAAAAGGAAGGTCTTGACTACTTTGACACGTACTCGCCTGTGACTAGAATAACCTCTATAAGATTGGTGCTTGCAATTGCAGCGTTGAGAAATTTGGAAATACATCAAATGGATGTAAAAACTGCATTTCTAAATGGGGAGTTAGAGGAAGAGATTTACATGGAGCAACCTGAGGGTTTCTCTGCTCCTGGCCAAGAAGGCAAAGTATGTAAACTCGTCAAGTCACTGTATGGCTTAAAGCAAGCTCCAAAACAATGGCATCAAAAGTTTGACCATGTTATGCTTAACAGTGGTTTCAAAATAAATGAATGTGACAAGTGTGTCTATGTGAAAGACACTTCTAAAGGTTATGTAATCTTATGTCTTTATGTGGATGATATGCTTATCGTTGGGAGTGATGACAAGATGATCAGATCTACTAAAGACATGTTGAAAGCGAGATTTGACATGAAAGACATGGGTCTAGCTGATGTAATTCTTGGAGTGAAGATTATTAGAACCCAAACTGGTCTTGTGTTAAGTCAATCTCATTATGTGGATAAGATCCTTGAGAAGTTCAATTCGGAAGACACAAGTGTGGCTCAAACCCCGATTGATACCTCTCAACATTTGGCAAAGAATAGATGTGAGGGTGTTGCTCAATTGGAATATTCAAGGATCATTGGCAGTTTGATGTATCTCATGTCATGTACCAGGCCAGACTTAGCATATGCTGTGAGCAGGCTAAGCAGATATACTAGTAATCCTAGTGCTGAACATTGGAAAAGCATGACAAGACTGTTAAGGTATTTGAGATACACAAGGAATTATGGACTGCATTATGGCCAAGATCCAGCTGTTGTGGAAGGATACAGTGATGCCAACTGGATATCCGATATGAAAGATTCTAAATCCACAAGTGGTTATGTGTTTACCCTTGGAGGAGCAGCTATAGCTTGGAAATCTTCCAAGCAAACTCTTATAGCTAGGTCCACGATGGAATCTGAATTTATTGCTTTAGATAAAGCTGGAGAAGAGGCAGAATGGATACGTCAGTTTTTGGAATATATTCCAAGATGGCCTAAGCCTGTTACGGCTATTTGCATACATTGTGATTGCCAGTCGGCAATTGGTAGAGCTAAAAGTGCAATGTATAATGGCAAATCGAGGCACATACGACGTAGGCATAATACGATACGACAACTGCTCTCAACAGGGGTTATCACTATTGACTATGTGAAGTCAAAGGATAACATTGCGGATCCGCTTACAAAAGGCTTAAGCAGAGAGGTAGTACATAAGTCGTCAATAGGAATGGGACTAAAGCCCTTGGAATAAGTTTGTACAACGGAAAACCTATCCTAGAAGATTGGAGATCCCATGATCTAGGCTCAATAGGACCACCTAACTGTACGGACTAAGATCACTGTGGGGGAGTACCCCAAAACACAAAGGGAGTTGCATACTTCCTAGTCCGTCCTTAAAATAAATCAGTGATGTCAAAGGAGGATAAGCATATGGCTTTTAATGATTTTGGTAAAATCACCTATGTTAGAGAGAAGTGGGGTCGCTTCAAATGGAATTGTGGGGGGCGCAATTCCTAGAGCTCTCGCAGAACCAGGATAGTGCTCCATGACCATAAACGGACACGACAATGAGGAGTTAACCAGACCAGGGAGAGTAATGTGTGATGTGTAATAACGTCTACGTAAAAAGGGGTTGGTTCAAGGACATCGCGTCTACTAACCGCTAGGAGACAAAGTGCACATCACAAAGGAGGGTTCAAAGGGAATACCTACCTATCCTGCATTGCTTAACCGCTGAAATTTTATTGTGACACTTGAGTGTGTGGGGCGATCTCCATTCATGTGGGGGATTGTTGGAAATTTAATAATTTAAATATTATATTAATGTTTAATATAATGATATTTAATTATAAAAGCTAGATGAATGAGAGTTCTAAGCTTTAAGTGTGTGTGGTGAAACTTTAATGTTGTGGGAATTTGTGCGTGTCCCACATTGGTGGAGATATAAATCATGTGTTGGTTTATATGTAGAATTCTGTAGAGGAATGTATTCCTATACAACAGGACACACCCAGTGGAAGCCAGGAGGGTGCGAAGCACCCGACGCGCCCGCGCCCGGGCACGGGCACGGGCTCGGGCTCGGGACCGGGACGAGGGCGATGGGCGTAATGTGGCGTTTTGATGGCGCACTTCGCACGCTCGCATCGCCGCGAGCCGCTTGAGAGCCGCCTTTATGTTTTTAACCAAGCTTGGATTGGTGTGGCTCGAGCCCATGGCTCAGGTTCTAGTCCGTCCTTTCAGATTCTTCACCTGTCAAGAGTCATTAAGTCTTGTGATTAATTACAAAGACTTAAATTGTGATTAAGTCTAGTAATTCAATACTATTGAATATGGACTCTTGGCATGCCTCCCTTCATGTTGATAAATACAGAGTTATGACCTCTGTTGAGACACACAGAAAAATCCTCTAAATACATGTTCACGAACCACCACCTACTGTCTGATAATTTTCCTGACTTCGCTGCCCTCCGCACTCTTGTTTCAGGTACTATTTCAGGTGCTAGGTTTTCTCCGGCAGTGCAATCTGCTTAGGCTGTTGTACCCTGGGAAACAGACGGGTTCACCTGGGTGGCCCGAAATCTGTTTTAAGGGAAGCGTGTTCTACACGTGCCTCAGTCACCATGAGATTCCTTTCGTTTTCTGTATTTCCATTTCTTGTAATTTTAATTTCTGTCTTTGTATTGTATTTACTTTTTATTTATGTATTGTAATCCGAAATTCCTAATAATATTAGTATTTCTTTTAATTTTATGAACGGTGTTCCTACATTACCTGTGCATATCAATGAACCGGTTTATACCCATGTTTAATTTTGAGTTTTAAAGATAATGAATCGGCTTCTCAAACGCAATATTACTTGTTATATATGTTACTTATCTTACGTATATGGTTATTGGTAATTAAAACTTCTTACTTGATAGTGAACTTTGTCTTGTAAGTGATCGTAAACTTTGTGCATTCAACACTCCAATTGTAAACTTTATTTAAAAAAAAAATACGTTGGAAAATTGATTTTTGGTTGCAAAATTATGTAGTTTTAAATTATTTTTTTAGTTAAAATTGTATTTGCATGGAAGTATAGGTTTGGATAGTCACTCGTTTGAACCGCTCGGTACAACCGGTTGAACTGTTTCTAAGCTCAACCTGCTACGGTATAAAAACCGTTTTAACATATTCCATTTTGAACAAAGGGGAGACCACTTACCGGCTAGCATTACATCATATAGTTTTGTTTTATATCATAACGAGTGGGTTAAGTTTGTGTGTTGTGTCGGTTTGATTTTGCATAAAATCTATATTAACATTTTGATGAAAATAAGTGTGTTGCAATGATATGTTCGGCGTATAAAACAATACATTTGAAAAAAAAAATCATATGTCATATCGATTGAAAACCTTTAAAATGTATGCAAACACTGCTTCCCTAGTTAAAACAGCATGTAGCAATTACAAATTTATTTTGTAGTTAAAATATAATTTTTAATTACCATCACATAACCATCGAGCTACAGGCTCACTAGTTGTCAAGTGGCTTGAATCATTTTTATACACACACCGAATGGCTCGATCCATTTAAATTTAAAAGAAGCAAAAAAGGTTTGGACGTGATCAAACTCATGTTCATGACCTGGTCAGAAGACACAAACACATGCACCAACACCACCAGGGCTACCGGCCTCACTGGTAGTCCAATGGTTTCAATTAATTTTAAACACAACCTATTTTTTATCTAAATCCCCAAATCAGGACCTACGAACCCTACCCCTAGATATCCAATTAATCATGAATTGGCTACTGAATCCCCATATTAATAAGGGGCTTTTAGTCAGAACGTTAAAACGAATAAAAGACACATTAGAATTATTACTAGATTGATGATGGATTGAAGATGAATGGTGATGGTCGGAGTTCCCCTGCTGTGAAGAAGGTCTGATTGCACAAAAAGAGTTAACCAGGGAGCAATTGGTGATATCAGCACACATTATAGCTTAAGATACCAAAAGATACAATAATACAACTTCGTTTTTAACAAAAATTTATATCGGAATCTTGAAAAATATAAACGCAAACTCATATCAATTTTTTTTCAATTTATCAAACGAAAGTTATCACAAATTAGAAAGAAATTAAATATCTTTAAGATGTATATAAGGTGAAATTATATAACCAAATGAATAACCTAAAAATACATAAGCAAAATCTAAGAGAGGTAGTTGTTCATCATCTAGAGGTACTATATATGATAATATTAAGATGGATGTGTGACACACTAAGTTGGATATGATAAGAAACAAAGTATGTAGAGAAAAGATTTGGGGTGGCTAGTATAACGGATAAGATAAGAGACGGGAGGCTGAGATGGTATAGGCACGTTAAGAGGAGAGAAGTGACGACACAATTAGAACTGTGGAATTTCTTACGGTGGACGGAAGGAGGAGTCGAGGCAAACTGAAACTGACTTGGGATAAACGAATTAGGCGAGATTTGTTGCACTTGCAACTCTCAGATGACATGGTCAATTTATAGGAGTTTGTGGAGGCGCAAAATTAAAGTTAGACATTTAGGAATAGGGTGCAGTTTGTTATTAGTCTTAGCTTATGAGCTTAATTTCTTAGTTTTTTTATGTTGTTTACATACCATTGCTTGTTTGTGTGTCTTTTATGTAGTACTTTTTCATGTTTATAAGTTTTAGCAAATGCACAGTTTTTTAGTAGCTATGTGCATACTAATTTGACTTTTATGTATGGCTATGACTTTGGAGTTGGGGGTTTTAGTAGGGATAGAGATAATGCTTGCTTACATCCCGCCCTTCGCTATGGTTGGGAATTTACTAGGTATCTTGTTATTTTCATTATATGATGAGGATCGTGTCAAAACCACTCGGGTAATTCATAAATCATGAGAACCAGTTTGGACCACTCATTTTCTAAAGGCTTTTTTTTTTGTTAAACGTTATCTTCCTGTATTTGTTTAATTCTTCATGTATTTGTTTAATTCTACGTATATATACACATGCGTGTAAATATACGAGTAGAAATGATATGTGCATATGAAGAAAATTAGGTTTCTAAACACAATTTGATACATATGTACGAATAAAAACTTGAGAGTCGCCGTTCAACAAAAAAAAATCTTGCTTCGAAAAAATATGTGTTCCATAATGATTCTCAAGTTTCTCAAACTCCATATGGTTCTCTTAATATACATACCATATACACACACAACCAATCAACTTGTGACGTTCTCTATACATGTTAACTTTTATGCCAAACCAAACATGTTTATTTAAACATTTCAAACATGTTTTCAAAGCCGCGTTGTTCTTGATTAGCCTAACATGACAAATAAGGTGAGTAGTGTTTCTTATGTATATATTCTATTCATTTATGACTACCAAGTCTTCTTCTTTAGGAATTTTAAAATGATATGTTACTATATCATTTTCTGAATAACCTAGCTCTACTAGCATATCATTGTAACAACCCAAAATTTCATAGACGCGCTTAACCATCATAATACACCTTATCAAAAGGATTTAGAAAAAGAAAGAGATTTAAAATCAATCTTAAAAGTGACACATGATAAACACCTTAACATAAGTTAAGTTGATTAAGAATCCACATGTCTAATTGACCATAAAAAAAAACTAAAGGGACTGATCTTGTCAAGTAGCAATACATGTTGTGATGGGTTATTTGTGTTAAGTGCACCCGTAGTGGGCGTTTTGCCTACTCGTTATAGGGCGTTTTGAGCCCCCATAGCGTCGGGCACACCGCCCCCTGGCGTTATGGAGGTATTATGGTAGCGCCTGCCATGGAGATGGCGAGAGATGAAGCTACAGATTGGGTTTTTTTATGGATATTTATTATTATTATTATTATTATTATTATTATTATTATTATTATTATTACTATGGCTGGAATTTCAGTTTGTTTGGACTATGGTATAGAACACAAAGACAAGAAGATGAAGATGCAAGATGAAGATGGGTTGGGTAGGTGTTTGGTCCATTGGGGTTGATGAGGGTAAATGGGATGTGGACCACTCAACTTTTATTACTATTTATTTTATAAATTTACTTTTATTATTATTATTATTAAACATTTGTTATTTAAATAAAAAAACAATAAAAAGCAATGATTACCCAATGATTTATAAAGTCTCATGGAGCTCTTTCCCACTATATACCTATTTTCCTATAAAGCCCCATAGAGCTCATCATAATACTTTATAATATTTTATTCTCCATGGATCCCCCTACACATGTCACACCTCAACTGATGGCGGAATACATCGAGGCACAACTTGTGATAGATTGTTCAAAACCTTCAGGACACTAGATTTGCAACAATATAATTTAAATGGCTCCATTTCATAACATGAAGACAAAGAAGTACATACTGTTCCAATAAAAAATACAACATTCATAATAATCAAAATTTAATGCGTGAATATGTAAGTCTAAACCTAGTGAGTTTCTTGAATCAACGCATCAAATATCTTCTGCAACATGTATAAAATATCTTGTCAACACATAAAGCATTGGTGAGCATACTAGTTTTCGAATACCTACGCAATAATAAAATATTTTACTCAAATCATCATGCTATAGATTGCACATAGAAATCATACAAAAGGCATAATCAATCCCATGTGTCCACTGCGTAACCTAACACCATCGTGATAGGCCGTTGAATACTTAACAATGACCCCAAGAGGGCGGTGTGCTACTCCTATAGCGCTATACATGTTAAGGCGGGCTAAAATTAGTTAATGAATTATGCTTAAGGCTCGTGTATCTTTGATTTTTAGCATGGCAATGGCATATAGGCATGTGTATATGAAAGCATTTAGCGTATTTGCATATGATACATGTTGAGCCTCAAAAGTGATAAAGAGAAAAAGGGGACGAGTATGAACTCACCTTAAGTTGCGTTTAATTAGATTCCTGTTAAGAGTCTTGGGAGGAAGAGATGTAGCTCCGGTTATTCTAGAATTGCAAAGGAATGGATTTTAGATTCGGATGAATAATTCATATGTTCAAGAAAGTCATACACTGCCTTTAAGGCGAATCAAAACACAAACCACCACGAAGGTGATTCGGATGGTCAAGAGTTAGAGTTAGTAACCAAGCACAAAACCACCATGAGGTGATTCAGGTGGTGAGAGTTAGGTTAGGAATGTGAATCCATTTTAAAGAGTTTCAGGTCATGACCACTTTACTTATGGATCAGGCATAGGTCTTAGACAAGGGATTTTCCTACTCTTGTATGGAATGAATTTGAATTACAAGAAGGGTCAAGAGTTTGGTAAGGTAGGGATGTATCCACAAACCTTCCAAGTTTTTAGATTAATAGTTGTAGGATGAAGGTTTTGAAAGTATATATTAGTATTACATAGTATAGCTAAGAAATTAAAGTAGAGTATGGTGACTTAGTTTGGATGAGCCTTGGCTTTCCTTTGTCAACCATTAACCATAACACAAGTCCATCCAACATTAAGTTGTTGGTGACCTCGGTTGGTATCACTACAACTAACATCCTAGTGCATAAAAATATAGAAGATAACCACCTTTGAGGCCTCAAATTGGTGTCCCACTCATGTTTATTTACCTTGGAAAACAAGAGCAAGGTCCTAGAGGTTTCCCCAAGGGGTTAGAAGAAGATGAGGGGTGACGAAAGTAGAAGAAAAGTGAAGATTAAGGCTTTGGAACTCACTGATTTTGAGCAGAAAGTTTGCTTGTTAATATTGAAGATTTAGAGAGATTTAGGAATGATTTGGGATAGAAAAAGGGTTAGGAAGTGAAGGAGATGGGGCATATATAGTTAAGGTAAGGTGGTTGGGTCATTATGGGAGTTAAGAGGCGGATGGGAGTGAATTAGGTAGGAGTTGCATTCAAAAACGAAATAAAAAATATTGTTGTTGTTCCAGGAGGCCTTCGCGTCACTCGGCAGGGTGGTCAGTACCCCTTCGCGTGTCGCGACCAGGTGATTTAGGCCCAAAACATTTTTTTTTTGGGTTAGGTTTGGCCCAACAAACTTGGTTTTGGACGTGTTTTTTGGTTAAGACTTAAGATTTGAGCCCATTTTGACATGTTTTTGGATTGGGCTTGATTCATAGCTTGTATGGGTCCGTTTATACTTCGGTTTAGTGTTAGAATTCAATTTGTAAGCATAAAAATGCAACATGATTGTATTAAATTGAATATGCATAATTGATTATGAATAGGTGTATTTGACTAAAAATTTTCCATTGATCATAAGCTCGAGATTACAAGGGGTAAAATAGAAAATTACAAGAGTACAGGGACTAGAATTGAAAATGCAAATAGTACGAATGTTACAGCACATGCCCTAAAGAAAACCACAAGATCTCCATTCTCCATAAATCGACCAACACACCCCCCCCCCCCCACACACAATCCCAAGAACATAAAATGAGCCCAAAACAGCTATATATCAGGGTGTTGTTGTTTACATGATACAAAATTTAGTCATCTAAACTCTACTTCATCCTTAGGTAAGCTTTGTTTCATTCCAATTGATGTAGATTTGGTCTATGTGATAATTATGAAAATCTAGAATCTTTGATTATGATGAATTGATAGCTAAGGAGGGTGCCTCTAGTACAAGAGGGTCTTAAAATGAATCAATCTTGTGTAAATCATAGTAACTTGAAACCTATAAGAGAATTCTTGAAATACATGGCATGAATTGTGGGTTCTTATTGAGTTGAAGGTAAAATTAAGGAATTTTTAATAATAATGTGTGCGTGCCTACATTCTAACAATGATAGGAAATGAAATGGGTATAGATGAATGATATTGAAGTATGAGTATTGATGTGGGTATGATTTCATATTCTAAGTAATCCACAAGTAAAAGTTGTAAAATCCTGCCCGCCAAGTGTTTGATGAAACGCCACAATGAAGCTCGACTTCATTGGATCATAGGTCTTGTAATGGGGCACCTAGTAAACTCGTATATATGCTTAAACACATGTCTAATCACATGTTCATGAATGTCCTTGAGGACTATTATCTAGGTACCAAACAAGAGGCGTTGGGAAGTCACGCGGGGAAGGACTTAAAGTTGAAGGGCCGCAAATAAGGTAAGTCATATCTCGAATTCTACTGATTGCATATTAGTAAACTGTGCTATGGCATGAATGTAAGGTATGAAAGTAGGCTAGTGGTTACACCTCGTCATGTTGGACAATTAAGGGGTTCTTGAATTCTTGAAACTTTACATTTGGACCGGGCGAATAAGACCGAGAGAAGCGGCACATGTGGCTATGGACCCGAGGCTTCGCCACAACTGTATAATGATAAGACAAAGCTACACACTCACCAAGCCGAGGCGAGAATAGTAGTCGAATCGTCCAACATGAGGAATCAGTGTCTTGGGAGCCTTTGTTAAGCTTATAGACTCATGGTATCGTGAAATAAGCGTTTTAATGACACCTAACTTATTGAGCTTGGTGGAAGGTGTGCAAATCCTTAGATAAGATTTGAATACTGATTCAAGATGGGAAAAATAAACACTTAAAGCTTAGTTGTAAAGGTAGTTCATATTGTCCCTTAACGGGTCAAACGTGTGAAAAATGTTTACCAGATGGATTAACTCGATTCATTTAGAGGGGAATTTGGATATGACTAAGTCATGTAATTGAACTTGTTTCGAATGATAAAAACCTTGTTTTTCAAGCACCCGAAAGTCTCTTTGGGGCTGCACATGATTCCCACATAAGTGCAGGGAAGAGGGGCCTAAAAATGGTTAAGGGCATGAAAAAATCATCATTCTTAGCTGCTACAAACCGTAGGCTACGACCACGAGCCATAACCTACTGTTCCCATGGCCCAATTCGAACACCCTCTGCCAGCCGTAGCCGTAGCCGTAGCCGTAACCGTAAGCTACGGCTGGGAGGCCGTAGCTTACGACAACCTCCCCTCTCTAGCACAACGACAACAAAAACAGTCCGCAGGCTACGGCTTAAGGACCGTAGCCTACGGTGGTTTAGTCTTGGGTTGTTTTGGGCTTGTTGTTTTATGTATAACTTATAAACCTTCAATGTTTTTCGAATTCGCTAACTTAGCTTAGTATACTAACCATGTTATGATGGTCCATGTGTGTAAAACATTAGGTACATTGAAGAAATGGGAAAGCGGAAGGAGATCACCAACAAATCAAGAACCAAATGCACACATCGTTAAATGCTTCCGCAACACTCTTTAAATAAATTAATCCATGTTTGGAGTTGTTTTGTGTGACATCCGTCACCTTTCATTTTATCTTTTGTCCGATTTTAGTCCCTCTCATTTCATGAATTTACATCTACTCGAATCGTTGTCGTAATTGAGGAATTCTTCTTTTCTTTTATAATAATAATATTAAATAATAAATAATAATAATAATAATAATAATAATAATAAAAATATAATGTTAAAATTTCAAGCAAATAATTAAAACATAACCAAACCAAGCCCACCCTAAAACCATTATTATTTTCTGATCCTTTTTTTTTTCAGCATAAGCCCAAGACTCAGCCCACAACACACAGAGCCCAACAGCTGACACAGCCCACTCCTTCCCTACTGATTTAAAATAAAAAAAAAGTTGTTGGTGACCAGACTCGAACCCGATCTGATCCGGGTTGGGAATTAAGAAGCATCAGCATCACCACTACACTACATTGTGTTTGTTGGTAAATACTAGACTCAATTTAGTCATAAATCCTCCTGAACAGATTAGATTAGATCTGTTGCGTCTTCTTCTACGCGCAAGTCCGACCCACAACCCAAGGATTTGAACTTTGACGCGAAATTGGAAACCCTTTTAATTAAATTAGGACCGAATCAATCAAACATTAATTCTATAACACATTTATTTCGTATCAATCATTCTATAAATATACATAATTACGCGTTTTTGACCATTGACGGGTCAAAACGCAGAAACATTCCTTAAACATCACAACATTATAAATTGAAACCATCTTTCTATCCTAGACGCACCGAAAATAATAATACCTCTACCTAATTCCACCCTATAACGCTCTAGATCGCTGAATTCTTCATTCTTTGACTTTCTGATTGACTCACGAATTGAAGGCATTTGCATTGGTATGATTCAATCCCTCATTCCTACCTCTTAATCGGCCCCTGTACTCCTATAGCCCCATGATTAATCGGGCTTTAGCATAGTGTATGTACGATTCAATGTTTAGGGTTCACTGGGGAAGATGACTAGCGTGTATTATAAGTTAAATACATTTCGAAACTAAATAAATCACCAAATCTGATATAGATCAGATGGTTTCAAGTTGTGTGTTAAAACTTGGGGGCGGGTCTGACCTGGGTTCGATTCCCAGCATCATCAAACTTTTTATTTCTTCTTTTCTATACTCCTTTACTTTTATATATTTTGGTATTATCTCTTAAAATAATTTTAAAATACCAAATCTACATTATAAATTCTACAAAATTTATCCTATGTTATATAAACAATAAAATTTGTCATACAATTTTTAGATTTCCAAAAATCATTTATTTAATATATATTATAAATATTACAAGTTTATTCATTTATAATTTTAAAATTCTATAAAAATATCTAAACGATTTTATTAAATTCCACAAAAATTATTTTAAACTTGTAGATAAATAATTATTTCAAAAATAAATTTTATTCCAGAAAAACTGTTTATTTAATATTTTTAATTAATTTTTGTTATTTTGATCATAAATAAATCATAATAAATTCATTTTTCAATATTTTTATACCAAAATTTTACATAAATTATTTTTGTTCATTTAGAACAGAAATACAAATTTTAACTTGATATTTCATTAATTTTAATATTTTTAGATATTAAAATTATATTTTGACAAATAAATATAAATATACTATATATTCAATTATTAAGAAAATAATTTTGTAAAAATTATTTTCATATCTACTATATTATAATACAACCATCCTTAACCAAAGTTTTACAAAAAGTCTTTTTATTTAATTATTTTTCAAATTTCTTTTATATACTAGTTCATTAATAATTTTTCTAAGTTAACAAATAAACAAATGTGTAACACCCCAACCGATGGCGGAAACATCGAGGTGTCACGTATTGATGATTGTTCAGTAGCTCATGGTAAATAATAAATTTCAATAATTGATTTAAATAAATTACATACAATTGTTCTAAAGAATTTTGTACATAAAAATGAAAAATACTAGATACACATCTTCAAGCATTAACTCTAATCTTCAAGCACGCTATAACCTGAAACATGTTAAGTTGGAAAGATAGGGGGTCAACTATATATAGTTGGTGAGAATACATAGGTTTTGCATATAGTTGAAAACAATATGTTGTATAGCAATCATAGTTGAAGTATAATAATGAGTAATGATAGAATATGAGTCCGACATGTAACAATGCGTCTTTTGTACAATCAAACCTTGTGTCGACTGAGACCTAACTCGCAAGTTAGTAAAAGTGTAACTGTTATCGATCATCCCTGAATTTATGCGGGGGGAAGGGTTTGTCAGACCTATAGCGCTATAATCTAAACAGGCGGCTTGATCAATGTTAATGATTGTACTGTGTCTTTTTGTTACAGTCAAATGATAGAATGAGTAAATGATAGTGTATAAAATGTTTAAACATGTTTCACCCCAAAATGTAAAATAGAAAAAGGGGCTATGTAAACTCACCTTAGGTGCATAATGAGTTCGTGCGTTTTATTGAGCGTGCAAACACTTAGTAATAATGCCTTGGTGTAACACCCCAACCGATTGTTGAGCAGGTTCGATAGCCTCCACCAGCCGTGGAGTGGGTTGTAGGGCCCCTCCCGACTGTTTGAAAAGGCATAGTGACCCCTACCAATCGTTGAGTATGTTCGATAGCCTCTACCAGTCGTGGAGTAGGTTGTAGGGCCTCCCCCGACTGTTGAAAAAGGCATGATGACTTCTATTAGGTGCAGCAATTATTATTCACATAGATTGCAAATTGTTAGCATGTTTATGCAAGCAAGTTTGTAAGTACTACAACCATTAAGTGCAAGTGTTATCATGAATAATTAAATGTTTACGAGTATCATGAATAATTAGATGTTCAATGCGTAGTCAAATTAAGGGAAAAATCTAGTTTCATGTAATAATCAATGATGTTTTCTTAGAAAAGCATCTGTAAGATCAGGTATCAAGTCCAAACGTTTCAAATAAGGTAGAGTCTTGTATGATTAAAATAAACGTAATCAATATAATAAATTTCCAATCGGTGTTAATACATAATAATACGTAAGGAAATTTCTAGATGTTGTATGCTAATGAGTGCGGCAAAGTTGGGTATAAAATGATAATAGAATCAAGAAAATGAAAACACGGGTATTGGATTTCTCGAGTCTTGGGAAGATTTCATCCATGGCTTAACCAGTGGGATTAACGTCATCCTGATCGTCTGCTTCGTTGATATTGTTATTGAAAGCTCGTCCATGTGCCACCAGGTTTACATTGTTCAATTTGGGACATTGAGGTAGCATGTGATTAGGGTCTCTACAATGATAACATGCCCGACCATTAGTAATCTGTAGTGGTCCCTGGGCAGCTGTTTGATGATTACTCTGTGTTCCAACCATTACTCGACAAGTGGTAACAAGGTGTCCAAACCTTCCACATCTAGTGCATTGACGACATGGAAGATTTGTAGGGTGATGATACTTGCAAGTGTTGCATTGAGGATGGATTCCCGTGTAGGCTTTCTTGATAGGAGGCTGAGTCACAGGATCCACAACAGTATGGTTCAGATTATCGCCCATTCGTTTCTTAGAATTTGAAGCGGTAGTGGCGGCCTTTGCTAAAATAGTCTTAGATTGTTCGACAACATTGGTGGTTTTCTCAGTAGGTGTCTTGGTGCCCTTCCTAACCAAGTTTCCTTTCCTTACGTGTTTGTCTGTTAATGTGGCTGCAAGTTGGATGGCTTCTTCTACCGTAGTGGCTTTGCCTCCAGTGACAACGTCTTGAATCAGGTCTGGTAATCCCTCGATATATTTTTCGATTGCTCGAGAGACTGGGGTAACCATGTGTGGAACCAGTATGCTAAGTTCGTGATATCGGGTATTATACGCAAGATTCTCCCCACTGTCTTGTTTCAGTCCATGGAACTCTTCCTCCAGTTTCCTGATTTCGTTCCTAGGGCAAAATTTGGCGATCATGAGTTCCTTAACATCTGCCCAAGATAATGATAAAGCAACATCAGCTCCTCGATTGCGCTTTTCGCCATTCCACCAGGTTAGCGCCCCCTTTTGAAGGACACTAGTAGCATAGCGAACGCGGAGTTCATCAGGACATTCACTGTTCACGAAAGTACTCTCCATGCTTTCAAACCATTGGAGGAGGCCAGTAGCACCCTCCTCACCAGTGAATTTTGTGGGGTTGCAGGAGTTAAAGTGTTTGAAAGTGCACCGAAATTGAGTCGTACTCCCTGTGTTGGCACTGTTACTATTCTGGGTTATCTCACTGACAAGGTTTGGGATCACTGCAGCAATTTGCTCGGCGACTAAAGATGCGAGGCGACGATCAGAACGTCGTCCCGAAGCATGAACAGGGCGTTGGCTGGCATCACGGAGCATGCGGCGAGCAGACATCTATGAGGTAGTCAAATAATAATCATGAGATTAGAAAATGTAAGTGTATAATCGTACAGATAATTATGAAGATATGATCTTGTAAGCACTCATGACATGCAAAGTATTGTATATGAAACGAGAGGGTAGTATTGGAAAAACTTGTACAAAATGCTTGGAGTGCCCTTGTCTAGCTGTAAAGCTCAACAAGGACGTTGACATTTCAAAGTAATTGAACCCAATGGTGATCAAAGAAGACATGCTTTAGCCTATAAGTGGACACTCACTCCAGGAATCCCCAGGTAAGCATAACAGGTCCGTAAATGGATTTATGCGCTATGCTTGCCTATGCCAGAAAACCCAGTGTACAGGCGTCCACCCTTCCAGATTGCACGTGTCCTTATCACACTCATTAAAGTTCAACAACTTTGAAGGAGTAAAATAAGAGTAGGTATTATGTCTAAGAGTGTCTTCATAGAAGGTAATGCTCCCGTTCCATGATGATGTAAACTTTCCACTCTCTGTAGGACACCATCTCTTATGCACTATGATGAAAGATAAGAAGAATAGAGAGAGGGAAGAAGGGAAAGATAGAAGGAAGAAAGTTGGGAGAAATGAGGGGTAGGGTAATTCAGGAAATATTATGCATGCAAGTTTAAGTTCGGTTATAGTCTAGGCCATTTTATCTAATAACCTAATTCCCTATAACCATGGCTCTGATACCAATCTGTAACACCCCAACCGATGGCGGAATCATCGAGGTGCCACGTAGTGACGATTGTTCAAAAGCTCATGGTACTAAAATGTAAATATTATTGAATAATCCAAAATTGTCTTACATGGAAATGGAAATTACATTGTCTAAATGAAATGTAAATATTGAAATAACTGAATTGAAGTAAAACACTAAATGTCTCTTGCTAAAGCACTAGATCAAACTGCACCTGAAACATGTACAAAAATAGGTTTGGTCAACATATGAAATGTTGGTGAGCATTCCTAGATTTGATATATATAGTAGGTTAAAAGTTATACAATTCAAGTGCAAGCTACAGTGCAAATATGTAAACCATGTATCAAACAAATGAGCGAAATCAACCCTGTGACTGTATAATGTACTGTATGAACTGTAGTGTACTTATCCAACAAATGGATAATAACTTAACAATGGCCACGGATTCTCCAATGAAAAAGGGGGAGAATCAACCTAGGCGGGTTGTCAATCCAAATAGCGCTATCCAATGTTAAGGTCGGCTTGTACCATGTTAATGATTTCACTAAGTACAAATGTAATCCACATGTATTGTCTAAGCATAAAGCACGTTGTAAGCAATGCACATAGTACTAGAATTGTATTGTGAAAATGTAAACTTGTATTTGAAATTGTAATAGTGTACATGTAACACCCCAAAAATGAATAAAAGCAAAAAGGGGATAGGAATACTCACAGTTCACGTAATAACTTGAAATTGGACTTGGACAACGAAATATGAATTGTGATTACTCCCAAATGATCAACCTAAAGTATTTTAATAATGTGTAAGGAATAACTCTAGGATACATGGAATTCTAGGGTTTCGAATTTGGGGATAAACGTTTATTTGATTAATATTAAAAATATTCGCCAATTGAGAGAAATTTAGTAAATAAATAACTAAAAATCTTTTTATGAAATTTAAACCTAAGATGGTTACAAGAATGTGTTTAAAGTGTAAAAATAATTTTTATAAAATTATTTCCTTTAAAATAGATTTTTAAATCTATTTATCACAAATTGTCAAAATTTAAACTTTAATATCCAAAATACTAAAATTAAAGAAATATAGTTTTAAAAATCATTTTTCTGTTCTAAATATTTAAAAATAAATTGTATAAAATTTTGGTGCAAAAATAATAAAAATTGAATTTATTATGATTTAATTATGATTAAAACTAACAAAAATTGATTAAAAATATTAAATAAATGATTTTTCAGAAATAAAAATCATTTCTGAATAGTTTAATGTTATAAAAACTTAGGATAATTCTTGTGGAAATTAATAAGATCGTTTTGATATTTTTATAGATTTTTATAAATAAATTGGTATAAACTTGATTTAATTATTATAAATATTAAATAATTGAATTTCAGAAAAATAAAAATTGTAGATACAGCTTTGTCATTAGATTTGACAAATATAATTTTTTTAGAATTTATAAAATAGTTTTAATATTTAAAAACGAATTTATAAGTTTTAAATGTATAATATATATATATAATAATGATTTGTAAAAAGAAATGGAATTAAGGAAAAAGGGTGTCTATGCCGGGAATCGAACCCGGGTAGTCTCAGTCACAATTCACGAGCACAACCACTTGGCCTAGGCCTGTGGTTGTGTTTTAGCTCTGTTTAAATTATATAAATACACTATGTCGAATTGATTTATCCCCAAATCAAGTTTTGCGAGCCCTAGCTCCAGCAATAATCTGATTCACTCATCAATAGCCCAATTAATCATGGGGCTATTGATGAGTGATGGCCGATGTACAAAACCCACAGAAAAGATTACACTTACAGTGTGGATTCGTGTTCGATTGCTTGGTCAAACTTAAAGTCAAACTATGCGATCGTGGTTGAACAACAGAGTGTTGTGTGAAGAATTAGAGATTAAGAGGGGAGTATTGGCGAGTTGTGAAGGCTCGGGATTGTCCAATTTATAGTGGTGATGTTTAGATTGCTTAATTGGTAAGTTTGACCAAGCTTCAATGTGAGACGCGTAAATGGTCAATTGATTCTTAATTGATTGATAATTTACGATTAGGTTAATCTTGATAGGCCGGAAATCGCGTACCCTAAGTCAAACCATGATTAACATGGGTTAATTAGGCCAATTAAAAGAGTCAAAAGAAGAAAAAAAAAAAAATAAAATAAAAAAAAATAAAACATATCAGCTGCTGCGCGTAACAGCTTCAAGGGGAAGAAGAAAAGGGACGCGAAAACGGGTTCATATATAATATATGTTGGGATTAAAACAGGTTTAACATGTAGCTCAAGTGGTTAAGTATGGTGTGTTGGGTCTGGCACGTCAAGGGTTCGAAACCCGGGTGGAACACATTTTTTTTTTCTTTTAAAAAACAGACAAGGGGGTGGGGCAGTTGGGCTGGACTACTGTTGGGCCTTGGGCTCATGAGGTGGACAAGGGGTATGGATTGGGTTGGGTTGTGGTTTAGTCTAGGATTAGATAAATGGGATATTATTATCTATTATCATTATTATTATTTTTATTATTATTATTATTATTATTATTGTATATAAAAAAAAATATATATATATATACATATTTATATATAATGAAAAAGTGACGGATGTCACACTTGGAAAACTCAAAACTAGCTAGAGGAGATAATGACGGATGAAAACTTTAGTATATGGGAGATGGGATAATAATGTTTTTTTTTTTTTGAATGGTATAAAGAGTTGAATGGTAGACTAGTGTATTTATAGTGTAAAATTTGGAGTTGTAATTAGGGACTACTTTGACTAGGCTAGAATTTAGGAACAACTTTGACTTGACTAGAAGACCATATTTACTAACACTTTGACTTGACTAGGAGACCATATTTACTAACACTTTGACTTGACTTGACTAGGAGATTACGTTTGACTTTTCAGGTTTGACTAAGGGACCTTGAAAGGGTTTAAGTTTAATTGGTTTTAATTAACATCACAAAACACCAAATGGTGTAGTGGTTTGTGTGGTGTGGTTAAGGTTTAGCCCGCCAGGGACTCGGGTTCGAATCCTGGCACAGGCAAACATTTTTTATAACGTTTTTAAATCAGAATTTAATACAATCCAATTTAATATTGATTATACGTCATTATTTAAACAAAAAAATTAACAAAATGGATGGTAAAGATACTGTAAACATGAATCGGGATGAATAAACGAGGGAGTTCTATATATATATATATATATATATATATATATAAAGAAAATTTGTGTGATTTTACAAAATGCCTATCCCCAAATTAGGAACCCTAGAAATACTTGAAGACTAGAAAGACTTAAACTCATTTATTACCTTAAACACAGGGTGATACTTGGCAACGTTGGATTACACTCATTCAATTCCACAAGACTTAACACCTTGCTAAGGTGAGTATTACTTATCCCCTTTTTCGTTTATACACTTTTGGGGTGATTCATGCACAAGTATACAAAACTTGAACATTCATTTACACATACATTTTTCTTCATTTACAATTCATATACGTGTCTTGTTTATCCTTGTGCTTTATGTTTGAACATGAATGTAGCTTACGTACAAAATCATACATCTAGGCATAACTTATGTTATGGTGCTCTTTACTTATAGACGTAACTTATGTTACGGTGCTCATTTAGACATAACTTATGTTATGGTGCTCTTTTAGACTTGACACGTGTTAGGGTGCTCATTATCAATTTTTACCTTACCTACTTTACATTTGATCTTGTCTTGTTTGATTACTTATGTATCTACATAATGCCTTAGTGATGCTAGACACATGAATTGTAACATTTTTCAACTTATACTATATGTACAAAGCTAGGTAATATTCACCAACATCATATGTTGACAAAATTTATTTTCGTGCATGTTTCAGGATAAGCTGCTTGACGCTTTACATAGGACTTTGGACTTAGACTAAATAAATCAACTATCTCATTTTTTGTTGTTGTGTATTTATTTTCACATGTTGTAAAACGATATTCAATAATCAAATATTTACATTTGAGTACCATGAGCTTTTAAACAATCGTCACTACGTGACACCTCGATGATTCCGCCATCGGTTGGGGTGTTACATTTTGGGAATTATATCTCTTGGTCGTTTAGTAAATACTCTAACCATGGTTATGCTGTTATATAAATGCTAATATTAACACCATCGAAATTTAATTTCCTATTACAACTAGCATTAATGCTCGTACGAGTTTTGTTTAAGTCCTAATTACTCGTATTTCACATGTTTTGATACTCGGGGTCTTACAATCATTCAATGTAATCACAGTAAAAAGGTCTATATTATATTAACTTTATCAGTGTATGTGATCTTACCCTCCTCATATATGGTGTATGGAAATTCAAAAAATTCACCACCATGATGAAATTCTACAATGAAGCAAGCAGGATATTGATATGAAATCATATACAAAACATAAAATTAAAACAATTATCATTTTAAGAAGACACATGGACCAAAAGAATTGAAGCTGTCAAACAAACCATATTCAACAGTTGGATCAAAGCTTGAATCATCCTCTCAAACAACCCAATCATGCTCTCGAACAAACTAATCGTCGCTCATTGTATTGTTTGGATTTGTTCTTTGATTGTCTGGATTTAGTGGATTTTGGGTTTATAAACAGTTGATAAGTTGATAATCTGATTAAAATGAGGATGGGTGGAATGGAATGTAAAGGGATAAAAAATGATGGGAAATGACCAATATGCCCCCGATTTAACATTGGTATCTAACAGAGTTTACAAATTGAATGGATTTAGCACTAAATTTATAACCTTAGTGGTTCATGTGTCAAATTTTTTTATTTTAGATGGTTCTAGCAATATTGATCAAACCTTATGTACGACTTTGGTCATTTACTCAAAAAAAAAAAAAAAAAAAAAAAAAATAGAAAAAAAAAAGTTACAAACTTCATGACACAATGTTACAAAAGCTTAAAAGTAGAAGGATCTTTTCCACGCACTTACCATCCTACCATTCCTCGAAACTGAAACCTGGTTCGTGAGTCGTGTCTTCGTTCTATATATATTTCTCGAGAGGCCCTACGAAGCCCGTGTCCGTGCGTTAGTAGTAGTAGGGCTAGCAAACCTCTGCTTGAATGAATGATCACGTAACTTAAGCATCGGTTTCTGTCTCCCTCTTCTTCAATACCTAATTCCGTACAGTTCTAATCTTACTACCTACTAAATTAGCCCTAGAAAACACTTCAACTTATAATATTGTTCCTGTTCGCTATAATAATAATATTATTATTATTCCAGAGTAAAGCTAGGGTTTCATCAATCAAGCCATGAGTCCAATTCAGAACTTCGAGCAACATTCCCGTCATCTCATGGAACCGGACCTCCGTACTTATTCTTCTATCCTTCAGTTCTCTCTTTACACACGCACACTTCACATATTATACTTGTTTAATTTATATATTAATTGTTAATTTGTTATAATTATAGTTAATTACCGTTGTACTTAACTATAATGAGTTTTTATTGCCCTAGTTTCACTTAATGGAATTGGAATGTATATTTCAGTTCTTATATTGTTCGTTTCAACAAAAGAAGGAATTGATATCGAACAGCATATGGAATGGATTCTAAATTCCATTCTGTTACATTACATTCCGTGCTAATTCCAATTCCATTGCATTTCGTGAAACGAATGCTAGCTAAGAGTTAAATTGCTATATAGTTAATTACCGTACTACTTTGAACGGTAACTAACAATGAGTTTTTATAGCCCTAGTTTCACTAAGGTAGCATTCGTCTCACGGAATTATGTTTCATTTCTTATATTGTTCGTTTCAACAAAAGAAGGAATTGTAACTGAACAACAACATACGGAATGGAATCTAAATTCAAATCAAATTCCAGTTCCGGCGCTAATTCCAATTCCATTCCATTCCGCGAAACAAATGCTAGCTAAGAGTTAAATTGCTCTATAGGATGATTGTGTTATGTGATTAGATAGTTTTTTTTTGGGTTAATGATTGTTGTATGTGTTTTTGTGTGACAGCTATTCAAAGCAGGTTACAAATGGCGATGGAGGTCCGGGATAGTTTAGAGATTACGCATACAGGGGAGTATTTAAACTTCCTGAAGTATTACTTTCGACCGTTTTCGATGATTCTGTATCAGATAACAAAGCCGCAGTTTACTGATAACCCTGAGCATAAGCTGCGAAATATTATTATTGAGATTCTTAACCGCCTGCCTCATAGTGAAGTGTTAAGGCCTTTTGTGCAAGAGTTGCTGAAAGTTGCAATGCATGTTCTTACTACTGATAATGAGGAAAACGGGTTGATTTGCATTCGGATTATATTTGATCTTTTGAGGAATTTTAGACCGACACAAGAGACGGAAGTGCAGCCTTTTCTTGACTTTGTGTGTAAAATTTACCAGAACTTTAGGCTTACGGTTAGCCATTTCTTTGAAAGTGGTGCACTTGTGGCTCCAGCAATGCCGCCGCCTTCATCGATGTCAGCGTTACCGTCTCTTGGTGGTGACGATGTTAAGCCGATGGAGATTTCTGATCAAGTTGGATCGTCCACTACGTCAAGCACTGGGTCGGGACAACTTAATCCTAGTACTAGGTCGTTTAAGATTGTGACAGAGAGTCCATTGGTGGTTATGTTTCTCTTTCAGTTGTACAACCGGCTTGTTCAGACTAACATTCCTCAGTTATTGCCGTTGATGGTTTCTGCTATCTCAGTCCCGGGTCCCGACAAGGTTCCACCACATTTAAAAACCCACTTCACAGAGCTAAAAGGGGCTCAAGTTAAGGTAATTTATTTGGATTATTTTTGTATTCATCTTTCCTACCATCTCATGTGCTAAGTGTTTGTGGAACTACTGAGAATGCTCAACATGCCTTATTTATGATGTTATTTTGAAATATTGGTGTTCAGAAATCTAAACATTATTTTATGCAAGTTCTACATTATGATAGAAATTAGTGAAATACTAAAGTCTAAAACCTTTAGCCACCATGGTCTCACATTATAATGTATACTTATCTGTTTCTGGTCCTATTGTTGCAGACGGTCTCATTCCTCACTTACCTTTTGAAGAGCTTTGCTGATTATATTAGGCCACATGAAGAAAGCATATGTAAAAGCATTGTGAACCTGCTTGTGACTTGTTCAGACTCTGTTTCCATTAGAAAGGTGATAGCATGACCTAGATCTGTTTGTCCCTAAATGTTTCAGTGTTTTATATGTTGTTTGTGAACTGGTATATATACTTATACTTATCTCGTGCAGGAATTGTTGATAGCATTGAAACATGTCCTTGGAACGGATTTTAAGAGGGGTTTATTTCCTCTGATAGATACACTCTTGGAAGAGAGGTAACACCGATATTTTGTAAATGGTTAGCTTGTTAGCTTCGTTATCTGGTTTTCTTTGCCATTAAAGTTCCATATTGTACTTGTATACGGACACTTCAACTCAAAAGGATTTTCACATATTTTTATAAAACCTAATTCTTATACTGACCTACTTTTTTTTTCATGCAAACATTAACGAAATATAGAATATTCTTTTCTTATGAAAAGGTTGACTAGAACATTATTAAATAATTAATACTTATCATTTATCAAGCATCTAAAATACATTTTAATAAAACCAAAGTTTCTATTGAGCCACCCAAGTACTGTCAAATGCCAATCTATTTACAGTGATTGCCAATAAGCAATCATGTACTCCATTGATCGATTTGGTCTTAATATGATTGCATTGCAATTTTGTACTCGACACTTATTTTACGTAATTCGATTCCATGTTAACTGATTAGAGTTCTCAAATCGATGCTACCAAGGCACCAACTCATGGTAATGATGATAATGGGTGAATAGGTTAAAATTCTTGCAATGGAAATGTTTTAAAAAGAAGAATGTTGCAAATTTCCATGACTCCCAAAAAAATATAGTATTGCAACTTTTTTGAGATTCAGAATGCACAACTTTAATAAGAAAAGTTTTTATAAAAGGCGAAACCAATGCATCAGGAATGGTCGAACATGGAATCCTGGTTCTGCCCCTGATCAAGACATATGTGAAAGATATATGCTGTTTTTAAAAAGATAACTTGCTTTTGTTTTCTTTAGATAGTGTTTTGGATCCAACGTAATGTCTAAAACATCATTTGGCAATTTTGTGAACTATTTTAGGGTTCTTGTGGGAATTGGCCGGGCTTGTTTTGAGACATTGAGGCCCTTGGCATACAGTCTCTTGGCAGAAATCGTTCATCATGTTCGGGGAGATCTCACACTGTCCCAGGTTTGTAGCTTGTTTTGAGACACTGAGGGCTGAGGCCATTGCCATACTTCATTATCATTTTGATAGAATCCGAAATTCTGATTGGATTGAAATAAGAACAAAAAGGGTAGTTGGCCCGATTCGAGAGGGGCTAGTCTCCAATTACAAGAGTAACTTAGATAACCAAATAACAAGACAAAAGAAAATGTAGGAAAACACAAGATTTAAGCTAAAAATTGATGGGAACAGTTAGGAATTCCTCCCTCACTGATTTCATGGATCACCCCCACCTCCTAAATTTTTGAATACATTTATTCCACCCCGTTTCCCTCTATCCAGCAATAATTGGGGTATGGTCTGACCCATTCTGACCCAGCAGCTCTGGGGTCGTATCACATTTTTTAGGTCGAGCAAATAAATTATTGTTTCGTCAATTGTTTGCATGCATGTATGTATGATGTATCATCTTAACTTTTAGTCTATCAGCAAACAGAGATGTCAAAATAGTAATTACACCAATGGAAAGAACACTGTTCTATGTAGTAGAAATGGTATCTACTTAAAGTATATTTAGACTCTGACCTTGTGATGCATACGTAAGCAACATAAAACATTAGGGACTATTACAATGTGTGATGCAAGATACGTACGTAGGAGGAAGGTATATGTACTTTGAAATAACCAATTGATTAACTTCAATATGAAGCAAAACTTATATTAACTAGTTGATTAAAACCCATTTACTATCTTGATAGCTGGACATATATGTACTTCTTTCAGTTTGATTGTTCTATTTCCATATGTAAAATAAGGTTGCAAACATGTTTCTAACTTCATTCATTTCTTCCACTTTTGTTTGACAGTAGTCATACTTATCAATATAGATGCATTTATAACAGAGGAGCTCTTACGTGCTCTTTTCATCATTTCATGTGTTACATGTCTTACTACCGTATATTAATATTTTTCTGCAGTTGTCCCGGATTATCTACTTATTTTCGAGTAATATGCATGATGCCTCATTATCTCTCAGCATCCACACCACATGCGCACGATTGATGTTGAATCTGGTACAACTTGGATCTCCCAGTTTAAAGTTTAAACTTTAAAGATTATTTTAACCCCGTATTTCTTTGACACTCAAGTCTATTTCAATATGTGTGTATAGGTGGAGCCAATATTTGAGAAAGGCGTTGATCTACCATCCATGGATGAAGCAAGGATCTTATTGGTAAGATATTATTGGTTTTTTTGACTTTATCTGCTATTCTTACTGGAGTTGCAATGACCCACATTGGCAATTTCATGATGCTTTTTTTTTTTTATTTCAGAACAATGATATCTGATTCTTATTTATATGTAGGGGCGAATATTGGATGCTTTTGTTGGGAAGTTTAGTACCTTCAAGCGTAGCATCCCTCAGGTATACTTAACTTTGCTATGCTCAGTTCCTACCTGTTTATACAGCGACATAACTAGTATCTAGTACCATTATCCTTTACAAATTACAGTTTCTCATTTCTACTACCATGGTGGGAATTGCTTCATTTCCTTTTAGCCACCCTTAATTATTAGTAGAAGCAAATAATATATAGAATGTCTTTGCAGTTCCCTATCAAAATGAAAGTTCAAAGACTTTCTATATGCACTGTCACAGTATAACCAAACAATGTAGGGATGTCTTATCAATAAAAAAAGGTGAACCGTGGATTAAATGTGCAGATACTTGAGAAATCATTGGATTTGACTAAATTGATTAGGTTCCTAAGAAGTGAATATCTAAAAAATGGAAAAATAGAAAGAAAATGTGATTAATAATTAATGGAGGTTTTTCGGTGGTATATGGTGTGGTTCACCCTAATTCTGCTTCTCCAGTAAAATTGAATGGAATTAGAAAAATAATGGTTTATAACAAAGCAACTTAAAAGAAGTAAGAACTGGATTATTATTTGTTCAATTTAGTTATAATGGTCTATAAAATGATGAGTGTTATTATTATGCTTAAATGCTTAAGTTTATCCATCAATTGTTGTATGACAGGCTTCTTAACAATTATAAATGAAAATAAAAAATAAAGTAGGTAATCATGTTTTGCAGGATATTTGTGTTAGTTGCTTCTTCCCCTTTTCGATAACTCTAGCATGTTTCCACTAATTGTAATCAATTTCTATGACAGCTTCTGGAGGATGGAGAGGAAGGGAAGGACCGATCTACATTAAAGGCCAAGCTTGAGCTGCCAGTGCAGGTTATATTAATCATCCTAACCTTTCTTCCCCATGAAAAAGTTTGATAGTTCTGAATACCATTATACAAATACTTCTAGTTAATAGTTACCGCACTTAATCTTTAAGTTTATAATACACACATTGGAAGGAGACTTAATACATTTACTTATTACACACATAGCTTAGGTGAATCATGTTATGCAGTCATGTTTGTGTCTTTGTGGATAACTTGTGGCACACTGACACCATATTGAATATGCAAATTATCTGGCAGGCTGTTCTAAACATTCAGGTTCCGGTAGAACATTCCAAAGAAGTCAGTGACTGTAAGCATTTGATCAAGACCTTGGTTATGGGTAAATTTCTTCCGTTCTTTCTATAGCTGATGTGCCATTTAAAGTTCATCTCTTTCTCTATTGATTTCATATCCTGTAAAGATTGCAAAAGGGTTTGCTGCATCATGAGAACTCTTCAATCCTTAATAATTTATATTTTTTTAATTCCAGGAATGAAAACAATAATATGGAGTATCACACACGCGCATCTACCCCGCTCACAGGTCTCACCTTCCACCCATGGGACAGCTCCACAGATGCTTCCAACAACCCCACCTAATTCATCCACAGGCCAGCCATTTAAAGGGCTGAGAGAAGAAGAGGTATTTATTTTCCTTACAATAGTTGCTATTACTGACTAAAATGATTGTTGATATTTGATACTCATTTGAGAAATGTATGTGAGTAGGTATGGAGAGCTTCTGGTGTCTTGAAGAGTGGTGTCCGTTGCTTAGCTCTCTTCAAGGAGAAAGATGAAGAGAGAGAAATGATCCATCTTTTTTCCCAGATTTTGGCTATTATGGAACCTCGAGATCTCATGGACATGTTCTCATTATGCATGCCAGAACTTTTTGAATGCATGATATCCAACACACAGCTTGTGCACATATTTTCTACCCTTCTTCAAGCACCCAAGGTTTTTAAACCATTTGCAGACGTCCTGGTTAATTTCCTAGTCAGCAGCAAACTTGATGTTTTGAAACATCCAGACTCACCTGCAGCAAAACTTGTTCTTCATCTTTTTCGATTCTTATTTGGTGCTGTAGCCAAAGCCCCAGCAGAATGTGAGCGTATTTTGCAGCCTCATGTTCCCGTTATTGTGGAAGCCTGCATGAAAAGTACCAGTGAAGTTGAGAGACCACTTGGTTATTTACAACTTCTTAGAACAATGTTCCGTGCCTTAGGTGGTGGAAAATTTGAGCTTTTATTAAGGGACTTAATTCCCACACTACAACCATGCTTAAATATGTTGTTGGCAATGCTTGAGGGCCCCACAGCTGAAGAAATGAGAGACCTTTTACTTGAGCTTTGCCTAACCCTCCCTGCACGGTTAAGTTCATTGTTACCTCACCTTTCTCGATTGATGAAACCACTTGTAATGTGTCTTAATGGAAGTGATGAACTAGTCAGCTTAGGATTAAGAACACTTGAGTTCTGGATTGATAGCTTAAATCCTGATTTTCTTGAACCTAGTATGGCAAATGTGATGTCTGATGTGATTTTAGCATTATGGTCCCACTTAAGGCCTGCACCGTATCCATGGGGTGGTAAATCTTTACAATTACTTGGCAAGTTAGGCGGTCGTAACAGAAGGTTTCTCAAAGAGCCGCTTGCACTCGAGTGCAAGGAAAACCCAGAGCACGGACTTCGATTAATTCTTACATTTGAGCCTGAAACTCCGTTTTTGGTACCTTTGGATCGATGTATTAATCTTGCTATAGCAGCTGTTATGAACAAGAACAGTAGCATGGATGCTTTTTATAGGAAACAAGCTTTGAAGTTTCTTAGAGTATGCTTATCATCACAGCTTGATTTGCCAGGTCGTGTAGCTGATGATGGCTTAATTTCTAGGCACTTGTCCAACGTTTTGGTCTCCTCTGTTGATCCATCTTGGAGAAGATCGGAAGCATCGGATGTAAAGGTTGGTTTAATTACAAATTTTATTTTAACTTGTTATTAATGCTTGTTATATATGTTTTTCTTTTGCTTTTGTTCTTTAAAAAATTGGGTGGTTCTGTTTTGTTTGTTAGTTCAAAACTAGTGTGATTGCCTATTTTTAACTTCATTTTTTTAGTAACCCGTTTTAGCTTATATTTTTTGTTTTTGTTGTCTGAGCTTTTAATTTTTGGTCTACGATCTGTTGTTGCTAACCCTGGCTAATCGGGCGGGTCTGGTTGGGTGATGGGTCATATCTCATATAGGTTCGGGTCATAAGGGGATCGAGTGAGGAAAATGCTGATTTAAAAAAAAAAAAAACTTCAGTTGGGTCCAGGTCAGAAGACTCAACGGATTCTCAACAAAATAGGTTTGGTCAAAACGGGTTCCCAAGATAATAGGTTTGGGTCAAAACGGGCTGTTCTAGGAACACATGATTTACATCATATGTGTCAAGTATGATGTGTCTAAATGTTAACATAGCACATCCTACGTTTATTTTTAACTAATTTTGTTTATTATATTAATGATCTGTGTAGGTCAGGAATTATGTGGAAATCAGGACTTGTGTGGAAAATCATTATAATCCAAAAAAAAAAAAAAAAAAAAAAATTCTAGGAATTTTTGTATGACTGTATTGGACTTTCAAAACAAAATTTAACAAAAAAGGGGATAATATCAATAAATAAAATGAAGCAAAGAAAGATCAATGAAAAACCTTAGATATCATGAATTTTAGTAAAGCAACAAAAATTTAAACCGACTGTAGTCTTTTTGGTAAATGTTATTATCCATACATATATTAAATTGCAATTCCTTTTCAGATATGTTGGTTTGTATACATGTTATGTTTTTCCTATCTTGCCCTTTTCCCCTCTTGCTCACTTGTATACTTATTGCTTATGCAATATTTACTGCTGTTAGCCACCTTATAAGGTCCAGGTAGTTTTTTGCTTTATGTTTTACTTAATAGAAGATTCACACTTGAACCACTTAGTTGATTTCATTCTTTGATATTTTAATCTCTTCCCGCAGAAATTCTGTCAAAAATTAGTTGATTTTTGTCTAAATTTAGGTATTCTTCCTCTCTGGAGCACTGGAACCTAAAAACCAGTGTAGCAAGCTGAATATTTTACAGTCATAGAGTTAATTCTTATACTTTCTTTAGTCTTATAGTGATTATGCTTTTGATAAGCATCTTTTCTTACTTTAGAAACACAACTAATATTTATTATTGTTGTAGTTATTTTTTTATCTCGAGTTTGAAGCTTATTAATTTCTTTTGCAGACTGACTTGGGAGTCAAGACCAAAACACAACTAATGGCTGAAAAATCTGTATTCAAGATTCTGCTCATGACCATTATTGCTGCTAGTGCAGAACCTGATTTAGCTGACCCTAAAGATGAATATGTTGCTAATATCTGCCACCATTTTGCAATCATATTTCACTTGGAAAATTCTTCCACCAATGCCCCTGTTTCAGCCATTCCTCTTGGTGGTCCTTTACTATCGTCAAACACAAGTAACAGTTTGAAACAAAGAAATGGTAACAGTTCAAATCTGAAAGAACTGGACCCACTGATCTTTCTAGATGCACTGGTGGAAGTGCTCGCGGATGAAAACAGACTTCATGCCAAAGCCGCTCTTAATGCACTAAATATATTTTCTGAAACTCTTTTATTACTAGCTCGATCCAAGCATGCTGATGTGCTCATGTCAAGAGGGGGTCCTGGTACTCCTATGATTGTTTCTAGTCCATCAATGAGTCCTGTTTATTCACCACCTCCAAGTGTCAGGGTTCCCATTTTTGATCAATTATTACCTCGTTTGTTGCATTGCTGTTATGGATCTACTTGGCAAGCTCAAATGGGTGGGGTTATTGGTCTTGGTGCTTTAGTGGGAAAAGTTACTGTTGAAACTTTGTGCGTTTTCCAAATGCGAGTTGTAAGAGGGCTTGTATTTGTTCTTAAAAGGCTCCCTGTTTATGCTGCAAAAGAACAAGAAGAAACTAGTCAGGTGTTGACTCAGGTCCTGCGGGTGGTTAATAATGTTGATGAAGCAAACAATGAAGCCCGAAGACAGAGTTTTCAAGGAGTTGTTGAATTTCTTGCTTCAGAGTTGTTAAATACAAATGCAACTGTAAGAGTCAGCAAAGTAGTACAGTCTTGTTTGGCGCTTTTGGCTAGTAGAACTGGCAGTGAAGTGTCTGAGTTGCTTGAACCATTATACCAGCCTTTGCTTCAGTCTCTTTTAATGCGCCCTCTAAGATCAAAGAATGTTGACCAACAGGTGAACACCTTCTCTGTAATTACTTAATCATGGTTTCTCTGTGCTTCTGCTTCTAACCTTCTTTGTGTATTAAACAGGTTGGGACTGTGACAGCTTTAAACTTCTGCCTTGCCTTGAGACCTCCTCTTCTTAAGTTGACTCCAGAATTAGTCAACTTTCTTCAAGAGGCATTACAGATTGCCGAGGCTGATGAGACTGTGTGGGTCGCAAAGTTTATGAACCCTAAAGTTGCCATGTCATTAACTAAGCTCCGCACAGCTTGCATCGAACTTTTATGTACAGCAATGGCATGGGCAGATTTCAAGACTCAAAATCACTCCGAGTTACGTGCAAAAATAATTTCCATGTTTTTCAAGTCCTTGACAAGCAGGACACCAGAAATTGTAGCCGTTGCTAAAGAGGGATTGAGACAGGTATGTCTTTAATATCTTTCTGGTTGTTATTACTGCAATGTAGTAGGATTTTGTGCATTTGATAAAATTGTGTTATATTTAGCAAGTATTTATCCTATTAAGCTACTGATTCTTCCCTTTTATATGGTGTTTGTTGCAATTTAGGTTATTCAGCAGCAACGAATGCCTAAAGAACTTCTGCAAAGCAGCCTGAGGCCTATACTAGTTAACTTGGCACATACCAAGAATCTCAATATGCCTCTACTGCAGGGTCTGGCCCGCCTCCTTGAACTTTTATCAAATTGGTTTAATGTGGCGTTGGGAAGCAAACTGTTGGAGCATTTGAAGAGATGGTTGGAACCAGAAAAACTTCAACAGATTCAAAAATCTTGGAAAAGCGGTGAAGAACCAAAAATAGCAGCTGGTATGTTGTGTTTTTGATAATAAAGATGATCTTTTTGTCCTAGATAAAGTAAGGATCAATTTAATATATTTAAAAACACTTCTATTAACTTTAATGCAGCTATCATCGAGCTTTTTCACTTACTCCCAAGTGCAGCAGGGAAGTTTCTAGATGAACTTGTAACTTTGACTATTGATTTAGAAGGAGCCCTTCCACCTGGACAGTTTTATAGTGAGATCAACAGTCCTTATCGTCTTCCACTGACAAAGTTTTTAAATCGTTATCCACAAGCTGCTGTTGATTATTTTCTTGCTCGATTATGTGAACCAAAATATTTCCGGAGGTAGGATTCAACCATGTTTAATCTTTGAGTTTAAACTCCTTTTCCGTAAAAATCTCATTTAGCTAATTCATTTTAAGCATGATCCAGATTAATGTACATTATACGGTCAGATGCTGGTCAGCCCTTGAGAGAAGAACTTGCAAAGTCACCAGAGAAGATACTCTCAAGTGCATTCCCTGAGTTCATCCCAAAGGCTGAGTCATCAACGCCTCAGGGATCTCTAGAAACTTCATCATTAGCAGTTGATGACAACACTCAGCCTCCATCTAACCCGGCTGCTCCTAACGTCTTGCCAGATGCTTATTTTCAGGGTCTTGCTCTTATAAAAACATTGGTCAAACTCATTCCTGGATGGTTGCAGAGTAATCGCAATGTTTTTGATTCGTTGGTTCTTTTGTGGAAGTCCCCTGCAAGAATATCTCGGCTGCAGAATAAGCAGGAACAGAGTTTGGTGCAAGTAAGTATTAGGCTTACTCTGGATAGTTAGTGAAACAAACTTCTTCCTTGTTATCTCGGTGTCATATAATATGCGATATTCTAATTTTTTTGTCATAACATAATTCAGGTGAAAGAGAGCAAATGGCTGGTCAAATGCTTCTTGAACTATTTACGCCATGATAAAACAGAAGTCAATGTCCTGTTTGAAATCCTTTCAATCTTCTTATACCATACTCGGATAGATTTTACCTTTTTAAAGGAGTTTTACATCATTGAGGTATGAAACTCGTATATCTTCCAAATAAAAACAGAGTTTATGTTTGTAAATTGTCAAATCTGATTGTATAATTTCCCTTTAGGTTGCTGAGGGCTACCCACCGAGTATGAAGAAAACCCTTCTTTTGCACTTTTTAAACATCTTCCAATCAAAACAAATGGGTCATGATCACTTGGTGGTCATCATGCAAATGCTGATTCTTCCAATGCTGGCTCATGCATTTCAGAATGAGCAAACATGGGAGGTTGTAGACACTGCCATCATCAAAACAATTGTTGACAAACTTTTGGACCCTCCTGAAGAGGTGAATTACCGACCCCTCACGAGTTGGTTTTCTATGTTTTTAACCTGGTAGTAATTATGTTTGTCAAATTGATAACGGCTCCACTAATCCTTTTATCTTGCATAGATCTCTGCTGATTATGATGAGCCTTTGAGAATAGAGCTACTACAACTTGCTACTCTTCTTCTTAAGTATCTCCAAACTGACCTTGTACATCATAGAAAGGAACTAATTAAATTTGGGTGGAATCACCTAAAACGCGAAGATAGTGCTAGTAAGCAGTGGGCATTTGTCAATGTATGCCACTTTTTGGAGGCCTATCAAGCTCCTGAAAAGATCATATTGCAGGTAAATTCATGAATATGAGACACATACTGAGATGGGAAACTTGCTAATTGCACTGCTATATTTTCAGGTGTTTGTTGCCCTACTTCGGACATGTCAACCAGAGAATAAAATGTTGGTCAAACAAGCCCTTGATATATTAATGCCAGCACTTCCACGAAGGTTGCCAATTGGTGATAACTCTCGTATGCCAATTTGGATACGCTACACAAAAAAGATTCTTGTGGAGGAAGGACATTCGATTCCTAATCTTATCCATATTTTCCAGCTCATAGTTCGTCATTCAGATCTTTTCTACAGTTGTAGGGCCCAGTTTGTACCTCAAATGGTCAATTCCCTCAGTCGCCTTGGTTTACCATATAATACCACCACAGAGAACCGACGACTCGCAATTGAACTTGCTGGGTTGGTTGTCAATTGGGAGAGACAGAGACAAAATGAGATGAAAATAGTCAACAATGGTGAAAGCACTAGTCAGAGTAATGATGGGTCAAACCTTGGTTCAACTGGTGCTGACTCTAAACTGTCAACTGATGGACAATTAAAGGTTGAGCCTGGTCTACAGTCTCTTGGTGTCATGTCACCTGGTGGTGCCTCCTCAATTCCAAATATAGAGACACCAGGATCTACTGGACAACCAGATGATGAATTTAAGCCTAATGCTGCAATGGAGGAAATGATAATCAACTTTTTGATAAGGGTAAGTGTTTATTTTTTTTATAAAATATAAACTTCTGTGAAATTTTATAAGGTCAGTCAGTTGTTGACTAATATATACTTAACAGGTAGCATTGGTGATAGAACCTAAAGACAAGGAAGCAAGTCTCATGTATAAACAAGCTTTAGAGCTCTTATCACAAGCTTTAGAAGTGTGGCCAAATGCTAATGTAAAATTCAACTATTTAGAGAAGCTTCTGAGTAGCATTCCACCAACTCAGTCGAAGGACCCATCAACTGCTCTGGCCCAGGGTTTGGATGTGATGAATAAAGTTTTGGAGAAACAGCCACACTTGTTCATCCGCAATAATATCATTCATATTTCTCAAGTATGTTAACATGCCATCTGGTGATTTTATACTTAAATTCCTTAACAGTAATTATCTATAAATGTTTCTTTTTTGCAGATTCTTGAGCCCTGTTTCAAGTATAAAATGTTGGATGCCGGAAAATCGTTGTGCTCTTTGTTGAAAATGGTTTTTGTTGCTTTTCCGGCCGAAGCTTCTAGTACCCCCCAGGATGTTAAGGCATTGTACCAAAAAGTTGAGGAGCTTATACAGAAGCACCTTGCGTCTGTTGCAGCTCCTCAAACAGCTGGTGAAGATAACTCTGCTTCTATGATTAGTTTTGTGCTGTATATTATACAAACCCTAGCAGAAGTGCAAAAGAATGTCATTGATGCTTTTAATTTAATTCGGGTTCTCCAACGTCTGGCACGTGATTTGGCATCTTCACCTGGATCATATGCTAGACAAGTATGCCTTCTAAAACTGATAGATTACTTAACTCTGTTTTATTTATTATTATTATTATTATTTTTTAAATACGGCTAATTGGTAACAATTCCTTGTTTTAGGGCCAAAGAGCAGATCCAGACTCTGCTGTTAGTTCTTCTCGTCAAGGTGCTGATGTTGGAGTGGTGATTGCTAATCTTAAATCTGTCATGAAACTCATTGGTGAAAAGGTCATGCTTGTGCCTGAGTTCAAAAAGTCGATAACACAAATTCTAAGTTCTTTGCTCTCTGAAAAAGGAACTGATCATACAGTGCTTCTTTGCATCCTTGATGTAATAAAGGGCTGGATTGATAAAGATTTTGGTATGCCTGGAATGACTACGCCTTCTGGTTCTTTTCTTACTCCAAAAGAAGTTGTATCCTTCCTTCAAAAGCTTTCTCAAGTTGATAAACAGAACTTCTCCACAAGTTCTCTTGAAGAGTGGGACCGGAAATATCTGGAGCTCCTCTATGGGCTTTGTGCAGATGCAAATAAGTAAAGCATAAATTTTGAATATTTTTAGAAAAATTATTGGTGAACAAACCTGTTAATGCTTACATCCTTTGATAAATTTGCAGGTATCCATTGACCTTACGCCAAGAAGTGTTTCAGAAGGTAGAGAGGCAATTTTTACTAGGTTTAAGGGCGAAAGATCCTGAAATGAGGATGAAATTTTTCTCCCTTTATCACGAATCTCTTCAGAAAACACTGTTCACGCGGTTGCAATACATTATACAAGTTCAGGACTGGGAAGCTTTGAGTGATGTCTTCTGGCTGAAACAAGGGCTTGATCTTCTTCTTGCTATCCTAGTTGAGAATAAGCCTATTACACTTCCTCCAAATTCTGCCAAAGTTACCTCTCTGCTGGCTGCAGGTTCTCTTCCAGAACATTCTGGAGCACAATCTATGGTTACTGATGGATCCGAGGTGGCTGAAGATGTTCCCTTAACAGTCGATTCTCTTGTCTTAAGGCATTCAAAGTTTATGAGTGAAATGAGCCGTCTTCAGGTATCATGTCTTCACAAGTAGCAATTTATGATCTTATTCCTGGAATTTTGTTTAGCTTTTATTTTGTTGCAGGTTGGTGATCTTGTCATTCCACTGAGAGAGCTCGCTCATACAGATGCAAATGTTGCTTATCATTTATGGGTGCTGGTGTTTCCCATTGTTTGGGTGACTTTATGCAAGGATGAACAAGTCAAACTTGCTAAGCCAATAATCTCTCTCTTCTCAAAAGATTACCATAAAAAGCAGCAGGGTAACAGGCCAAATGTAGTGCAAGCTCTTTTAGAAGGACTCCAACTAAGTCACCCACAACCTCGAATGCCTAGTGAACTCATAAAATATATTGGAAAGACTTACAATGCATGGCACATTGCATTAAATCTTCTAGAAAGTCATGTGATGCTGTTTCAGAATGATACAAAATGCTCCGAATCTCTTGCTGAACTTTACCGTTTGCTAAATGAGGAAGATATGAGATATGGATTGTGGAAGAAACGATCGATTACTGCTGAAACACGGGTCGGGCTATCACTTGTGCAGCATGGTTACTGGCAACGGGCCCAAAGTTTGTTTTACCAAGCCATGGTTAAGGCAACCCAAGGCACTTACAATAACACTGTGCCCAAGGCGGAGATGTGTCTTTGGGAGGAACAATGGTTACATTGTGCGAGTCAACTCAGTCAATGGGACGTGCTGACAGACTTTGGTAAACTTGTTGATAATTACGAAATATTACTTGATAGTCTCTGGAAACAGCCTGATTGGGCATATTTGAAAGACAATGTAATTCCAAAGGCTCAAGTTGAAGAAACTCCAAAACTTCGTATAATCCAAGCATATTTTTCTCTACATGAAAAAAATGCAAATGGTGTCGGTGATGCTGAAAACATAGTCGGTAAAGGTGTTGACCTTGCTTTAGAGCAGTGGTGGCAGTTGCCTGAGATGTCTATTCATGCCAGAATACCTCTATTGCAGCAATTCCAACAGTTAGTTGAGGTTCAAGAATCTGCTCGAGTTATATTAGATATTGCTAATGGTAGCAAATTAAGTGGAAATCCGTCCGTTGGTGTACATGGTGGTCTTTATGCAGATTTAAAAGACATTCTTGAAACATGGAGGCTTAGAACTCCAAATGACTGGGATAATTTGTCTGTTTGGTATGACTTGCTTCAGTGGAGGAATGAAATGTATAACTCAGTGATTGATGCATTTAAAGATCTTGCCAACACAAATTCTCAACTTCATCACCTTGGTTACCGCGACAAGGCATGGAATGTTAATAAACTTGCCCACATTGTCCGCAAGCAAGGTCTTCATGATGTTTGTGTGACCATTTTGGAAAAAATGTACGGCCACTCTACCATGGAAGTGCAGGTATAGTGACTTGTAATTTTATGTTTTTAGTTTTTCTTGTTACTGAAGTGGAATCTGAAAATTGAAACAAGCTAACATGTAATTTTGCTTTCTTTGTGTATGTTTGCAGGAGGCTTTTGTTAAGATAAGGGAGCAAGCAAAGGCATATCTAGAAATGAAGGGAGAGCTAACAAGCGGTCTTAATTTGATTAACAGTACTAATCTGGAATACTTTTCTGTCAAACACAAAGCAGAAATTTATCGAATTAAAGGCGATTTTTTGTTGAAGCTACATGATTGTGAGGGAGCCAATCTTTCGTATTCAAATGCCATCAGCCTTTTCAAAAACCTGCCTAAAGGGTGGATAAGCTGGGGAAACTATTGTGACACGGTATTCTTTTATTTTTTATAATTTGGTCTGCTAGTTTGATGCCAATCTTGCTAATTTATTAATCAATTCTTGTATTTTTTTTTTGTTTATACAGGCTTTTAAAGAGACTCATGATGAGATTTGGTTAGAGTATGCTGTGAGTTGTTTCCTTCAGGGTATTAAATTTGGTGCTTCCAATTCCAGAAGCCATCTTGCTCGTGTTTTATACCTTCTCAGCTTCGACACTCCCAATGAGCCTGTGGGTAGAGCATTTGATAAATATGTTGATCAAATACCACATTGGGTCTGGCTTTCCTGGATTCCCCAGCTATTACTCTCTTTACAAAGATCTGAAGCCCCACATTGCAAACTAGTTCTGCTAAAAGTTGCAACTGTATATCCTCAGGTAAATATGTTTTATATTATATTACTTCTTGAACTCAATATAGTTTATATCAGGTTAACTAAGTTATCATATTATACTTTTAGGCACTGTATTACTGGCTACGAACATATTTGCTTGAGCGGCGTGATGTTGCACATAAATCTGAAATTGGTAGAATGGCGATGGCTCAGCAAAGGCTGCAACAAAACATGGTTGGTGGAGCTGACGGGAATGCCAGACAAGCTGGTGGGTCTTCAGCTTCAGACAATCAGATTCATCAGGGAAGCCAGTCAACCGGTCCCGTTGGGTCACACGAAGGTGGTAACTCTCAGGGTCAAGAACCTGAACGGTCAGCAGTTTCTGAAGGCAATGTGCTTGGTGGTAATGACCAGCAGAATCCTTCCTCCACTAATGATGGTGGTCAAAATGCGATTAGGCGTAATTATGCTATGGGTTTAGTTGCTTCTGCTACCAGTGCTTTTGATGCTGCGAAAGATATAATGGAGGCACTTAGAAGCAAACACACGAACTTAGCTAGTGAACTTGAGGTATAACTAGCCATCTGTTGAATAGTTATAAATGAATATTCTATTGTTTGCTAACTGCTATCATGTTTTCTCATTTTGACAGAGTTTACTGACAGAAATTGGTTCAAGATTTGTGACCCTACCAGAGGAGCGGCTTCTGGCGGTAGTTAATGCTCTACTTCACCGTTGTTACAAGTATCCAACTGCCACAACCGCAGAGGTACCCCAGTCTCTTAAAAAGGAGCTATCAGGTGTTTGCAGGGCGTGTTTTTCAGCAGATGCTGTTAACAAACATGTTGAATTTGTAAGAGAATACAAACAGGATTTTGAACGTGACCTTGATCCAGAAAGCGCTTCTACATTCCCAGCCACCCTATCTGATCTGACCGAAAGACTTAAACACTGGAAAAACATTCTTCAAAGCAATGTCGAAGACCGTTTCCCAGCTGTTTTAAAACTTGAGGAAGAAAGCCGAGTGTTGCGTGACTTCCATGTGGTTGAAGTCGAGGTTCCCGGACAATACTTTACTGATCAAGTAAGTTAAAAACTTGACGTCTGCATTATATACTCATTCTTACTGTTGTTTTATAGTACTTTAACCTTTTTTTGGTTTGACTGCAGGAAGTTGCCCCTGACCACACTGTGAAGCTAGACAGGGTGGGGGCCGATATCCCGATTGTGCGTAGGCATGGGAGCAGTTTCCGTCGGTTGACCCTCATAGGCTCTGATGGGTCCCAACGTCATTTTATTGTCCAAACATCTTTGACCCCAAATGCAAGAAGTGATGAAAGGATATTACAACTTTTCCGTGTGATGAATCGAATGTTTGATAAGCACAAAGAATCAAGACGTCGCCACATCAACATTCACACACCAATCATCATCCCTGTTTGGTCTCAGGTATGACATCTGTATATATTTGTTCAGAAATCAATACTTAATTATATTTACCAGTTTTCAAACTTAAAATGGTGTATGTGCATTCTGCAGGTTCGGATGGTAGAAGACGACTTAACATACAGTACTTTTCTGGAGGTATATGAAAACCATTGTTCAAGAAACAATAAAGAGGCTGACCAACCAATTGCTTATTTTAAGGAACAGTTAAACCAAGCAATCTCGGGTCAAATATCACCTGAAACTGTAGTAGATCTTCGTCTACAAGCTTACAACCACATCACAAAAGACTATGTGTTTGACAATATATTCTCTCAGTACATGTACAAAACGCTGTTGAGTGGAAATCATATGTGGGCTTTCAAGAAGCAGTTTGCTATCCAACTGGCACTTTCAAGTTTCACATCTTTCATGCTACAAATTGGCGGAAGGTCCCCGAACAAAATATTATTTGCTAAGAACACTGGGAAAATATTCCAAACAGATTTTCATCCAGCATATGATGCCAATGGTATGATTGAGTTTAACGAACCTGTTCCGTTTCGATTGACAAGAAATTTGCAGGCGTTTTTCTCTCATTTTGGTGTTGAGGGTCTCATTGTGTCTGCCATGTGTGCATCAGCTCAAGCTGTTGTTTCTCCCAAGGTGACTTGTAACTTTATTTAAAAAAAAATAATAATCCAGCCTTGAGTTTAAACCATTGATCCATGACCCTAACTTGGCTTTACATGTGAATTGCAGCAAAGTCAACATCTGTGGCATCATTTAGCTATGTTTTTCCGTGATGAACTGTTATCATGGTCGTGGAGAAGACCTCTTGGAATGCCTTTGGCCCCAGTGGTTGGTGGTGGTAGTTTGAACCCTGTTGAATTTAGACAAAAGATCACCACGAATGTGGAGGAAGTAATTGGACGGATCAATGGGATCGCACCTCAGTTCATCTCAGAAGAGGTATATATATTCATCCATTTAATCTATATATCTGTTAAACCGTATATGTTCTGACTAATGTTTATTTGTTGGGGATTCAGGACGAAAATTCCGTGGACCCACCGCAGTCTGTGCAAAGAGGTGTAACTGAACTTGTCGAAGCAGCTCTCACTCCCAGAAACTTATGCATGATGGATCCGACGTGGCATCCCTGGTTTTAAATTAAGTAAACATGGCTAGAGGCATACAATATGTAGATATAAATGCTAGCTTTTGAGTTGTACATATGCAAACTTAAAACTCACCTTGACTTTGACTGATTATGACTCGCAGCTTGGGATTTATTAACTTATTAGAAGTACATTAGCGTTTCGATGATAATTTCTTCGATTTAGAATCACAGTTGAACACATTATGTGTGACCGCCGCCATTGGTAAGCAGTGCCTGTGAGTACATTACCATAACAATTGAGCATGATTTTGGATGAGTGATACTTGCAATAACTAAAGAGATTTGCATCATCACATTAAAGTTATGGTTAAGATGGAATGCGGTTACACACCTCATGCAAATATAATCAAAATTAGCTTGTGGACTTTTTGCAAAAAATAATTAAGTTTGGTATCTTTTTATGCTGTAACTTGAATTTTACTTTAAACTTGCAAAAAGCTAACGATTTTGATTATAACTTACCTACGTAAATTGTAAGATACAACGTATATAATAAGTATATCATAAGGTGTATGATGTTAGAAGAAAAACTATTGGTTCGGTTTGCAACCGAGTTAAACAGTTCTCTTGTAAATAGCCACCACTCCTAACTAAGAAAATGTGTGCCGTCGGTCCCACATTTTAACATACCACCGACAGAGCTTGAGGTCTGTAGTATCCGAGACGTGTTTTATCATGCGATTAGGTTGCCTCTTGATGTTAGGGCGGATATACATTCTACTGCGGCAGAGGCGGTCGAGTCACGTCAGTGGCATGAGCAGATGGAGACAAAGACGCATCAGTGGCGTGAGCAGACGGACGAAGCGTTACGCTGGTTGGTTGTTGGCCAACAGGAGATCTATCACAGTATGAGTTTGTAGCCTCATTTCGCACAACTTATACGTCCCAGCACGCATCAGGTCGGGACGTCCTCGCAGCAACAACCACCTGATGATTCGTAATTGTAGTTTTCTATTTGTCTATTTATGTAAACGTTTGTGACTACACTTGTTTATATTATATTATCACTTGTTTAATTATATTTGTTTATATAAGCATCTGTGTTGACGTTTACACGCTTATCGAGACGACAACGGTAATAAAAAAAACAACACTTTATATAAATAATCAAAATTAACATAACAACATATTTAGTAAAAAACAACATTTTATAAAAAAACATGTGGCGACAAGTAAAAATAACAAGATTTCTAATTAAGTTACTATAAAAAACAACATTAAAAAAAACATTGCATAAAATAATTTTATAAATAAAACAACATTTTATAGAAAACAAACAACATTTTATCCAACACATCCCACACACCCATCCACCCCATCCATCCTACACAAATTGGAGCTCAAAATAATCAGAGGTCCTCTACAGGTTGTATAGGCGTCTACGGGTCGTATAGGCCTCTATGACCCGTAGATGGCCTTCCAACACATCCCACACACCCATCCACCCCATCCATCCAACCCAAATTGAAGCTCAAAATAATAAGAGGTCTTCTACGGGTCGTATAGGCCTCTACGACACGTATATGGCCTTCCAATTATGAATTGTCAGTCTGACTTACAACTGAACATCATACCTCGTACACCGTACCCGTCTATGACTCATATATGGCCTTCTACGGGTCGTTTAGGTCTTTATGACCCATATATGGTTTTGTATATAAAATGTTTGATTGTGTGAATAACCAGAGCCTTTTGGAATTGTTTTTTAAGACTTGTTTTTTGTATTCAGTCATGATTGTTGGCTAGACCTTTTAACTACCTAGGTGAAAGATGATTATGTAATGATTTTAGATATTATCTTGGTTTTTGGGATTTTACTGTTGGTTTAATATTAAAGTAAAGAATTTGATTGTAATTGATATGATGCTTATTTAGGACTAACTTATGATCTTATCATTGTTTCATATGTTTCTTTGTAAATTTCATTCATGTATAGATGTGTATTAGGTTGTTTACTTTGTGTTTGTGAGTAGTTTCTGATTTTTGAGCTCAGATCTTATAGGCAGGGCCGTCTTCAGGAATACCAAAAAAATTTTGGGCCTCGAGAGAAAAAAATTGGACCCAAAATTTTGTAAAGAGAAATGAATTAAAAAAATGAATATGGTGGGTGCTAGAGCCAAGAATTGAACTTGAGACCTCTACATTAAATTAACATGGTTTTTCCAACTCCACTAGCAAGACTTTAATATATAAAACAAAAATATATATCCTAAATATAGAATTTAATACATATATATGTGTATATTTTTAAAAAATGTTCGGGCCTATTTGAGGATCGGGCCCTGAGCCGGTGACCACCCGGCCCATGCTCAGGGCCGGCCCTGCTCATAGGAACATTGATTGATAGTTTAGAGGACCTAGATAATTCTGCCTATTATTGATATTGAGAGTGAGATGTAGTCAGGTTTGTCTTTGGTGTTAGGTGCCTAAGTGTAAGTGCTTCGAGAGGGGGTTTCTCTAGGTTTCCTAGCATTCTTTGCTGCCATGTGTCAATCGAGAGTTTTCAGGTTACTCTTTGTATTTTAGCGTATATTGTGATTAATGAGGCCGAGAGGTGACATAGTTTGTGAGTACTTTAATGTTGTTGGGGAGACTGAGTGGGAATCTGTGACAACCGTCACCCTCATCTTTTAGCAAATTGTCAATTTTAGTCCTTTGTCTATTGTGAAACCTCGCCTCTAGTCCTCTTCAAATATTATTATTATGATTATTATTATTATTTTAAATTTTTCTTTAAAATGGTGTACGTATACATTTTGTATACACACGGTTAGACATATAAAACGTACTATGATTGTTATGTTATCTTATGAAAGTTCTATTTTTTAATTTAAAAAGTTTAGTTTAAAAGTTTTATAGTTAATCTAGCTAACTTAGTTAAATTTTTGTTAAGAAAAGTTAACCAAAAACATATATACTTAACCAAGTCAGCAAGGAGGGACCATTTGTGCCAATACATCAAAGTTTAAAAAAAAAAAAAACTTCTTTCCCCTCCCAGCAGCGGTTTTCCGGCGCCGGAGGAGGATTCCGGCGAGTCTAGTTTCCGGCGAGCCTTCATTTCGCGAGTTTTGTGATCCGCTTCAACTCTAGTTATCCCAAACGTATTTCTCCATCATTGTTAGTCCGTTACAAGGTTTATCTCAAGCATTAAGAAGCCTTAATCATGATTTTAAATTAAACCTTAAAGATGTAACCGACCGGAATTTTATTATTGAATCAATGACGCGTTTCCATCAAATAACTATATAAGCAAATGATTCCGTTCGTTTTCTGCATCTTCCCATAGCATAACCTCTCTAACTCATCGCACAAATCATGAGTCTATAGCCTACATTTTGCGGTTTCACCTTCGGACATAAACTCGACATTTTTTTTGATCGTCTACACGTTGTAAGTTCTAATTTCTAGTGTCATTTTGATGTTTGTTCAGCCCTTTACGAAAGCCCTCTATTACAGAAAGGTTTTCATGTTCAGATCGGGTTTAATTGGATTTTGTTCTAGGGTTAGGGTTCTTGGTAGGATTTGGGGAAGAAGATGAAGTTGAATACAAAGTTAAATACATTTTAATCTGAAACATTTCAACAAACTAGCTTGTAGTGGAAGTGGTTGGGTTTGTGGGGTTCTACACATCATACTCGAGTTCGAGCCCCCTTAGATGCGAATCTGTATAATTTTTTTTATTTCTTGTAATATCCTTCCATTTTCTTATTTTGTTTTAAATATATATAATATACTAAACTTGAAATATTCATAATAAATTCATTTTTGCTCCAAAAATTATGAAAATTTAGGTGTAGCATCTCGACACCATAAAGAAAATTATCAAACTTTTGCTTTCTGAAAATTATTTAATTTTCGTTATTTTATTAATTTAAATTGTTTTAATCATAATTAATTGATTAAAAATTCATTTTTAATGATTTTGATCTCAAAATTTTAGGATAATTATTTCTAAGCATTTTAATCTGAAATAAAAATTATTGGTTCAGAAAACATTTATTTTTATTGATTTTCCTATTTTTAGTCATTTAAACATGATTTAATCTCATTAAATCAGTTTTAAATATAAATAAGTTTATAAAAATTATGAGTAAATTATTTTCATTAATTTACATAAGAAAGCATCCAATTTCTATAAAAATAGTATTTTTGAGTCATGTCTGGTATTATTAACATTATTTATGTTTAATTAGATATAATTAAACATTTATTTTTTTACACTACTTAACATCTATTTTATAAATATTTTTCTTATAAAATAGAAATGTGTTATGATTGAAAGTCTTTATTATCATTGATGGATCTTTGTGTAACTCATAATTATTTATTTCAATAATTATGATTATTGTATTTATTTACAATAATTATCTAAAGTAATTAACTAAATTATTTTGTTTTAACTATTCAAACATAAATTGTATCTAAATATAAAATTGGTAATATTTATATTACATAAACCATATTTACAAATTTTGACATATTATTTCGACTTATCATAAAAACTCTAATTCCCCAAATCGACTTAGCAAACCCTAATGCCTTAGACCCTAGTTACCTTAGACTTTTTAGACATTTCCTTATTAGTATTCTTACACATTATAGGTTGAATTCCTCGGAATTCCCATTACTTAGCTCACGACCGCTTAAGTGGATTTTGATCGCTTTCGCAAACTGTGAGTATATCTTTCCCTTTTTTCATGTGTTACACTTTTGGGGTGACTCATGTACGCTTATTACTTCACTCACTTAATCATGGTTTATTCTATATTTACAATCGCAATTCTTGTATGTGTTTTACTTGTTGATTCGTTGATAGTGTGTACTTATGACCTTAATCATTAACCGCTGGGCGGCCTAGCATAGCAATAAATAGTACTTAATTATTGTTATGTGTGAACGATTATTCATCGCCCACTATGAGCGAATACTATATATATGTGACTCTTGATTCATTGAACGAAAGGTTTGATTTTGGGTAGCATTTGTACACAGCTTGAACACTAAATTGTAGACAGTATGACACATGAATTGCGAAACACTTTTTCTACTATATGTATTCAAACAGGGTATGCTCACCAATACATTTTTGTATTGACATATACTATTTTCGTACATGTTTCCGGTTATTATTGAGAAGTTTCTTTTAAGCTTTTGGATTTATATTTAAGCATTGATTTCATTGTAATCTAGTTAGACTTGACGCTTTAGAATCATTGTACTTTGTATTTTCATTTCAATGTAATAAATTATTTAATCAATGTATTCAAATTTACACTTTAGTCCATGAGCTATTGAACAATCGTCACTACGTGACACCTCGATGTTTCCGCCATCGGTTGGGGTGTTACAGAATCCAACCAACCGGTGAGTTCATACACCCTTAGGGTTTCCTTTTAGGTCACACCCGAAGAATGATCAGTTTTCCATTAAGTTGTGTGATGGTGTAGTATTTTAAGATTCCGGTTTCAACATAGTTCCAACCAGGGGCGGATTTACGTTGTAAGGAGCGGGTTCCCAGGAACCCACTCGGTTAGGAAATTTTAGTGTTAATATATATAGGAAATTTAGAAGGAACCCATAAAAATAATACAAAAGGAACCCATAAACAAATCTGTGAAGTGTTCTAGTGGCTGTGAACTTCTATTCTAAACTTGAGATGCCTGGTTCGATTCCTCAATGCGACATCAAATCCTTTTTTCCGTTCTCTGTTTTTTTATTTTATTTTATTTTAAACCTACGTTAGGGTTTCATTAAAAACAAACACACAAACTTTAAGTCTTTAACCCGCCTCCTGAGTCCTGCCCCCCTCATTCATCACCACTGCCTATCTCCTCCAAAGAAACAAACCTACACTGCAGCCCTTACTTCCTCTTCCTGCCTCCTCCTCCAGTCCTTCACGCGACCCACTCTGGTCTCCAGCCTCCTCCTCCACGCGACCCATTTAGGTATGCAATTAACATATGTGATTTGGAAACAATGGTCCTAACCTAGAAATTAACGTATGTGATTTTTATGTTTCATTTGTGTAGTTTTGGGTATGTTTTTACTTTTTAGGTTTGTAATTAACTTGGATGTTGTTTGCAAAGTTAGGTTTGTAATTAATTTGGATGTTGTTTGTAATCTATTGTCTACTCTTGGTGACTATGGTGGTGGAGCTAAAACTAATGGACTAATGGTTCAAGACTATAATTTTAAGTCTTTTTTTTTTAATCAAGTTTTTGGTTGTGCTTATCTTTGCTGATTCTTGTTTATAATTGAGTTTTTATCTGCTTTCTTTAAGGTATATCGAGTTTTGTAAGGCACTGACTTTCATCCTCTTTACAATGTGTTTGTTCAAATTGACTCGTCAGACATAGATTTGGTTGACATTCTTCAAAAGGGGTCCCAATATTGATGTTCACTTTGTGCCTCTAAATAGGTTGAGTTGACTCTGTCCCAATATTGGCGTAGGTTGGTGGCATTTGTCTAATTGTTGCCGCCCCCCTTAGCATGTCTAAAAACCTTAATGATAATTTTGCCGTTAGTTGTAACCTTAACCAAATCAACTTATGTTAACTAACTAACTATTTGAAGAGAAAATTTATTGAAAACTTGTTTATCGTATGAAAGCAATATCCCTTTAAAAAAAAACAACCCGAATCGTTAAACCGACCCGAACCCCTAAAACGACCCGAACCCCTATACCAACCCGAATTTTTTTATGTTTGGTCAAACAAAATTAGAGCATCTAAAAAAGGAACCCAGTGAAAAAAATTTCTGAATCCGCCACTGGTTCCAACCAAGAGAATTCCAAAAGCTAATTGGTAGTAGGATTCTAAACCTATGTAGTGATTTCTCATCCTTGATTTTACCTAAATAATCAAATAGCTAATTGGTAGTTTGACTTTCTTTAGTTTTACTTCACTAGTTTAAATCACACACAAACTCAAAATCAGTTAAAACCAATTCTTTAAGTTCTTAGTTAGAGTCCAGTATAGGTGTCACTAGTCTTGTGGGTTTGATATCCGGACTTCTAGGTTACGTTAGTTCGATATGTGGTCTTCATTCGACTTTACAACCAAAAACTCTAACATTTTCTAAGTTCGTTTTTATCCTTTTCGTTCGGATTTGTTAAATCCGAACACATCCTCCAAATTGTGTAGTTTGTTAAAGTTATCATCGAACATTGAAGCGAACCTAGATTCGTTTCCTTTACTAGAGCTTTCGAACCTTCGCCCTCAACCATCGTTCTTTCGTTGGCGGTAGGTTTTAGTAGTCTCCGATGTATCAATCTTACTAAATCACAACCCTTTTAATGTGGCTGTAATCGGTTTGATTTTTTATTTGTCGATCACATTGTAGGACAATTAACGGTTTCCCGTTTCCAACCTACTTTAATCGACGGTTAACCATGGAATCAACAGTTAAAACCAATGTTGCAAAAGTCGCTAGGCGGCCCCTAGTCGGCTGACTGGGGAGTTGGGTGTACTCAGAGTACTCGGGGAGTAATCGGATATGGTAAATATAAAGAAAATTAATTATTGGATATAATATATGTATCAAAATAAGCATAATTCATGTCAAATACGCATGTTTTTTTAAATATACATGTTTAAAATTCAATTTTTTCCGAGTACAAGGCCGAGTACAAGGCCGAGTAGGCCGAGTATAGGGCTGAGTAGGATGAAGATGACTGATTTTGACCACCAAGTACAGGGCCGAGTTGGCCGCCGCCGACTAGTTTGACCGAGTAGGAGAAAGTCGCCTCGAAGGGGTTCCGAGGTCCGAGTAGTCGCCGAGTACAAGGCCGAGTAGGTCGACTTTTACAACACTGGTTAAAACTGTTTCCAACTTGATCAAATTTGAATCGAAAAACTATCGTGTTTTACTTACGGTTTCATTTTTAAACATCGTAATTAAAATAATAATCGACTTGGAATTCATAGATTGAACGGGAATATTGCATATCCGAACCAAGAAAGTTTACTGTATATTCTGTCTATAAATATATTTTGTAACAGTTTATAAAATTCAAAGTATGAATTGACTCCCATTTTTAGCATGTATAAAACTATAAGTTATTTTATTTGTTTAACTTTCTAAAAGAATGTACACTGATTTATTTCTTCGTTCGACTTCGAAATGGATACGCGTGTACAATTATGACATTTAAATATGTCTTAAACTAATAAAATATGATAATATATAGGGCTGGCAATAAACATAATGATGCATGTTAAATGATGTATATTATATTCTTATAACAAAAACGTGGAGTCTTTTCAATTAACTCAATAAATAATAAATGTGGATTAATTAACCAAATAAATAGTATTGTATTAGTTCTATTAGGTAAAAAATTCATTATATATACGTGGTCTAATAATAACAATCCAAATAAGTTAATGAAGATGACAGGATGAGAGATAAGAAGCAAAAAGACACCTATCGAGAAACATGTGATTTTATGTGATAAAAGTATAAAACAATAGTAGTTATGCTTTTGGTGGTTAAATTACAATAAAAAGTAAAATCGAAAGAAAATCACAATAAATAAAGTTGAGCAACCAAACATATAAATTAATATTTACAACAAACATATGATTCACAAAAAACCATATGATTTATCATCAAATTTAAATGAATTGTAAAAAAAAAAATATTATGTTAGATTTATGAACAATTTTTTTTTTTTTCCATTTTACAACTTTAAAGGTATGAATTAGCTTGATACCGAAGTGATCACGACACTGAAAATATCGATACCGATTTTCGTCAAAACTTGATACCGATACCAATACCGAAAATATATGGCACGGTATTGGTATTGGTATTGGTATTTTAAAGTAAAATAATGAACCGATACAGTACCGTACCAAACCAAAAATACCGATACCAATTTTTGCTAAAACTTGTTACTGAAAGTAAACCGGTATTGGTATTTTTGATATTTAATACTGAAATGCTCACAAAACTTTATAAGTTTATCATTTTAAAACATTTTAATATTTTTTTTGTGTTATAGTTAGGTTTAGCAAGACTAACCTAATAGATGAGTGACTTCTGGAAAATATTTTAATTAATAAGTTTATCCAAATACCTTATAGATAATGTACTAAAGCATGTTGAATCAATTCTGGGGTGTATAACATGACATGTGTGAGTAGAGCGATCTTTAATCCATGTCTTAGCAAGTCTAATGAAATGAGTAACATTTTTCATGTACCACAAAAAGAATTTATGTGTTTCACGTGTAAATTTTTTTAGATAAATCTCGTATAGAACTAGTCTGCCGTTTAAAAAAATCAATACAATTAGGTTGTAAAACGAACTCAAATTTAAACTGAAATTCGTTTAATAAATGAGTTTGAGCTTTATATACCGACGTTCATTAGTCTTGTAAGCTAAAACACATTTATTATGTATATATAAATAAAATAGATTTTATTTAGTATAATAATATTTATTTCATAATAAATATTATTTCATAATAAATATTATTTCATTTATGAATATGATAAAAATATTAAAATTAGGTTACATATGTAGAATTATAACTATATATAATTATATAAATATAAAAAATTAAATAATTAATCAACACTATTAGGCGAGCTCAAGTTTGACACAAGCTTTCTATTAGCTAAAACCAGGTATTTGAATACATAGCTTGATCTATGTTAAGTTAAACGAGTTGAGCTCGACCTCCATCAGTAATTGAGTGAAACGTTAGACAAGATGTTAAACTCTAGCTTAAAAACGTAATAAAATAAAATTAAACTAGAAAAATTATCCCCTTCATATCTTTATAAGACTATCCGTTATGGCTAGAGGTGAGCAATGACTCTATCCTCTCATATTTAGCCACGTAAGCGCCCAGTTGGCAGGGTGATAAAGCTCTGATTCACTAGCCTGATGGTGTTGTTGCTAGAGGTGAGCAGCAGCTTTATCCAGTTTTTATTTATTTTTTTAAACTTTGTTATTTTAAATTTATAATAATTAAATTTGTAATACAAATTAAATAATAAACGTAAAATTTTCATTAATAAAAAAATTAAAAACACATACAATAATAAAAAAAATAAACTACTTAAAATAAATAAACTACTCTTCCTCGTCGATGGGGTGTTCTTGTTCCATCTCATATTCCTTCACGAGACGCGGTTGTTATTTATAGTTCAAGCAACTTTCGACGAGGCATTGGTATGTTGCTAAAGTCTCTCGCTAAAAAGTCCATGTCCCTCATTCGAACTTTATGAGCTTTAGCTTTGGCCGTCATCTCCATTGTCGTCCTTATTTTGGTTATTCCTCCGAGAACTCCGCATCGGCTTCGTTAACAGGTTGTTTAGTCTTTATTTTGTCCCTTCCAACGGGTCGACCAAGGGGAGACGGGGGAAGACCCTCATCATTGAGGTCAACCCCACGTGAGCATCCGAGCTCGTAGAGGAGAGCATCCGAGCATCCGAGCTCGTAGAGGTATGTTGCTAAAGTCTCTCGCTAAAAAGTCCATGTCCCTCATTCGAACTTTATGAGCTTTAGCTTTGGCCGTCATCTCCATTGTCGTCCTTATTTTGGTTATTCCTCCGAGAACTCCGCATCGGCTTCGTTAACAGGTTGTTTAGTCTTTGTTTTGTCCCTTCCAACGGGTCGACCAAGGGGAGACGGGGGAAGACCCTCATCATTGAGGTCAACCCCCACGTGAGCATCCGAGCTCGTAGAGGAGATGTACCCACCCGATGAAGACGTCTTGGCTCGCTTTGAAGATGAGGAGACGCTGCCTTCGCTCATGTCTTCAACAGAAATTAGCTCCACCCATTTGGAGCAATTACGTAGGATTCTCCACAAATAGTCCTCATCCCACGTCTTGTTGGTCTTGTACTTGCGCAAGACCTCCTATTTCCATTCGTTACACGTAAATTGATACACGTCAAGATCACTTGACCCGCTCACTCGCACTTGAGCAGCGTTCCTGTTATGAAGGTTCGTAAACAAACCCACATATTTCCTAATCTCCGCCCACCGGCCGGAAATCATATCGGCCGAACGCATAGTGCTCCCGACTTGCTCATGAAAGAGGTCTTGGATTCGTCGCCAAAAAATCTTAGCCTTTTGATAATCGGCTACATAAAGAAATAAATTAATGTTAAAAAATCAAATATGTATATTTAAAAAAATATATATTTAAAAAAAATACATACCCGCTTTTTGGTCCTCCGATACTTCAACCCAAGCCCGACAAAGGGCTATTTTCTCTTCTTTGGTCCAAGGGGCCACTTGGAGCCTTGGTCGAATATCTTGGTCGGGCGATTCACCGACCCTACCACCACCCCTTGCACCACTTCGCCGGCCGTCCGTCCTCGGCCACCACCTCTAGCACCACCTCTTCCACCTCGCCTTTGAGTTGTTGGTGGTTGTGTATCCGAGACTAATTCTGGTGAAAGTGAAATCGGTGGCATTTGGCTTAGGTTAACTTCGATTTCGTTCGTTGTAACATCATACTCTTCATCCAAAAAATCCATTTCGGGTTGATAGCAATTTTGCCATTCCGAGTCCATTTTTTGTTTGCGTGATTTTTGAAGTGTAGCTTGATTGAATATTGTATTTGATTTGTTTGGTGAATAAAAATTAGTTTTTTTATTTAAATAGGACAACTAGCCGTTAGCCAACGGCTAGTTGACTGCCAACGGCTAGTTGACCTCGCTAACACACGCGAGCCTACTAACGGCTAGTAGCTCGCGCCAGCTCTCTCTCAACCATATTATGGATCCAGCTAGCCACGTGGAATGTTTTGTGCCTCGCGACTAACCGGTCGCGGGCCACAACGGATAGTCTAAAACCGAAAACAATCTTGGGTAATTTGCACTTCAAATCATTAGAACATGACCTAGTAGACATAATGACATTGACACTTTGTAAAACCCTTTTTTTAATGTGAACAAACTTTTGTTTTTAACAAACCAAACTGCAAACATGGAAATTAAAAAGGCAAAATTTACCAAACAAAAATTATGGACCCTATAAAATGGGGTCCTAAACCTCTTCTTCCCCATAAAAAAAATATGTTTAATAAATAATAATCATAATCATCAGTCTACCCTCCTCCCTTCTTTACCTCACATTTTCTTGATTTTTTTATTATTAATCTTTTTCTCACTCCATCTTCTCCACCTAATGCTTATTTAATAAACCCACATCCTAAAACAAGTTTATTATCATTTCCCACAAACCCCTTGTAAAAAAATTCAATCTTGATTGAGTTTCATCAACTTACATGATATGGGTGCTTGTTGGTCAACCACAAAGATCAATTTTTCCAACAGTAGTAATGGAAAGAATGATGAACCAAAGGAGATACACATTGATGATAAACATGGGAATAATAATAATAATAATAAGAGGAAAGAAAAGTGTAAATCAAAAAAAGGGTGAGTTGTTGTGGGAAAAGAACAGATTTTGGGTATCTTAAAGATTTTGATAAGGACTATTCCATTGGGAAATTATTGGGTCATGGGCAGTTTGGGTATACTTATGTTGCTATTCATAAAGGTAATGGAGATCATGTTGCTGTCAAGAAAATTGACAAAAATAAGGTATTTTTTTTTGGCATTATTATTTGGTACTTTCAGTAGTAGTATCTAGTGTATGGTTCAAATAATCAAATGTGATTTGACTAATTTCTGTTTTAGGGCTTTGGTTAATTTCTTGATTCTTAGCTAAAAAGATGTTTTTTTATTTTTTATTTTTTTAGAACATTTGAAGCTTAAAAGGATCATTTATGTATGAATGAATGATACAGCAGAGCCGTTCCTGAAAATCTCTGAAAATTTATGTACCCTGTCCGAGTGGTTAAAAAATAAGCGCTTTAGGTCCAAGTTTAAATGTTAGATAAAAAATATATATATATATATATATATATATATATATATATATATATATATATATGGGAATTTAAAAAAAAAAACAATATGCCCCTAAGATTTATGGACCCTGTCCCGGTTGGCCTCCTCGGACCTCCCCAAAGACGCCCATGTGATACAGAATGTATATATTTTTTACTTTACTATGTTGCAAGATGCAACAGTTGACCAATTTCTTGAATCATACTTCTCTTTGATATTATTTTTTTGACCAAAAACTGCAAACTTATCACCATAGTCATGGCTGCAGGCTGTGCAAGATACTCATTTTTTAAATGATATTTATGTCACTTACAAAATTGATATAACTTAATAATAATCTTAAGTTACTTGTTGTGTCTTTTTAAACAGATGACTCATCCAGGGGCTGTGGAAGATGTTAAAAGAGAAGTAAAGATATTGCAAGCTTTAAGCGGTCACGAAAATGTGGTTCAGTTTTATAATGCATATGAAGATAGCTCCTATGTGTACATAGTTATGGAGTATGTTGAGTAACGGAGTTGACTTTTTTTTCGGTGCTTCATTTAGTTGTCAAGAACTTGACTTTATGATTACGCTTTTCAGGTTATGCGAGGGTGGTGAACTATTGGACCGGATCTTAGGAAAGTAAGAACTCCTATCTTGTAGATAAATGTTGACTTTTGTGGTCAAGTTAATTAGTTCTTAGTTAAATTTTAATTCAGATTATATGACGAATTCGACACCTATATGCTTGGTTTTAAAAAGCGCGAAGCGCACAAAAGCGACGAGGTCTAAAACCGAGGCGCAAAGCGCAAAAGCGGTGGGCTTTTCGTACGCGAGGCGCAAGACGAATATATTTATATATGTTATAGGTTTTTAGCATCATTTACCCAAAATATAGATACAAATAAGGTTTATATATGATTTAACTTAAATGTACAACATTTTTAGCTACATGTATAACAATTTTAAGCACAAAAACACCTCGTGTACGAAAAGCGCGCTTTTGTTGCGCTTTTCATACGATGCTCGCCTAGGGTTACATAAGGCGCACCGATTGGCGCCTAGATGCACTTTGCGCTTTTTTAAAACCAAGCCTATATGTGCCTAACTACTGGTAAAATGTAACCGGATATCAATCTTATGGATTTTATCAAGTCTTCAAGTCGTATGCTACGCACCTCATTTTGCAAGTATGGTTCTACGACTTAGCATTAGTTTATTTTTTGATTTTATCCAGGAAAGATAGCTGTTACTCAGAGAAAGATGCAGCGATTGTCGTAAGGCAAATGCTTAAGGTTGCTGCAGAATGCCATTTACATGGTTTGGTACACCGTGATATGAAACCAGAGGTATGAGAACACATAATACAGACTGACGTACATTGACCTGAGTCCCGGACGTTTTAAAATGATACTAACCGTGTATTTTTTTTTCTTTATATAGAATTTTCTTTTCAAGTCACGTGATGATGATTCACAATTAAAGGCTACAGATTTTGGTCTATCAGACTTTATAAGACCAGGTTAGTGTAAATGCATTATAACGGTGGTTTATATTTACCTTTATTAGTTACCTTCTCCAACCATTATTTGATTTTTTGTAATAAATACAACGCAAGATTGCGGGAATACAAATATAACATTAAGGGGGCGTTTCGAGAATCATGCTTCTTAAACCTTATTTAGTAAACAAGAGTTATATTTCCGACGTATTCAACAAGTCATATGGATGTATTTTCATACGGAAATCTTTGGTATTATTTGTAGGAAAGAAGTTTACTGATATGGTTGGAAGTGCATACTATGTTGCTCCGGAAGTACTGAAACGTAAATCAGGGCCCGAATCAGATGTTTGGAGCATAGGCGTTATAACATACATTCTATTATGTGGGCGTCGCCCATTTTGGGATAAATATGAAAATGGGATTTTTAAAGAGGTAAGTTGTTTTTAGTAAAACTTACATTGATAATATATTAGTTTTTAGTTTTTTACAATGTTGTCATGAATTTATAGGTGTTAAGAAACAAACCTGATTTTCGACGCAAACCATGGTCAAACATAAGCCCAAGTGCCAAAGATTTTGTAAAGAAGTTGCTTGTGAAAGATCCTCGTACAAGACTTACAGCTGCTCAAGCACTATGTATGTTCCTTTTTCTACATGATTTATTTACTTGTGATTTTTTTTAATGTTGGATATGTGGTTTTGAATTGATATCTGTTGATATCTAGTTATTTACGGGTCTGATAATCAGTTTCAAAAAATTAAATATTTTATGCCTAGAATGATCTATTTACCGCCTTTTAACATAATTTGATATAACTTAAACTCCAACTTCATAAAACATTGCTCCCTTTTTCACGGAAAATGTAACTTTTTAAATCATTTTACATGTTAAATGTTTAAATAATATGAATTTTGATAATCACTCAAAACATCTAGGCATCTAGCCATGTGATGGTTACAACTTCAAATAATTGAAGCACATCCAAACATCCCTATTTATTACAACTCATCTTCAATTTTTTTTATAGGTTCTTAGTATCACATCATCAATTTTAAAACACCTATTCAAACAATTCTTCAATATCAAATTTTATAAGTTTTTTTTTATAATCATTTTATATTCTCATGTTTGACTATGCATTTTATAGCACACCCGTGGGTTCGAGAAGGTGGAAATGCTTCTGAAATTCCTCTCGACATTTCTGTTCTATCCAACATGCGTGAATTTGTGAAATACAGTCGCCTAAAACAGTTTGCTCTACGGGTACGTATTTCACTCATATTATTAAAGTAACCACAAATAATTATTTTTAAGACTCGACATTACTGCATAGGCTTTGGCTAGCACACTTGATGAAGAGGAGCTATCGGATCTCAAAGATCAGTTTCATGCAATTGATGTAGATAAAAATGGCGCTATTAGTCTTGAGGAAATGAAAGAGGTATATTTGACCACTCTAAAAGTCAAACTACATAATGGTTACACTTTGTACCCTTGGTTTTAAAAAATAGTTCTTTTTTTTTTTTTTTTTTTGTGTGGCAGGCCCTTGCTAAAGATGTTCCTTGGAAGGTGAAAGAATCGCGTGTTCTAGAGATACTAAAAGCAGTAAGCCCATTATAACAAAACTGGTTATCTAAGGCACGATTAAGTTACTATGTTTACCCTTTTTATGCCTACATTTTTGTGATGCAGATGGATAGTAACACAGATGGCTTTGTTGACTTCACGGAGTTTGTTGCAGCCACTCTTCATGTTCATCAGTTGGAGGAACAAGACTCCGAAAAGTGGCTACATTTATCTAAGTCTGCTTTTGAGAAATTTGATGTCGACGGGGATGGATATATAACTCCAGAAGAGCTCAGAATGGTAAGCCATTACTTTTATGTTTTCGTTTACACGTCGCACTGGTGCAACTTCCAAAAGCCAAGCGCAAAACTTGAAGTTGACTTTTGAGGTCAAAAAGACTATTTTCCCATTGTTGTTCTTACATACAATAATATAAGCATCACAATTTTTTCAAGAACTTCTGACAGTATACAAAAAAAGCTAACTCTTTTACTTCAAAAGTCAAACTGCATCTTTCGTTTCTTTAAATATTCAATTTTTTTTCGTCTTAAAAATATACAGCATACGGGCTTGAAGGGTTCTATAGAGCCGCTTCTGGAAGAAGCTGATATAGACAAAGATGGTAAGATTAGTTTGTTCGAGTTCCGTAGGCTGTTAAGAACTGCAAGCATGGATTCGAGGATAATCACATAAAGATTATAAAAACAATGACATGGACGTTCTCAAAAGTGCGGTCAAGAAAGCTTTAGTCTCCCGTAACAGTTGACATTTTTAATCTCCGTGGAGGTCGACTGTGTGGTCTCGAGTAGTTTGGGATTTTCCGGTTTCTTTAGTTACAGAAAGAACTTGTGAGCAGACTAGAGTGGAGACTCTTTTGATATGCAGGTAGTCTGTGTAGAATGTTGGTCTTAAAATTATTATGTTTGTATGGTTTTCATTTTGTATTTTACATCAATATGTTGACATAATGATACATGGCCTGCTCAAAACATTTTTTTTTGGAACTAATGTGGAATTTAAAATCAGGGTTTTTTTTTTTTAATATATATATATATATATTTTTTCGTGGGATCCTTGCACAGGTTACATTATTAAACCTACTTGAATTAAGCCAAGAAAATATTAAACATTCAAGTCCCAATCAATAATTAAACGGTCCCAATTAATAATTAAATGTAAATAAAATATGGCTAACTCACAAAATAATATTATTTTTTGAAAGACTTAGTTCAGTGAAAATCCTTGTACAACTCTAACCTACCGGTTCCAAGTTCGAATCCCTACCCACACACCGGTGTCCTCCTTGCCTAAGCTCAAACCATTACGGGGAATTTTTTTTGTGGTGTGCATGAATCGAACCTGTGACCTACCCCCAGAATGGGAACCTCTAAAGGAAAACCCACCCTACCTCAAAAACTTGATTACTCTTCTCTTAACCTTAATCATAATTTTAATCTATTAATCTATTATCTATTAATCTATTATCTATTAATATATATAAAAGAATTGAACATTGCTGACGTGGCGTGCAATGGTGCCTTCAACCCTTTCATGAAAGTGCCACGTGGCATTATAGTTGAAAGATTTTAGTGTTTTTGAATTATTTCCTTTTTTTAATTAAAAAAAAAAGATAAACATAAAACCCTAAATTTATCTCTCTATCTCTCAATTATCAATTACTAAAATTAAATTGAGTTATTTTAGGAAAAAACAATTTAAAAACAAATTTAAAATTTTTCTCTCTTATGTTCCTCCCATAATTTTTAAACGTTAATATCTTTATATTCGAGATTTTTTAAATAAAAAAATTACACCAAAATAACGAGCGTTTTATTATCTTTTCAACGAGTACCATAGTGCTATATAAAAAACGGAGAAAAAAACGACTATTTTTTGTGGGGTTATGTTCATACAGAAAAAAAAACACAAAGTGTTCAGATTATTCATTAATCATGTTTTTTCTTTTAAACCAGGTTCTTATTTACGATGTTGAAATTCAGCCCAATCGTCATGCTATCATTGGACTTTTACTCTTCTAAAGATGGATAGGTGTACTTCATCAAGAGAAGCTAGGAGAAAAAATCGCGCAACACTGCAACACATGGTGTCACCTTATAGCAAGGTTATTTTTTTATTTATTTAATTACAAGAGTAATAATTATTACTATTAGTATTAGTATTAGTATTATTAAAATGGTTATATTTTTCAACTCCCATCATGAATTCTACATCTATATAAGTCAAAGTCAAATTGTAACATATTTTAAATTACGTGAAGATGATTATATGTTGAAGATTATCTTTTTAATACTGTATTATGTTTAATATGGTTTATGCTTTTTTTTTTAAACTTTTTAAATAAATGTTTTTTTTAACTAAGATTGATCATGTTTAAGTTATTTACTCTTTTCGTGATTTGAGTTTTCTTCTTTTATCATTTTTATCATTTTTTATTAAATTATATTAGATTTTTCAATCCCGGGACCTTCCCGGGGTAATCAGCTAGTTATGTAATATAGTACATGACTTGGTTACAATTTGAGTATGACTTAACTTTCTAACCTAGTAATAAAATAAGCAAGTCTGAGTGACTTGCCTCGTTTTGGTTACTTTTGCTGCTACGCGAGATGCCTTGACCGACTGCTTAATTACTTGTGCTCAACCTAACATCGACCTTTAAATCCTTAGCCACCGATGTTGAGTACTCGTTCCGGTTCGATTTCGATGATTGAACTTGCTTAATTACTTGTGCTCAACTTAACATCGACCCTTAAATCCTTAGCTGCTGATGTTGAGTACTTGTCCTGATTTGATTTCGACGATTGACTCTGATACCAATTCAAGTCCTAATCTGTGCGCACACAATTTAGGAATAAACTCTCATTGAATTTAGCAAACTATTCAAAACCATATTCCTCTCATAACCACAAAATGACTGCTTGGGTTGGTTATATAGAGGCAGAAAACTTAGTTGAAACACAATTCTTATTCTAGTTAAACAAAAACATCCATTATTATCTCTAACTAGAATAATTAAATCAGATAATTAACTATAAAGTTAATTGCAATTTTCGTCCTTATTGTTTGCCTCAATTAATAAGTTTCGTCCACCCTTAACACCTTTTGCCCCTAGCATTTACTTTTCTAACACCGTTAGTTTTTCTGTTAGTTTATGTGTAAAATCACTGTTATACCCTCCTCATCATCTTCTTCTCTAGCCAACCAACAAACACCACCACCATCACTAGCCGACCACCACCACCACCACCTGCCACCAACACCACCATCCACCACCGCTAGCCGACTACCACCACCACTTGCCACCAGCCCCAGCATCCACCATCGCTAGCCGACCAACACCACCCACAAAATATGACATTCCAAGTTTGGAGGATTTTAATCACAATCTAAAGAGGGTCAAACGATTCTCCACAAATCGGCCCATGAAACAACCAGTTCAAACTTCATTGAAGCTTTGGGGTCATGGGTAGAGGTTGATAGAGAGGTCTCAAACATGTTTATGGATGGCGTATATGTGACGCAAGCAGGCAGTGGTATATCCATGGCCATCGAATTAGTCGACTCATTATCCAAAATCCAAAAACCAAGTATGTGTCGGATTGGAGTGATCTGGATATAAAGATATAGGCGTCTGATTGGTGGTGATGTGTTGAAGTTTGGGTAAGGTTGGGTGGTGGGCGGCTGGTTGCAGGTGGTGGAGGTGGTTGGAGAAAAAGATGAGGGAATGACAGTAATTTTACACAAAAACTATCAGAAAGTTGACGATGTTAAGTACCAGGGATGTAAAGTGTGAGAAAACTAAACGTTAGGGACGAGACGTGTTATAGGTTTACCGAACCTGCTAATTAAGGCAAACAACAGGAATGAAAATTGCAATTAACTCTTAACTATAACTATTTTAATTATCTTCAACTAAGTTTTATACTTATTTCCACAACCCTACTACTTTAAACACCATGGACTCGACCCATTTGCTCAGGACATACCTATTTAGTCCTTACCTAAATTTTAACCAACCAAATTACTAGGCTAGTGAACAAACTAGAACGAACATGAACGGGCATGTTCATATTCGAATGAACTTTAACCTAATATGAATACGGACGTATAATCAAACAAATATTCATCATTAAAAAAATGGGTATGTTCATATCCATTTAAAAGCTTAATCGAACAATTTACAAACGTCAATGAAATAAACATAATGATTATGTGTACTTAACCCTCACACTATCTATTATCAACATAAGTACATAACAATCCTGAAAGTATATACTTCCTACTAATGACATTTTAAGTCCCTAACTTATCTTTTCATCCTTTATCCTTTTGAGATTAATCATTTTAGGTTTGGACGGTTACATTTTGCCCAACATGGTTTTAATCTATCTTCTATCTATATAATAAATGAAAACACTAGGGTTGAATCCTAGATTTTAAGAGGGTCTTCAAGGATCCAAATCCTAAATGAGGCTCCATGAAAAAGTATTATATAAACCTCTTTTTTTTTTTTTTTTTTTTTTTTTTTTTTTTTTTTTTTTTTTTTTTTTTGTCAACATCCATTTGTATGTTACAACATCTTCCTCCTTCTGTTCTTTTTGCAAGGTATGTTGTTCATCAATCTTACATCAATCTCAAAATGTTTTTGATAATTTTTCTGCATTTTGATTAGATTGATACATAATGCTTGCAATCATCTTACATAAAAGATAAACACAATCGGTTTCTATCATTATTTTTCTACAAAGATAAATCACAATCGTATAGCTATCAACCTTCTACAAAATATGTAATTATCAACACGTTTTCTTATTAAAATAACTATCTAATCTGTTTTAGATTATGTTTCTGATTTGTATGAGATCCATACATAGCGGTTTACTAACATATTAAACCAAACAGAAATACAATCGTTTTATTTCGGATTTATTTGTAATGATCAGAATCTTTTTTTTATTAACACCATTTGATAATCTATTTAGGATCAAGTCTCTGCTTTGGATGAAATCGACACACAAGTAATTCTGATCAGGTTTAATCATTGATGATATGATTGTGGTTTTAATAACATATTGCAATTGAAATCAGTTTCGAGTATGTGTGAATATAAAAAAAGATTATAAAAAAAAAAAAACAAAATACAGGATTTCATAAAAAAAGATAATTGAAATCAGTTTCGAGTATTAGTGACTTTATGGATACTTTAACAAAAGTTTGTTTTGTAGACGAAGAACGGGATTTCATTAGGACAAATAACTTCATTATGGCTTATCACAAGGGTGACAAATTCTTCAAGGTTATTCATGACCCTTCCGCACGAGTTTTGGTATGACGTTTCTAATTTTTTTAAGTAAAAAAAGCTTATTCGTTATTATAATGTTGTTTTTTACGTGTTTGTCTAGACATTGCCGAAATCCATGAACAGGTTTTTGTTATCTAAAAACTTACGAAACAACAACATTAAAGTTTCGACATACCATGGTCAATCTTGGTTTGTTTTGTTAGAATTTATAGATGATGAATTCTGCTTAACAAATGGATGGTCAAAAGTTGTACATGATTTATGCTTCTCTATGTTTTACGTCATATTCGACTTTATTGCTCCGAATACTTTCATGATGGAGCATTACAATCATTCTCCATCCATGCAATTGGATGTGTCATTCTGCAAAATGATTGAACATGAATTGACGACACCTATGGTAAGTGCCATTAAGTTCGATACTTTATATTACATGTTTTTAGTATCTTAATTTGTCCATATTATTTGATCACAAATTTTGCTTTCAGGTTATACCTTACTCCTTTATTAATAAGCATTATCCCGATGGTGTCCCTAATGTTCCAATCACTATGTATGTAGATGATTTACAATAATGAAACGTTGCAATAGAAAGGATTGGTTGTGATTATTGTTTTTGTAATGGTTGGCTGAATTTCATAAGTGATCTTCGTCTCCAGGTTGGTGAACTACTTTGTTTAGAAAAAAAAGAAATTGCCGTGTTTAATGTTACTACTTTCAACAAGAATGGTCGCCAAATGAAATCATTCAAAGTTTTGACTAACAATTTGTTAGAAGAGGATAACAATGTTTTGCAACCACCAGTTGGTCCGAATACGCAAGAAATTCAACTTTCCAACTACGATGGTTTACATGGTTTTGCATGCCATGTTACAAATGAGTTGGTATGTTTATTTTTGATTATATGGTGATTGCCTAATATTTTTTTTTTTGCGTATTCCATCTACAATTTTGTAATCCTTATTCATTTTTTTGAATATGTAGGTAATTCCTAACTTGATTGCTGAAATGGCCGGTTTAAATCAATCATCCAAGATTAAGATTAAATTTACCAATGGGTACTTGTGGTCTCCTATGGTGCATGTAGGTGTTCATTATCAAGTCCCTAGGTTTGTGTTTTTGCATTTTGAGCATCTACGTTTTCATTCATCTTAGATTACGAAAATTGCTTTAATGAATTAATCCGTGTTCAATGTATTTTGTCGTTCATTCCATTAAACACATTTTCAATACACTCGTCAGTTTAATGTGACTTCTTTATTTATTGTGATTTCCTTTTATACTTATTTTAAATAAATTTTACTGCTTATTAAATAGAATTTGACCTTTGACTATGCTATAAATTTTCAAACTTCGTATTAATTGGAATTTAAATGTGTAATTATGCACGTTGACTAAGATTTAATTATGGTCAACATGTCTAAATGAGTACGAAAATGTGTGAGTCAATAATCATTAAAATCATTACTATATTCCATTATTATATACAATAACATTTAGATTTTTACCGAATATTTGGTATGTTGTAATTGTAAGAATGTGTATACGTTAATCAGTGGTGGCAAGACGCGATTATTTAGGAATACATAATGTATATGAATTTACTCACAGCATTCATAAGGAATTGATACATGTTAAGGCGAAATTTATGGTTTCCTTCTACAATAATAAATTGACTTTGAATACGAATTTACGGGTCCAATTTTCAAGCATGTTAAGGCAAAATTGATGGTCTCCTTCTACTCCATTGTTGAATGTATAAGGAAAGTAATATGTTTACTGATCTTGACTTTGAATACGAATTTACAAAATTGTAAATATACATTAAGATAAATAGTTATATTCCTTGATTAGCTACCGTTGACTTTGAATTCATAATGTATACGAATTTACTCACATTATTCATAAGGTATTTATACATGTTCAGACGAATTTTTTGGTATCCTGATTCAATAACATATTCACTTTCAATACGAATTTACTCATAAAAATCATAATGTTATTGTCAAGATCTTTGCTGCTATACACTATAGTTATCATGTATGTCAAGCATTCAAACAATAACACACTAACCTTTTGCAGTTTCGAATCTGTAGCATAATGATATATGTAAAGCATATAATAACATATAAAGAACATTTAGTTAAATAACATTGAATAGATCAAAAAAAATCACAACTAGGTATAATGCTTGACATGCGACATTTATGGTTTCAATGCTTGACTTTGACTAAATTCAATCAATACATAATGTTATAACAATAATAACAATGCTAATTCGGATGCTAATTACCCTCCACTCTTTCATCCATTTCTTATTATTGAATTGATTGAATACCTATATAATGCTTGACATAACATATAAAGAACATTTAGTTAAATAACATTGAATAGATCCAAAAAAATCACAACTAACTATAATGCTTGACATGCGGCAGTTATGGTTTGAATGCTTGACTTTGGCTAAATTCAATCAATACATAATGTTATAACAATAATAACAATGCTAATTCGGATGCTAATTACCCTCCACTCTTTCATCCATTTGTTATTATTGAATTGATTGAATACCTATATGAATACCTATATAATGCTTGACATACGCCAGTTAATCAAGGAATGCTTGACGTTGACTAAATTCAATCAATACATAATGTTATAACAATAATAACAATGCTAATTCGAATGCTAATTAACCTCCACTATTTCATCCATTTCTTATTATTGAATTGATTGAATAACTATATAAACAAGTCAAACCAATTCACATACGATTGTAATAAGACACGTTGAATGCACTTTGAGTAATCGCAAAGATATATTATTAGGTTAATTTCTGTTTCTCATCTTTAAATACATAAACATTATTTAGACATTTAGGTATTTAGAATAATGCAGAATTAGTTATTTTCAATACTTATAAAACAGCAACCAAAGTCTGTATTTGTGCAAAATGATTCGGATTTGTCGCTAACAAAGTTATAAAATCCAACACGATTTCAAACATAAACACAACATCGAAGTTTCTGTTATTTAATAGAAATAATAACAATCGAACGGTTTAATAATTACCTAACAGAGTCGTTGTCGTCCGATCCTTCATGCTCGTGTCATTATTTCTGTTCCTCTCTCAGTCTCTGTCATGTTTACAATTTGGTGCGGCTGGTTTTCTCAATATAACTAACCCTAGATCTGAAAAGAAAATAAGAAGCAACTTTGTTATCTGTTTTTCAGGTGGATCCATAATTAGCATTCGTGTATGTTAATACAAACCATAAGTCCATCAACATTCAGCCCAATTCCATATGCAATAACTGAAAAAAATCCAGGCCCTATAAAACTTACGGCCCAAACCCCTAACACATATTATAAACATACAAAATCCTAACAAACCAATAGTTTCTTAATGTTTAAATAAAAGTTGTTAAAAGGCCATTTGCACACAAAGTATATCTTCCGTTAGTAACATTTTTTTCAGTTTAACATCCATCATTTAAACGGATGACTGTAAGAGCCCGTCGGTTGATTATATTAAAATTTAAAAAAAAAAACCCAAATCACAAATTGAAAGCACATTTCTTTTATAAACCAGGGGGAGTAAAAAGTTTCCTTATTTTTCAATAATTTTTAGTATATTTTTCTTTAATTTTTCAGGTATATACTTATTGTATTCAAGAAAAACATATATTTTACAATGTCCGATCCCCCAAAGTATGATTTTTGTTTACCGAAATCTAAAGTTGGTGACCTGAGGCGTAAATCTAACGGTAATGATTAATCTTTGTTTTTTTCTTTTACATTTGGTTACATTGTTAGCTTTTTTTTTTATTTTTTTACACTAACAAATATTATAAACATGTTTGGAGATATCAATACCGCAACACCGTTATCCGACATATCAAATGGTACGTAATTTATTATGTTTCTTCTTATACCTTTAATTCTTAATTTTTGATTAAGAAATAATAGTTTTTATTGTAATTTATTGTTTAGTGAGTCTTAATATCTCTGAAAGACGTAAACGGATGAATGCATATTTGGATAGTATAAGTTCAAATGTTGGTTGTTCACTTTCTAATGTTGAAAACATAGAAACCTCTACAAACTCTTTCACACCGCCATTAGTAACAATACAAGGTAAATGTTTTTTCTACATTTCAAATATGTGTTATGCTTACTACTTTCCATTGTCTTTTTTTTTTGTTAACTTATTTGTCTTTATTTTATAGATAACACGCAGAGAACGCTTTTGTCAGGCATCTCTAATGAACGTTGTGAATCTACAAAGAGAAAAAAATCTAATTTTGCTTCGACACAAACAAATAATCCTTTAGGAATCGAAGGTAAAATTTCTTTTATACATTGCCCAAATATCTTATTTCTTACTGATTTCCATTGTTGTTTTTTTACTTATTTCTTTTTATTTTATATTTAACACGCTGAGAACACCTTTGTCAGACATCTCTAATGGTATTATTTATTTTGTTTTTATGTCATCATTTGTTAGCGTATCTATTTATGTTAGTATATTATAGAATTGTGTTGTCCCGTTGTGTTTGTCTTCTTTTTCAAAGCATTCCATTTATTTATTTAATTTTTACGCAGTTTGTCACGAATCGCAACATAGCAATCTATCTGAGTTTTATAAACAAAGGCGTACAGAAAAAAAGCGTATCTTGGATTCTAAGCGTACTAACAAAGGAAAACTAAATATAACACCTAACACTCAAACACACCCAGTTGACATTGTTGGTATGTTTAGTTTAGTCATGTTTACAAAGTATATTATAATAAATCAACATTTATCAAACTTATATTATTTTAATTTGTTAGGATCTTCAGGTGTAAGTTGGCCGCTTTCTAACGTATGCAACACGCGGTCAACATCGAATTTAAAACGAAAACGCCCCAGTATTACTCCCATACCGATGGCTGACTTGGAAGAATGCTTAGAAAACCCGCATGGAGTAACGACAAACAATGTAATACAAGGCATATCTCCAGGTAGTCTTTTTTCGCTAATAACTACTAATAAAAAATATTTTTAATATTAATTCAACATTAGTTTAGAAATATGGTACATCTAATAAATTTGAATATCTTTTTTTAGCTTACTTGGACCATGGTGATCAGAATGTTACTTGTGAAGATTGTAATGCTAGACTGTGGAGATGTGAATCTACTAGAGGGCTTAATAGAAGTAATACTAAAAAAAATTTCTCACTGTGTTGTGGTTATGGAAAAGTTATGCTTCCTCCTTTTAAGGAGGCCCCACACAGTTATAAAGAGTATTTTAATGGAGTTAATTCTAAAAGAAAATTCTTTTTAAAGAACATAAGACGATTCAACTCTATGTTTGCATTTACGTCCATGGGTGGAAAAATTGATAGGTCTATAAATCATGGTAATGCTCCATTCATCTATCGTATAAGTGGTGAGAACTACCATGCTTTGGGAAATCTTTTACCATCACGTGGACAAAATCCAGTATTCTCTCAGCTATACATATATGATACTGAAAATGAAGTTTCGAATAGAATCAATGTCGTTGGGTATGTTATTTTTTTTATTGTCTTTTGTAGAAAACTTTAAGGATTTTTAAGTACTTTCAATTCTAATATATTCATTTTATTTATAGTGATGCAGATGAGGAATACTCATCAGAAAAGGCGCTTGAATTTCAAATTGTAAAGGAATTAAAAAAAATGTTGGATGCCAAAAACTCCTTGGTGAAATCTTATAGAATGGCGAGAGATTGTTTTCAGAAGAATCCTGATGCACAAGTCAAGCTTCGATTAAACGGAATGAGGAAAGAAGATGGTAGAACCTACAACCTACCCACGGTTTCTGAAGTTGCTGGATTGATAATTGGTGACCTTAATGAAGAAACAAATAAACGTGATATTATTGTGCAGACCATTGATGGAAAGCTAAAAAGAGTTAGTGAGTTACATCCTTCGTATCTTGCTCTTCAGTATCCATTGTTGCTTCCTTATGGCGACGATGGATATAGAATTGACATCCTTCACAAAGATGTTCCCTTACCAAATGAAAGCTCGTCTTCAAGTTCAAAAAACAAAAAAGATGACCGTCAAAAAAATGTTTCCTTACCAGATGGGGGCTCATCTTCAAACACAAAAAACAAAAAACGTGAAAGTGTAACAATGAGGGAGTTTTTTGCTTATAGACTTCAAGATTGGAGTAATGAATACTCGCTAATTCTTAATGCACGAAGGCTTTTGCAGCAATTTATAGTTGATTCGTATACAATGATTGAGATGGAAAGACTAAATTACATTAGGGGTAAGCAAACCGTTCTTAGGAGTGAGAAGCATAATGTCCTAAGCAAACAAAGAGAAGAAGGACAAACAGAAACATCAACCATGGGTCAACGAGTTATTATTCCATCTTCCTTCACAGGTGGCGCTAGATATATGATGCAAAATTATCTAGACGCAATGGCAATATGTAAGTGGTACGGATACCCTGACTATTTTATTACAATCACTTGTAATCCTAAATGGCCAGAGATGAGAAGATATCTTCAAGATACCACTCTTAGACCCGAAGATAGGCCAGACATTTTATGCAGGTTGTTTAAAATTAAACTTGATTCCATCATTAAAGACCTGAAAGATAAACACTTATTTGGGACTGTTGAAGCTGGTGCGAACACATGAAGTTAATTTTTATTACAACAATATTTATTTTTTTATAACATTTCTAACTTATTTTCTTTTGATTGGTCTCAATACTTTGCAGCTGTATATACCGTTGAGTTTCAAAAACGTGGATTACCATACGCACACATTTGATTGTTTATGGTTGCTGGTTATAAGCTTCTTACAGTTGACCATATTGACAAGTTCATTTCAGCAGAGATACCGAATAAAGATGAAGAGCCAGAATTGTATGAACTTGTACGTGAATTTATGATTCACGGTCCTTGTGGTCCTTTGAACATGAGTTGTCCGTGTATGGTCAATGACAAATGTTCAAAAAACTTCCCAAAAAATTTCCAGAATGAGACTTCTATTGATACTGAAGGTTATGCAGTGTATAGATGCAGAGATAATGGTTCCTTTGTAGAAAAGTCTGGTGAGCAATTAGATAACAGATATGTTGTTCCATATAACAAGACACTTCTTAAAAGATACCAGGCTCATATCAACGTTGAATGGTGTAACCAAGCTGGATCCATTAAGTATTTATTTAAATACATTAACAAGGGTCCAGATAGAGTTACTCTTAATTTTGTGGAAAGCAAGAAAGTACCCGGTGAAGACAAAGTTGTTGATGAAGTCAAAGGATTTTATGATTGTCGTTATATTTCCGCGTGTGAGGCTTCATGGAGAATATTCTCATATGATATTCATTACAGGTCACCTCCTGTAATGAGACTACCTTTTCATCTACCTGGTGAACAAAGAATTGTTTTCGATCCTACGCAGGACATTGACGACGTTCTCAATAAACCCTCTTGTGCTTCCTCTATGTTTTTGGGTTGGATGGAACGCAACAAAATTGATGCCAATGCAAGGCAACTAACTTACATCCAATTCCCTTCACAATATGTTTGGAAAGCACAAGAACGAAAATGGGAGGTTAGGCAAAGAATAAAGTCAATTGGTCGAATTCATTCAGTTGGCGAAGCTTATTTTTTTAGAATGCTTTTGAATAAGGTTAAAGGATCAACATCATTTCAAGATATTCTTAAAGTTGATGGGAAAGTACAATCATCTTTTAGGGATGCATGCTACGCAATGGGACTCCTGGATGATGATACAGAATATGTTGAAGCAATAAAGGAAGCGGCTTTTGCAGGTTCTGGCCCTTATCTAAGAAACTTATTTGCAACTCTTTTAGCGTCCAACGGTTTGTCAAGACCTGACATTGTGTGGGAGGAAACATAGAATTATTTGTCTGATGACATTTTACGCAAGAGAAGAATAGATTCAAACTGTCCAGGTTTTTAACTTTTTTTAATATATTATTACTTTAAAATAGATTTTCTAGAATTTTTTGGACATATACTAAATTGTAATGATTCATAATTATTAGGAATGTAAATTATACTATTTTTTAATGGTTCCACATATTCAATTATTCATTTTATATGTTAATTTTATTCTATATATTCCATTCTAACACATTTTTTTCCCAGATTTGATCCTTTCAGACGACGAACTTAAGAATTTAGCTTTGCTTGATATTGAGAAGTTCTTATTGCGTAATAGTTGCAGTCTACGACATTTCGTAGGTATGCCATATCCTGAGAATGAGTTTCTATCATTATTAGACAATCGTCTTATTTGTGAGGAGTTGGGCTATGACTCAAACAGTTTGGTTGAAGAATTTGATTCTCAGTTCTCCTCTTTAACAGATGAACAAAAAAATATTTATAATTGTGTAATTAAATCTGTTGAGGAAAAGAAAGGAGGGGTTTTTTTTTTGTTTATGGTTACGGTGGTACGGGTAAAACATTCCTATGGAAGACTCTATCTTCATCCATAAGATGTAAAAGAAAGATTGTTTTGAATGTTGCTTCGAGTGGTATCGCTTCTTTGCTATTGGCCGGTGGTAGGACAGCACATTCCAGATTTCGTATTCCTATAAACCTAACTGAAGATTCTATGTGTTACATACCACCTAATAGTGATGTTGCACAGCTGGTTAAACAAACTGACTTGATTATATGGGATGAAGCACCCATGACTCATAAACATGCTTTTGAAGCACTAGATCGAAGTTTAAAAGATGTATTTGGTGTACATGCTGATGAGTCGTCTGATTTGTTATTTGGTGGAAAGGTTGTTGTGTTTGGGGGTGACTTTAGGCAAATTCTACCAGTTGTACCAAATGGAACTAGGCATGACATTGTTAATGCCTCTTTAAGTTCATCATACATTTGGCACAAATGCACTGTTTTAGAGTTAACAAAAAATATGAGGTTGCTTTCTGGAAGCTGCAGTTCTGATATTGAGGAAACTAAAAAGTTTGCATCTTGGCTTCTGGACATAGGATAAGGAAAGGTTGATACAATAAGCGATGATCAGGATGTTATTTTGATACCTGATGACTTACTTATTTCTCAATCTTCGGATCCTGTTTCTGATTTGATAGCCTTTGTTTATCCGTCACTTTTGGATAACATCCACATTCCGACTTATTTTCAAGATCGAGCTATATTGGCACCGAAGAATGAAGTTGTTCATGAAATTAATGATATATTACTTTCAATGTTTCCCGGTGACGAAGTTGAGTATCTAAGTTCGGATAGTGTTTGCCAGTCTGAAGATGTTAACAAACACGTTGATGAAAGATTAGTTTCTCCTGATGTCCTGAATGGTCTTAAGTTTTCTGGAATACCAAACCATCGTTTGGTTTTGAAAGTTGGCGTTCCCGTAATGTTACTCAGAAACATTGATCAAAAAAGCGGTTTGTGCAATGGGACAAGGTTACAAGTTGTTAAAATGAGAAAACGTGCCATTGAAGCGAAAATCATATCAGGAAGTAACATTGGAATGCGAACTTTTATTCCAAGAATTACTTTATCCCCCTCGGATAAGAAAATTCCTTTTAAATTTAACAGAAGGCAATTTCCACTTGCTGTTTCTTTTGCAATGACAATAAACAAAAGTCAAGGACAATCCTTATCCAGAGTTGGGTTGTATTTGAAGGATCCAGTTTTTTCACACGGGCAGTTGTATGTTGCGCTTTCAAGAGTCAGAAGTCGAGATGGACTGAAGATAGTTATAGTAGATGAAAATGGTGAATTGATGAACAAAACATCAAACGTTGTGTACAAAGAAGTCTTTCATGATTTATGAATAATGTGAGTAATTTTGATGCAATTTTTTACTTATCTTTATTGACGTTATGTATATACAACTTCAATAATAAAGTATTATTTTAAACTTTTTTTTTGTGCTTTGAACAGTGCGTTGCCATTTGTCAATAAAACAAGTTATGTTCTAATTACAATTACATTAAAAATAAAAATATGATAAAAAGTCATTTACAAAAACACAATGTATTCATACCTTTTGTTATTTTTTGTTAAAGTTTATACTTTGGTTGAGTACTGATCATAATAGGTAATCGGTTTTCATTACTAACGTTACTTATAGCTTACAAAAAATATCCACTTTGACATGAAAACCATAGTTATATATTAGTTTTAATTTTAATACCCATTTCATATCAACGCAACATTAAAACATGACGTTTATATAAGAAAAAAAATATCAGGCTAACCGTTATTCTTAACACTTTACGTTGTAGCCACTAAACTTGAATAATACAACTCTTAGTTTAATATATTTTTTTATTTACTATGGTTTGCACCGTGGGTCCCCACGGGTCTCAAACCTAGTTTATATAAACAAAGAAAAACAGCGAGAAACGATATGTAATGAAAACGACCATAACGCAGTCGTTTTGTTAGGGCCAAAGAGTTTTACCTTTTCAATATTATCAAATGACCCATATACTAAATAAATAACACAATACAAGCATGAAAATGATGTGCTTGACTCGACATGATACACTAGCCCGACCCTTGAAGAGCCCCAATCATAGCCCAATAGCCCATTAGTTATATATTTTTTTATACTTGCATATTTTAATATCTTATGTTTACTAAATTTTCAACTCTATCCAATCATTTAATATAAAAATAAGGTGCAATACAAAACCAATTGCTACTTAGATAACAATAAAATTTGAGTAACTTGCTTTACCTCTGATATTTTAATTGTTATATATAAGTTGATGATGATAGGACGAAATAGAACAACTTGTGTCTTTCTCTTAACTTTAATTTTAGGGATGAGTACGATGCTGTATCACAGACATAACATGTACTGTACAATATAGTATCAATACTAAAATTTAGCTAAAACCAAAATCAAATACCATGCCGTATATGTTTCGGTACAACACCACTAAAAGTCATGAATGGGTACCGTACTGCATAGTACCGATACTAAAATTAAGCTAAATTCAAAACCGAATACCGTATTGTATATGAACAGTTGATACCAATATGACAATATGATATCCATACAGTACCGGTATTCTGTCCGAAGTTTCTCATGCCTACTTATCCTCTCTACAAAATATCATGTTAAATGCATTACAGGTTCTCATGATTTCGTATTTAAAACTGGCTATGTATGAAACAATGCAACACCAACTAGGAAAAAAAAAAAAAAAACATAATGGTTTATAGCCAATGTTTTAAGAATCCCTAGGCGCTAGTCGGTCGGTGAGATACCGACTAGCGATAAATTAGGATTAGTAGGGATTAATCGTGATTAATCAAATTGAGTATGTTTTAACCCCTTCCTCGACTTATATGTAGTTTTTTTAATTGGGCATGTCTTAACCCCTTCCTCAACTCATATCTATAACCATATACGATTAATCGCCATGTTTTCATCTGAATCTGACCGAAATTTACAGATTTTGACCAAAATTTGTCTGGAATCGATAGACAACCACCAACTAACGATTAATCGGTGTTTACTCAGTGAACAGAGGCGGATCTAGGTAATGGTCTCCGGGTTCATGCGAATCCACTAGGATTCGGGTTTTTAGTAGAAAGGCTATATGAAAATCTTGATTGAACCCATTAATAAAATTTTAGTGAACCCATAAACTAAAACGATCAACTGTTCTAGCGGTTGGAGGATGGAATGTTAAGCTAGAGACTTCAAAAAACAGTTGATCGTTTTAGCGCGCGGTTGAACCAAGTAAATTTGTTAATCTGAAATATTGTAATGAACATAGTAAATTTGTTAAATTGAAATATTTTAACTCACATATTTGAATAACGTTAATTTATGTAAAAATCCAAAATGTTATCATGTTAATTTGTTGAAACTTTAATAGTTGAATTAGCGATGTTAAATTATTGAAATTTAATTAGTGATTTTAATTTCTAAAATGATGACGTGTTTTTAGTTATTGTATCGTATTTTAATTATGTGATTTATCTTACCCGTCCGAACCGTCGAACTGACCCGAATATTTTTATGTTTGGTTCCCTGAAATTTGAGCATCTAAAAACTGTGAACCCACTGGAAAAAATTCCTAGATCCGCCACTGTCAGTGAACCTCCGATTAACGATATATTAGTTATTAATCAGAAGCTAGACGGGATTTTTACAACCATGTCTATAGCCTTGATTCTTTGCAAACCATCTAAAGATAACTTGATACTTTCCATATCCATAAGGACCAGATTGATATTTATACATCATAGAGGGGCCAAACCTATAAATTTCTCTACTATAAATATTTCATGTAAACCATTAAACCAACTAACCCTTACTACAACCACCAATATCATAAGTCCTCAACTTCAACAATGCCAAAACTTTCATTATCCATCACTCCCCTAACCTTAACCATAACCATAACTCTCATATCTACATTCAACACAGTCCAATCAGCAACATTCACACTCACCAACCAATGCACTTATCCTGTATGGGCCGGTCTTCTCTCCGGTGCCGGGACACCTCCCCTACCCACCACCGGCTTCCCGCTTCAACCGAGCCAATCGAATTCTATCGCTGTCCCTACCGCCTGGTCCGGGCGAATGTGGGGCCGTACACTTTGTTCCACTGACTCTACTGGCAGATTCAGTTGTGTCACAGGTGATTGTGGGTCGGGAACTGTTGAATGTAATGGCAGTGGGGCTGCACCTCCGGCTACTTTGGCTGAGTTTACACTTAATGGAGCTAATGGTTTGGATTTTTATGATGTTAGCCTTGTTGATGGGTATAATCTACCAATGATGGTTGTGCCTCAAGGTGAATTAATATTACTCTTTTTAATATTATTATTAAGATGGACAAATTAAAATGATAAAAGTCCTCAGTTTGTTTATGGGGAAAATGGGAAATTACAAAAATAATCAAAGTTAGACAAAGAAGTTTTGAAAATAAACATTGACTAGCCATTTAAAAAAAAATTGGGTTATAGCTTTCATATACCATGTGACATCATATTCTGAGAGTGACATTATATTTTAGGATACGTGACAGCTTTCTGTTGATGTCTAATGTGAGTTAATATCTGTGCTTCTTAATTATTAGGGGTGTATGCTTTTTAAATACCTAAAAAATAATGCAGGATAAATTCTAGCTATCTCATAAGGTGAAATTAATGTGATAGCTTTTATTAATTGAAGTAAATGATGACTAATTACTTTAGTGAATGCTAAACTTCATATCTATTTTTGAACTTTCTTTTCGGTTTTGACTATTTAAGTAATTATCTTTCTAATTGAGGCTTTGGCCCAGTGGTGTGGGGTAAGGGTGTTCAAGATGAGATCACTGGTCAGGAGTTCAAATCTCCCATAGGTGATAAGGGTGAATATTAGGGGAATATTAGGTGTGGATGTAATTAGCCATTAAAAAAGTAATTATCTTTCTATTTATCCTTAATAAAATAACCTGTAATAAGCTAACTAACCAGGCTTTAACTCCCATGTCAGCTATGTTCGGGTTTTTAATCGAGTTTCGAGTCATTCGAGTTTTTTATTATAGAATTTAAAAATCCTAGTCGTAACTATACCCAAAGAAAACCATGCACAATGGGAGTTATAGGGGCGTGAGTGAGCTTTATAACGCCCTCAACACCGCCCTTATGTGTTATGGTGGCATGAAGAGGCAGGGAGCGTTTCTAGTATAACGCCACACAAGAAGAATTTTTTTTGGAAAGTTTTGATTGAAAACACATTAAGAGACGTTAGCATTACACATTTTTTAAATGACCATTATGATGCTGACGTGATGGAAAATGCACTCTAAATCTAAATATTAATTATCTCATAATTAATTTTCCAAACAGGTGAATCAGGTGGAAACTGTAATGTCACCGGATGCCTCGCCGATTTAAACAAAAACTGTCCGGCGGAGCTGCGGTTAACTGGTGCCGGAGATGGTGGTGAATCTGTTGCTTGTAGGAGTGCTTGTGAGGCATTTGGTGATCCAAAGTATTGTTGTAGTGGAGAACACTCGACTCCACAGACATGTAATCCGACGTCGTATTCTGAGTATTTTAAAACAGCGTGTCCGACGGCGTATAGCTACGCGTATGACGACGGAAGTAGTACGTTTACTTGCTCCGCCGCTGATTACGTCATCACTTTCTGTCCTACTCCGGCGAACAGGTGTGTTTATTTACTATTTTAGTCCTTTTGTTTGTTGCTAAGTTCAGTAGTGGCCCTTTTGTTGTTTTGTACTGTACAAAATAGGCATTTTGTCATTTTCTTGGGTTTTTTACTTGAAATCGGGAAGCCAGAGCAGAGGCCATGTGGAGGTTAAGGTTTCAATTCTGGTCGAAGCTAAATTTATTACATGTTCGGGTTTTACATGGGGTGATCCCCAATCCAGGTAGTATGGGTAATTAGTATAGGCTGACTAAGAGTGTTAAGCGGACCTTCACTAGCTACACCACTTGTCGTTAAAAAAAAACGTTAAAAAACGATGCGATTTGGGTTTTGTTTTCCTTTTTTTAATTAGGTTTTATTTATGTATATATCAAAATAGAATTTTTGTTTTTTAAAACTTTAGGAAACATGGTGTTTATATAATTTCAATTACGTCGATACCTTTAATTTAATCCATCTTTTTATCCATATAATCTTTGTGAAAATAATTGTTGGGATCAAATACAAACTTTTATCATGCTAAGTGTATGGACTGAGGGGCGAACCTTAATGAGGGTCGTCGATTTTTGGCTTATAAGTGTAAATTTCCACGGTTTTATCTAAAAATTTTGTACTTTTTGAGTCTGGCCCCCGCCATTTGAAAAGAAAATTGGGTCTCGTGACTTTCGGCCCTTCATCTAAAAGTTTAAGCTTCGCCAGGACTAAATAGTTATACTTGAACTAAAATGGTTATTATTACGCTTTAGTTTTTAGGTATTATGATAGTAATTACCTTGGTTAATTTTGTCGTGGTACAAAATTATTACACTATAGCAAAATAAACTAGAGCACTGATTTTATCATGCTACCTCAAAATATTACACACATAATTACCTATATATGTTATTGAAAGGCATATACAATGTAACATTGAATATGACTCGGTTTCTTATAAAGGTCATGTTCTATGTGAACTTATTATTTATTTAATCAGCTTGCACTTGCAGACAGCAGATATGTATCATATATCCACACACACAAGCCAAAACATTTTAGTATTTATTATAAGAATATATTGATGCAAGTCGATAGTCGGTGTGCCGACTATGGAAAAAAAATTATATAAAAATAAATAAATAATGTGAACAAGAAACAAAAATGCTGCACGTCATGTAGGGTTGATCAGTACTCACTACCCATGCTGCCATAGTGCCATGCATATATGTCGATCAATTATTTCATTTTTATATGTTTGATGATTTAAAATTTTTATTAAATTTTGTGCAGCCGCAAAACCACCGGAATCCACCAATCGGCAGAGAGTAGCGGCAGTGGCTCACTGGCTAATGCTTTCGGTGTTTATTCCGTTACCATTTTCGCCTTTATGTTAACGTTGGTTTGGAGATTATAGAAATAATGTTTTACAATGATAATTAGCAATTATTTATATTATTTATGTGGCATCTTATTATATTAATAATTTTGTTTTGAATTCAAATTAGAATCTAGTATATTAGCTTGGAACCATGTAAAATACTTTGGTAAGAAAACAATTGTCAAGAAACTTGATATATATCGAGTCATAACATATTTTTAAATTTAGATATATTATGGGTTTTTTTCCAGTCTTTTATGTTGTACGCTAGAACATAAGTATGTCACCATGGGAATAAAGTGTAAGGGATTTTAAAAAGTTGGTGATACTCAAAAAGAAAACGGATAAAAAGGGTTTTAAATATTAAGGTCCCAACCGAAAATTGCAACTACTTCATGGAAAAACCTTATCCACACTTTTACTTGAAAGTAGGGCTGTTCACGAGTCGAGTCGATTTGAGCGGAGTTTTGCTCGTGCTTGGCTCGTTTACAAACTGAATCGAACAGAGCGGCTCGTTTACAATCGAGCCAAAAACCGAACGGGCATTATTCGAGCACAAATTTTCCGAGCGAGCGTCGAGCGAGAATCGAGCGGAGAATAATATGGACGATCATAAAATTGGGATATCTCTTTCGATGTTTTCATTGTCGGGTGACAACTAATAGTGATATCCCAATGTCCAAGGATGAGGCTTAGATTGAGGCGATGAGCATTGCATTGTGACGTAGGTGTGATATCAAGCGACAATTAGCGATGGACGACTAATAACATAAAGAAGTCAAGTGTGTCACCTCATGACTTATTGTTTTACTATTAAATCTAGTGTTAATTTTTTTATTGAGTTAAGTAGGCTGGTTATATTTTGTTTGCATATACCGAGTCAAATCCAATAGAGTCTTATATATACAGCCACAAATATTTGTAAATTATGTGTATATTTATTATTAAATAAATAAAAATTTATTCGAGCCGAATCGAGTCGAGCGTACCTTTGCTTGTGGTTGGCACATATACAAACCGAACTGAGCCGATCGGCTCATATACAACTGAGCAGAAGATCGAGCGAGCATTTTTCGAGCATTTTCCGAACGAGCGACGAGCGATTTGAACAGCCCTACTTGAGAGTACATCATACAAACTTTTTTTTATTAATTTTTGTTTTTTTTTAAAGATAAATATAATTTCATTGAAAAACATTGGACAAATTATATAAGGATCACATGTCAATGGGCAACAAGCTGCGCTATCACCTCTTTCTGAATTGAAAACCCTAATCTACTGAAAACAAATCTTTGTCCATGGGCGGTCGAGAAGTTTGCATAGATCACCCGCTGAACTCTAGCTAGAAACTGGACCGCCTCTGATGCCAATATACAGAAAATAAAAATATTTGAACGTGCTAGATAAATTATAAATTAAATGAATAATTTATTAGCCTCGAATTTCATGTCATCTATTTATATTTATATATATATCAATTACCAAAGTCGGCTCCTCTCACAGTTATCACTGTTCCTCTACAGTTGATGGCAACTTTTGTAATTTTCTAATTGTAGAGGGGCATTTTCCATCTCTGTGTAAACCTCTACATCAAGACAAATAAACACAGAAAGATCAAAGATGTTCTTACCTCACTCCACCGGTCCATCGCTCGGCCTCTTCGCTTCCCACCGGCCATCATCATTGTCCCACCCTAATAGCCAATACCACTAACGATTCTTACCAATGGTGATGACAGAAGTTGGGAGTCTACGGTGGGTGCTTGATGATTCGATTAGGCGACGGTGCTGTTTTTAATGGTTGTAATGCCAGTGGCTATGGAGGGTTTTAAAGAAGAGTAGGTCGTTGGCGGGGGGTGGCTGAATCGTCATCATCTGGAGGTGTCGTAGGCGACGGAAGGACGAGACATGCCGTCATCGGCGGCGGCGCTCCGCCATTGCTCCTCCAGGAGCATTCTTGAATGATTATGTAAACATAAAGAATTTATTAAAGATAACTGCATCTAAATTAGGTATAATTTCACGCCCTTTGTTTTTACGTAGGCACATTGCACACCCACGTCATGTATAACGCCCCTTGAAAAAATGGCTCTCCATCAACATTCCTCTAAAATAGATATTAATTTCATAATTATAGAAAATAAATTTGTACCACGTTGTCGCCGCTTTTACTGTCATTATCGTAACGCTTGAAATGAAATCGCAAACGCTAGGTTGTCGCCGCAACGCGCGACGCGGGAAAAAAACTAGTATATATCAATTACCAAAGTCGGCTCCTCTCACAGTTATCACTGTTCCTCTACAGTTGATGGCAACTTTTGTAATTTTCTAATTGTAGAGGGGCATTTTCCATCTCTGTGTAAACCTCTACATCAAGACAAATAAACACAGAAAGATCAAAGATGTTCCTACCTCACTCCACCGGTCCATCGCTCGGCCTCTTCGCTTCCCACCGGCCATCATCATTGTCCCACCCTAATAGCCAATACCACTAACGATTCTTACCAATGGTGATGACAGAAGTTGGGAGTCTACGGTGGGTGCTTGATGATTCGATTAGGCGACGGTGCTGTTTTTAATGGTTGTAATGCCAGTGGCTATGGAGGGTTTTAAAGAAGAGTAGGTCGTTGGCGGGGGGTGGCTGAATCGTCATCATCTGGAGGTGTCGTAGGCGACGGAAGGACGAGACATGCCGTCATCGGCGGCGGCGCTCCGCCGTTGCTCCTCCAGGAGCATTCTTGAATGATTATGTAAACATAAAGAATTTATTAAAGATAACTGCATCTAAATTAGGTATAATTTCACGCCCTTTGTTTTTACGTAGGCACATTGCACACCCACATCATGTATAACGCCCCTTGAAAAAATGGCTCTCCATCAACATTCCTCTAAAATAGATATTAATTTCATAATTATAGAAAATAAATTTGTACCACGTTGTCGCCGCTTTTACTGTCATTATCGTAACGCTTGAAATGAAATCGCAAACGCTAGGTTGTCACCGCAACGCGGGAAAAAAACTAGTTCCATGATCAAAGGTTAAAAAGAAATGGTTCTTCACTTCTTTTAGTGTGATATTTTTAATGTTTCTCATTTAAGCTCACATATCACCTATACGATTTGGTGTAAAAGTATGCTAAATATCCTCAAGGGTTGGGAAGCACATTTGGTATATATATTGGGAAGGAAATCGCTTTTTCTTAATTTATCAAGGACTTGGAACATCAATTTGAAACTTCATTATCGTTCATTTAAGATGTCACACTACGCCTATGGCGGAAACACGTGGCGCGACGGTTCAAAAGTATTAAGCCAAGATTAATGCAAACCACAATAGTAATTAAAGAGAAACGGGCATTTATTCAATGCTAATAATCATGTCAAATTATCCATACATAATTATAAATTGTTTTTGAAATTGATAAGGAGGCTCCTCCCTTTATTCCTAAGTCCATGGAATAAAGAGACGAGACCCTTTTATGACATTCCCAACGCCCAACTTGGAGATATCCCCGACCCTGCTCGCCATGCTAACTTCCATCAATCAATTACCTGAAAGATATGTTTGAAAAATCGTCAATATATAAATATTGGTGAGTTCACAGGTTTTAATTTAATAAATCTTTATAAAGTGGGAATATCCTTGTTATGACATTTATAGGAGTTGCAAAGTCCTACAATTTACTTGAGCCTATAACCAAACCAAGACAATTAATAATGCCCCCGCCCCAAGTCGTTACTCGGTATTCCTACGACTTTATTTCAGAATAAGTGCACCCCAGGCATACGCCGATGCATTATCGACGCTATCGATTAGGGGTGGGCCTTGTCAGGCACCAATAGTACTATCCAAATATTCCTTTGCTTTCTCATTCCTGAATTAATGATTATAGTGGGGAGGTCTCAACCCCGAGTGGCGATCTTTACTCAAGTATCCAACCCGTCATACAATCCCAACCATATCTTTCCCCCGTAAAAACGTTAAATAGTTTAGAAATGGGGCCGTGAGACTCACCTGTAACTGTGCTCGGCTCAAAGAAAATAGTAAGGTTTGTGATCCTGTACCTACAAAGGTTCTAGGCGTATAAGTCACTTACACCTATGGTGCATGTGCCTTGGCAAGTTGTACACCCAACTTCCCGACCACGTCTTTATCCCAATTCCCGTTTAATAGTTTCGTATCCTAGGTTCAATGGCGATGGATTACCCTTTCCTTACAAGTCATATATTATTCCTATTTATATTCTTTATGACTTGTACAATATTATACTCGACACGACTCTACCCAACGTATAATTATTTTCCCATTTAAATAATTATACTTAGGATCGTTTCGTTCGATATAATGTGTTTTCTTATTATCCGACCCGACTTACTTTGCCACATATTTATTTTCCCATTCAAATAAATATGCTAAGTCTTTGTCGTTTGGTAACATAATCTAAACGCCCGACTAGACTTACTCCACCGTACATTTATTTTCCCATTTAAATAAATGTACTAGGATCTTGTCGGTATTCACGCGTTCGTAGATATATTTCACCTACTCGTCTCGGTTTTCCTTCTCGCATATCTATTTTCCCATTTAAATAGATATACTAGAATTTCGTCGGAAACGAGTATATGTACATATACCATCGCGTGGATACCACTTGTTAAGTTCACGTGTCGTTTTAGCGTTTAATTTGTTACGTTATGTTTCTCCTTTTCCACGAATATTCTTTCTACACTTAGGAAAGTGTCACGCACGTTTCACCCTTGTTATATATATTTTATTTCCTTAAAATATATATGTATATTTTTATCTCGACGTAATGGTCTTTTCCTCATATGTCCGTTTACGTTGGTTCGTGTGACTAAGTTCGTTAGTTAGCGTTTTTCATATTTATCTCCGTTGTGCGTTCTCATGGAAGTATTATTCCTACTTCCGATTCCGAACGTTTATTTCTTGGAAAAATATACTTTATACGTTTTAGCCCGACTTGTCCAACTTGTTACTAAAAATGTTTCCGATACTTTTATATTCCCATTTATATAAAAGTATCCTACTTTTGTACAAGTCTTCCCAAGTCTTTATTTTATGAAACCTTATCTTATAAAATACTTGCGTTACTCCTTTTATTTTTATAAAACTTTCATTTTATAAAAATATACTTTTTACATAAAATGCTCAAGTAAGCTACTAGTATTTCACCGAATCAACCTTGTAAAGTTATTACTTACACTTTTTGACACCAATCTTTCCATTATTGTGTTTTTAGACTAATAGTTTCTAAAATATTTATTTTAGTCCCTCAACTTCCAAAGTTGCCATATTAGTCCTTTAACTTATACTTGTTGCATTTTTCATTTAATCTTACAAAGTTAATATTTTTCTTCCACTTTAGGGGACTTTGAAGAACCATTTTCTTAATGCCTTGTTGTTTTTACTTCTTTTCACTTTTAATGATCTTCTAATCCATCCTAGATGTCATTAACATGTTTATTCCATATTTTTATCCAAAATATCCATTTTTCACTCATCCAAGTGAGTGGACTTTGAAGATGAAACTTTTTCACCTATGACTTTCTAACTCATTTTAATATTTTTATGACATTATTATATCATCCTATGATGATTAAAGTCATCTTCATCTCATTCAAGTCCTTTTCATTTAATATGCCCAAATCATCATCTTCTCAAGTGTAAGTGTATTTTATCGTCATTTCTTCCAATATTTCATTTATTAACATAAATCCAAGACTCATCAATATTATTATTATTATTCTTCCACTTTTATTTTAATAAAACCCATTACTTTTATAAAACTCATTTTATTACCCAACAATGTACAACTTGCTTTCATAGCACAAAAATATGAACATTCAAGTAATAAAACAATGCAAGACTTACTACTAGCTCAAGGCTAGGGAAGACAAAATCTTGGATTTGGGTGAGGTTTAATGTGTTCTTCCAAGTGGGTTATGCTCCAAGCTCTTGAACACACATAAGGGGTTTTGAACAATGATGAACTAGAGATGATTTAGAGTTATGAAAATTGAAAGAGAGATGTTGGTGGGGTGGTGCAAGGTCACGGCCAAGAAGGAGAAGAAGAAGATTATTTTGTGATTTCTTCAAGTGTTCATCCAAGTGGTTTTTATTATCTTACCCAATCTTCCAAAGATCATAGATATCTTGCAAGGATTGGCTCAAGATCTTAGTGTAAGATTTTAGTAGATTATGGAAGATTGTAAAAAAAAATCTTGGGGATATTATTAGGGTGTTTGGGCCGAGTTTGTGAGAGAGAGAGGGAAAAAATGTGTTGGTTAATATTCCACCCAATACCTTTATATGCATGCTAATCATTATCAATAATATTATTATGGAAGATTTAAGAAGCAACTTTACACAATCTCCCACTTAAGTGGGCCCTTGGCCGGCCCCCTATAGGGTGGTTGGTGGGGTCCACTTTGCTAATTAACATTCCATATTATGTTTAAGTTAATTCCTATCGGGTACCGCCCGGGTATTTCTTGAATTTTAACCGCGGTTTACCTTAATATTAAAATACCGTTAATATTCATTAAATTTTGCCCAGTTAAATTACTGATAATTTATTTCGGCTTTTGCCGGGTGAATTTACGTGTTGCGCGCGTATCGGGTGCGGTACGCGCACTTTATTCGTTACCGGGAGATTTGTGCAATAAGCTTTCACGTATGGCTTTGGGTTTCCAAAACTCATAATATTTTGTGAAAATATTATTTATTTTATATTCCGGGTGTCCGGAGTTCGTTTCGCTTATTTAAGTTTTACCGGGTAATCGCCAGTGTCCATACCGGATAGTTTTGCCTGCGCATGATCCTATCATGCTTTGCTATTAAACTTATGCATTCCTATGCATTATTTGGGAATTCCTATCTTTCTAAGGCCTCAATTAAATATTCAGCACATAATTACGGTTAATTACGTTAATCGCGTTTAATTAATTAGTACGGAATTACCTTAATTTTGCCGGTTGTTACATAAGAGGAAATGAATTAAATAATTTTAACTTTGTTGGGTTGAAGACAATAATCCAAACTTGAAAGTTGTAAATTATTAGTCTCAACTTGTCAATGGTTTTATTTTAGTGGTTCCAAACTAACCACCGTTAAGTATTTTGATTAAATGCCATCGTGGCAAGATTTGTACATTTGGCAAAAAAAAATGGGCCCATAATAAAGATGTGTATTTTCATTTTACTTTTTTCAATCTTTATACCCAAAAAAGTGGGCCCCCTCCCTCCCTCTTCCTCATTCTCTCTCTCTTCAACATACCACTACCATTACCAAACCACCACCAACATCCTCTCTCTTCAACAATGTCCGTAAAAACTATTTGAGATTCCCGAACCTCATCTTCTACTTCGACATGCTCCTTGTCTTCGGAATGCACCTCATTTTCTACAAATTCCGCAACTTTAAGTAGTGTTTCTGGGCTTCCCTCCATTTGCTTCTCAAGCTTCTCATCTGATTCTTCTTTCTTAACATTAAGCATCAACACTACACTTCTATTAGCCTCGATTTCAGATATCAGAGTCTCTCCCATCTCCAAACTTCCATCAAACATTTCTGATTGCCCATTGGCCAAGGCATTAGTGTCCTTAGACAACACCAAGTCCTGAATCTTGATTCTCTTACGGTGAGGGGAAGAAGAAGCCCTAATTGAAGATGGTGGTGGAATGCAGTGGTGGGTGGTGGATGATGGTGGTGGTGGCGATAGCTGAAGGTTGGTTTGTTACGAGTTAAAAGATAAAAAAGGGAAGTTGTAATAATTGTAATAATGCAGGGGTTAAAAGTGTCAATAGTTGATAGTTCAAATGTTAGTTGAAAGTCTGTTAATAACTGTTAGAATAGGCGGGAAGTCTTTTGTATGAATATGTGTATAAATACTAGCCTATTGATCAATAATAAACAGCTTGATTTGATGAATTTCCTCTCTTAAGTTTCTTTTCTCTTATCAAGTGGTATCAGAGCTGCTCCCTCCTTGGACAGCTGTGATAATAACCGTTTTAACCGCCATTAACGACCGTCAACCACCTTCAACCACCATCAACCACCATCAACCACCGTCATCACCAACTATCTTTCTACCAATTTTACACCATTTTTGAACCTGAAAAACATATCCTTCGTTTGTTAATCCATTTTTGAGCCTTCCAATTCATTCTTTCATTTCTTTACCCTTCTTGAGCCTTTCAATTTTTTTTCCTTTCGAATACTCTGTTTCTTGCTTACACTAATGTCAACTCGAAATCAATCCATGGAACAAAAGATTCAAGAACATGACTCAGCCTTGGTCCGTTTAGAGAAAGTCACCGGCCAGAACATGAACGAATTGGCAAAAAACACTAAAGCTGTCAATGAAATCAGATCTCAAATGTCTGAAATTCTTAAAATTTTGAAACCCTCTAATGAAGATGGACCCTCTTTGAATCAATTCAGGACTAGTACTGGAAGTGGGGGTGATGAAGAACAATCATCCTATCGTAGCAGTCAACGGTTGACCAAATTAGACTTTCCTAAGTTTAATGGTACAAATGTTGAAGGGTGGTTATGCAGGGTGGAACATTATTTTGCCATTGATGATACTCCTGATAGATTGAAGGTGAAATATACAGTAGTTCATTTGGAAGATGCTGCCTTGTTATGGCATCAGTCATTTGTTAAATCCAGGAATGGGTCCATTGAAGGAATGCCATGGAATGAGTACAAGAATTTCATTTCTACAAGATTTGCTGATGTTTTAATTCAAGATGCCATGGGAGCTTTGGCTGCAATCAGGCAGACTGGGTCATTGGAGGACCTATGTAGAGAATTTGATTTGGGATTAACTAAGGTTAACATCCCTGATGAGTATGCTATTAGTCTGTTCCTTAGAGCTGCAAATCCTGATATTGGATACCCTGTGCGAGTCTTAAGACCAAGAAATATTCCTGAAGCTTACATGCTTGCAAGAATGCAAGATGACTCTAATAAAGCTATTCAGGCTGCCTCTAACACCAGATATTCTAGAACCAATAACACTTCATTTTCAAGAACCAATTCCTTTACACCTAAAACCATGACTCATCCTACTTCTTCAAACTTACCTTTATTACCTGCACCTAACATGAAACCAAAACCTACCAATTCCACCAGGTGGTTAAGTCCCAAAGAAATTGCTGAGAAAAGAGCCAAAGGAGAATGTTTTGGATGTAAAGAGAAATTCACTCCTACTCATCAGTGTAAGAATAAACAATTATTTTCAATAGAAATTGTGGATGGTGAATGTGATGAGGATCAGGAGTCTGAGCATGAAATAGAAGATGAAATGAGAGTTCAAGAACCACAGATCTCCTTAAATGCCATTGATGTATTGCAAAATACATCTATTTCCAGTGTAAAATTTGTATAGTTTTCGAGTCGTTTAAATAATATTTTTATTAGTTTTAGGCTTGTACTCGTCTATTTTATTTAGTATAAGTTTTTATATATTTTTATTAGCTTTGGGTCATTTTTAGTACTTATGTATTTATTTTATATTTTGTAGGTGTTCGTGAGAACGTTGGAGTGTAAACGAGCAACTTTGGTCGAGTTAAGAACACCCGAGTCTAAAACACGGAGTATAATACTATATATAATAATAATAATAATAATAATAATAATAATAATAGAAATAAAAAAATAGAAAAAAGTCAAACGTGACTTTTGTATAAAAAGTGCAAAGCAAAACTTTGGCCCAATGCACATGTAGGGCACTACATTAATAATTTTGAAGCAATATATTTATGGATTGAAGAGAGGGCCGCAAAATTTTGGGAGAAAGGAGAATTGATATATTGGAGGTGAGCGGCGCAAAGATAACGAGAGGAATTGGAGGCGGCACATGACAAGAACACATTAACTCAGGAAGTGCCGCACAAGATTCTTTGAGGAGGATATTATAATTCTTCATCGAGGACAGTAGCAGAAAAAGAATTATCAAGGGAGGCAAGCCAAGGATCAAGGGTTGAAGTATAGGTGCCAGCACGGGTTGGTTCTAATTCAATATTTATTATTTATTTATTCTAACCCGTTGTGAACGCCATGAATATGTTTAGTTTTATTTGTTTTGATTTTATCATGCCTTTTTTTGGCTAGACCTTTTCGCTACCTAGGTTAAAGATGATTGCACATGTTTGATTTATTTTCTTTTGGTCTTGGAGCTATTGGTTGTGGGTTGAATTTTAAAGTAAAGAACTTTTTATTTTCTGGTTTGATGTGTATGCGTATTTAGTTTTATTTAATTAATTTTTATAAACTCCACTTGCGTTTTTGTGAATGTCTTTCATGTATGAATGCGGGTTAGGTTGCGGACTGGGTGTTAGCAACTAGTTTATGGTTAATTTCTGCAGGTTATCCATAGGAGTTGTAAGTGTTAGTTAGATGATTCTAAGTATTCTACCAATTCTCAATAGCTGTGAGGTGCGAGATTGTTGGTCTGTCTAGGGTGTTAAATTGCTAGTTCTAGAGGCTTTGTGAGAAGATCTTCCTAGTTTCCCTAGCATTCCTTGTAGGCCAAGTCTTATCAGAGATATTGTAGTTACCCCTTGCACTTTCGGGTGTACTGTGACTTTCGCGCTGTGAGGTAGACTGTCTAGCGGGTACTTTAAGATTCGAGTAGGTAAGCCTGTGAGGGTAACCTCTCAACCGGTGGTTTAACAGCACAACAATATTCTAGGGTTTCCCCTTGAGAAGGGTCGAGGGTGTCTAGTTTATTCTTGATGTTTAGTATTTTAAGATCCCGGTTCCACACCAGTTCCATAGCCATTAGAAATTTATCATGCATGTGTAGGATTCTAGCCTAGGTAGTGCCTCCCCATCACCTGATTTTAGTTCTAGTTCCCAGTTTGTGTCTATAGTTTATTTAAGTTTTATTTTATTTATTTGCATTAGTTTGTTAGAAAACCCCCCTTTAAGCAATAAAACATTATTAAGTCAGTTTGTAGATAAGTAGTCGAGTCTAGTTTACGTTTTCATTTAGAGTCTCGTGGGTTCGATACTCGGACTTACTTTAGCTGTACTGCACTGACCGGTACACTTGCCGATTGTGTGGTTTAGGTTTAGAGAGTCTTAGGTTATAAATTTAAAACTTAGAGTGTCTAGTTTAGGTTAATTTAGTTAGTTATTACTAAACCACTTTTAGCACATCAAGTTTTTGGCGCCGTTGCCGGGGACTCTTGGCGATTGCGTTTACTAGCTTTGATTACACTTATCTGCCATATCTGTGCTACTTGTTTTTTGTTTTGAGTCTGTCTTTTTATATTATGAGTCGTAGGAGTCTAATTTTATGTGTCTTTAGTTTCTTTTGAATCTGTAAATATGTGTGAGATTTGTGGAGGACCCCATTTTACCATTTTATGTCCACAATATGAGGGGTCCTCTGCACATTATTATGCTAATTCCTTTGTGCAGCCGCAGCCATACTATTCACAGGGGTGTCCTACATATTATTATGATGACTCGTATCAGCAGCCAAATTTTAATCAGTATCCTGATCAAATTTCTGGAAGCAATTCTTGTGAGAATAGTGGTAATGATTGGAGTAAAATCGAGAGCCTGTTGACATTATTAGTTGCGAAAGATGCCAATACCCAGAAAATGTTAGCAGAGCAGGACATCCTCATAAAAAACCACGACACCATCCTTAAAAATCGACAGGCTGCTATTTTAGATCTTCAGCGAACACTAGAAGATATATCTAGGAGATTAGAAGAAGAAAAAGAAAAAGTTCAGCAAGAGCAGTTGCCGAAAGTCGGTTATACATATGACGAGGAGGGCAACTACCTCGGGTACATGAACGCTCGAGGGGAGTTGTTCCCAACCTTTCCAGAAGAAGGGAAAGAGCCGATCATGGAATACGCAGATGAGTCAGATGAAGAGATCATCCCAATCACGGAGACGAAAATGGACGTTGAAGTCCCACCTCCGGTGCCACAAGTTAGTATATATGATTTTGGGAGTGACTCTGATGAAGAGGACGACGAAGAAGAATGGGCGGCGTATTAAAGGTCGTTAGTGAAGAGAGAAGTGATAGAAGAAGAAGTGGAATTGGGGGACTCCATAGGTATGATGTTTAGTGCAGATGAAGACAATGAGGATAGTGAGGAGTCGTTATCTGAGGATGATGAATTTTTAGATTTGGATTTAGATGGTTTACCTGCTTATGAAGGAGTTGGGGAGTCTGATCCCGATGGGGATATAGCATACCTGGATGCCCTACTCGAAGGTGAACCGACAGACATGACTGAACCTGCACCAGAAGAAAGAACTAAGTGTGGGGAGCATCCCATGGAAACGGTGGTAGAAGAAGAACACCATAGCTGGCCCGTGGTATTAGTGATAAATGGAATTTCAAAATCAACAGTGCCACGGGAGAGGGCAAGGAAGAGAAAGAGAAATGATAGACACCGGAAGAGGATCAAAGACTGGTATGACTTGGAGAAGAAGAAGCCAGTGAAAGTCAAGCACGACCAGTCTTCGTGCTACATGCCACGCATCCGGTTAATTCCAGGTAAGTTTAAATTTTGGTGGTCTGTCCCGTTAAGAACTGTTAAATTATTTTTCATTTCCACAAATAAATATTTAATTGTTAATAAGAGTCGAGTGGAATTAAACGGGTTAGATAGGGTCCAGATAAAAGAGAAGCCCCCTGATTAAGTTTAAGTGTGGGGAGGCTCTGTAGAGTTTGTAAATTTATATTTATACTTATTTATTTTATTTTTTTCTAGCTTTTCATTTTTTTTATTTTGTGGTCCGTCGTTTGGTAGTGGTTCATAGTTTTCATCTTTCTATTTTATCTTTGTTTTTTGTGTCTTTGAGTCTGTTTACAGGTTTACGTGTTTGCTTAGGTAGAGGAAATTTCATCATGAGCGGATCCCATGTATTGTCTTTGTATATATTTTATGAGTGGGAGTTTTGGTAAAGGCTTGGGTAATAAGAGAATTTTTTTCTTTAAAAAAAAATTAATTAACTTTCTGTGAAAGAAGGCTTTTCACGTAATGTGAGGAGTCTGGGCTGACCTGTTCGCCTCATGCGACCAGCTATTACCCCGGAAAGTTATTTTTTTTCCCGTTTGCAACGCGTGTTGTGATCACCAGTGTCCTTCACGTTGAACGAGAACCATATTTTTTTTTCTACCCATTTGGTTCTACCACCTTTCACCGCCATTTTGCCAAGCAGGTACGTCTTCTTGTTTGTTGTTATATTATGATTCTTTTTATTTTTGTGTGGTTCGGTACTATGCTCGGGTTTTGTTTGTTTCGTTTTGCGCAAGTTTGGATTGCACCGCCCGTACTCAATATCCATTCGGGTGATTCCAGAGCTGTTTATCATTTATCAAGGCAAACCCGAGAGTTTACCATTGTGTCAGAGCCGGTCGCGAATGAAATGCTATACGATCGAGCGTGACTGGACTAGAGTTTTGGAGCTTAACAAAAATTAACCAGCTAAGTCTTTCCCGATTTGCCCTCGTCTTTTTATTATTGTATTCGGAATTTATTTTTGTTTCGAGTCGTTTTCTATTCCTACATTGAGGGCAATGTAGAGTTTAAGTGTGGGGATGGGAAACTGTCGTTTGGTTTGTATATAGAGTCGTTTTGAGTCAAAAAAAAAAGTCCCTGATTTTGAAGTTTGCATTATATAAATATGGAAAATGATAGGTAAAGTTAGGTGTCCGGTTTTCAAATAGTATGTATAATAAGAGATTAAAATTGATTGAAAACGTGTCTGATTTGGGATATGTGGGTAGGCTCGGCCGGTAGAAAGGTTTCATTTGAAAAGTAATAAATTAATTATGTTAGGCTATTTTGTGGGTTCTCATCTAGGAGAAACGGGGAGACCGAAACCGCCAAAAAATAGTATAAGAAGCACCGTTATAACTAGAAAACCGTTAGAATTTCTAATCACAAAAAAAAAAAAAAAAAAAAAAATAGAAATCAAAGCAAAAATGCTGAAGCTTAAGGTGCCTGGCCACTGGGATAGCGACTTGGATTGGTCACACCCTCTGAGTTAAGTATGCTGAGATTGAAAAAAAAAATGCTGAAGCTTAAGGTGTCTGGCCACTGGGATAGCGACTTGGATTGGTCACACCCTCTGAGTTAAGTATGATGAAAAAAAAGTGATTTTAAATTCTCTTGGTTTTCTACATAAGACGGTTGGGAAATGGTCAATTGGTCGTTCCTTTAGCTTCATAAGCTTGAGGCGGGATTAGGAGGAACTGTGCCTTCCTTTGAGTGAGACCCTAGATAGACTAATCAACATGAACTTAACATAAATATAAATGGGCTTGGAAACCGGTGTGGGCTTAAGAGGATCAATATACCTGCAATCGCAATCAACATGTTAGTAGATTATTAATTAAGTAACCTATGTTTTGAAACTGGATGTAAACCTAACTGTGATTCCATAGCATAATTCTTTTTCAGGGACGAAAAAAGATAAGTGTGGGGATATTTGATGTATTGCAAAATACATCTATTTCCAGTGTAAAATTTGTATAGTTTTCGAGTCGTTTAAATAATATTTTTATTAGTTTTAGGCTTGTACTCGTCTATTTTATTTAGTATAAGTTTTTATATATTTTTATTAGCTTTGGGTCATTTTTAGTACTTATGTATTTATTTTATATTTTGTAGGTGTTCGTGAGAACGTTGGAGTGTAAACGAGCAACTTTGGTCGAGTTAAGAACACCCGAGTCTAAAACACGGAGTATAATACTATATATAAGAAAAATAATAATAATAATAATAATAATAATAATAATAATAATAATAATAATAGAAATAAAAAAATAGAAAAAAGTCAAACGTGACTTTTGTATAAAAAGTGCAAAGCAAAACTTTGGCCCAATGCACATGTAGGGCACTACATTAATAATTTTGAAGCAATATATTTATGGATTGAAGAGAGGGCCGCAAAATTTTGGGAGAAAGGAGAATTGATATATTGGAGGTGAGCGGCGCAAAGATAACGAGAGGAATTGGAGGCGGCACATGACAAGAACACATTAACTCAGGAAGTGCCGCACAAGATTCTTTGAGGAGGATATTATAATTCTTCATCGAGGACAGTAGCAGAAAAAGAATTATCAAGGGAGGCAAGCCAAGGATCAAGGGTTGAAGTATAGGTGCCAGCACGGGTTGGTTCTAATTCAATATTTATTATTTATTTATTCTAACCCGTTGTGAACGCCATGAATATGTTTAGTTTTATTTGTTTTGATTTTATCATGCCTTTTTTTGGCTAGACCTTTTCGCTACCTAGGTTAAAGATGATTGCACATGTTTGATTTATTTTCTTTTGGTCTTGGAGCTATTGGTTGTGGGTTGAATTTTAAAGTAAAGAACTTTTTATTTTCTGGTTTGATGTGTATGCGTATTTAGTTTTATTTAATTAATTTTTATAAACTCCACTTGCGTTTTTGTGAATGTCTTTCATGTATGAATGCGGGTTAGGTTGCGGACTGGGTGTTAGCAACTAGTTTATGGTTAATTTCTGCAGGTTATCCATAGGAGTTGTAAGTGTTAGTTAGATGATTCTAAGTATTCTACCAATTCTCAATAGCTGTGAGGTGCGAGATTGTTGGTCTGTCTAGGGTGTTAAATTGCTAGTTCTAGAGGCTTTGTGAGAAGATCTTCCTAGTTTCCCTAGCATTCCTTGTAGGCCAAGTCTTATCAGAGATATTGTAGTTACCCCTTGCACTTTCGGGTGTACTGTGACTTTCGCGCTGTGAGGTAGACTGTCTAGCGGGTACTTTAAGATTCGAGTAGGTAAGCCTGTGAGGGTAACCTCTCAACCGGTGGTTTAACAGCACAACAATATTCTAGGGTTTCCCCTTGAGAAGGGTCGAGGGTGTCTAGTTTATTCTTGATGTTTAGTATTTTAAGATCCCGGTTCCACACCAGTTCCATAGCCATTAGAAATTTATCATGCATGTGTAGGATTCTAGCCTAGGTAGTGCCTCCCCATCACCTGATTTTAGTTCTAGTTCCCAGTTTGTGTCTATAGTTTATTTAAGTTTTATTTTATTTATTTGCATTAGTTTGTTAGAAAACCCCCCTTTAAGCAATAAAACATTATTAAGTCAGTTTGTAGATAAGTAGTCGAGTCTAGTTTACGTTTTCATTTAGAGTCTCGTGGGTTCGATACTCGGACTTACTTTAGCTGTACTGCACTGACCGGTACACTTGCCGATTGTGTGGTTTAGGTTTAGAGAGTCTTAGGTTATAAATTTAAAACTTAGAGTGTCTAGTTTAGGTTAATTTAGTTAGTTATTACTAAACCACTTTTAGCACATCAGCCATCATGGGCCTTCCTTCATATTCAACAATGAGAATAAGAGGTTCCATTGGTAAGAAGGTATTACAAATCTTAACTGATTCTGGATCCACACATAATTTCCTAAATATTACATTGGCATTAAAATTGGGACTGTCCATTAAAACAATAAAAGCCATGGATATCATTGTTGCTGATGGTGATCAGTTGAAATGCACAATGATGGTTGAGAACCTGCAATGGTCTATGCAGGGCCATCAGTTCTCTGCTGATGTATTCTTGATACCCTTGTCAAATTATGACATGGTATTAGGGATTCAATGGTTACATAATTTGAATGATATCACTTGGAATTTCAAAGAATTAACAATGAAATTTCAAGTTAATGGGCAGAACATTGAGTTAAAGGGAGAGAAAAACAAGGGCATTACCCTTTGTTCAACTGAAAAGCTGCAAGATTTGTTAAATGGGAGAGATCAGATAGCACAGGTCCACTTATTCAGTTTGCAGGTGGGAAATGAAGACTTGTGTCAACACAATCCTCATGTTAATGTTCAAGACAGGAGTATTGTTGTAGAAGAGCTACTGAACAAGTATCAGGATGTGTTTTGCTATTCCTACAGCATTACCTCCATCAAGATCTTGTGATCACAAGATTGTCCTCAAAGAAGGTACTTCTCCTATAACTCTTAAACCATATCGATATCCTGCTGCTCAGAAAACTGTGATTGAAGACATGACTCAAGAATTATTAGACTCTGGGGTGATCAGGGAAAGTGTTAGTTCATTTGCAGCCCCAGTTGTATTGGTGAAAAAGAAAGACGGGACTTATAGAATGTGTGTTGATTATAGAAAGCTCAATGAGGCTACTATAAAAAACAGTTTCCCAATACCATTAATTGATGAGTTACTTGATGAGTTGGGGGGCAGTTCAGTCTTTTCTAAACTGGACTTGAGATCTGGGTACCATCAGATCCGGATGCATCCTGCAGATGTGTTTAAGACTGCCTTTAGAACACATCAAGGGCATTATGAGTTCATGGTCTTACCATTTGGGTTGACCAATGCCCCTGCCACATTCCAGGCCTTAATGAACACCACTTTTAAATCCTTGTTAAGAAAGTGTGTTCTAGTTTTCTTTGATGACATTTTGGTCTACAGTGCTTCACTGGATCAACATGTTAAGGACCTGGAATTAGTATTGGAATTGTTGAGACAAAACTCATTAGTGGCAAAGAGATCCAAATGCTCTTTTGCAGGCCCTAAAGTAGAGTATTTAGGCCATATTATTAATGAGAAAGGTGTGGCAACTGACCCATCCAAGATTGCAGCAATCAGAGAGTGGCCAACACCTACTACCATTAAACAGTTGAGGGGTTTTTTGGGGTTAGCAGCGTATTACAGGAGATTTATTAAGGCATTTGGGGGAATTGCTAAACCACTGACCAATTTGTTGAGAAAAGAAGCCTTTAAATGGAATGAAGAAGCTCAGCAGGCCTTTGATGATTTAAAGACTGCCCTGTCCACTTCACCTGTTTTAGCTCTCCCTGATTTTGCTAAAACATTTGTTGTGGAAACTGATGCCTCAGCTAAAGGGCTAGGGGCTGTGTTGATGCAAGATGGGCATCCCTTAGCTTTTATTAGCAAGGGCATTTCTGGGAAACAATTGGCTATGTCAGTTTATGAGAAAGAGTTACTGGCAATATTAATGGCAGTCAAAGCTTGGCACCATTATTTAATTGCTAAGCATTTTATCATTAGAACTGACCAGAGAAGTCTGAAGTATCTCCTTGAACAGAAGATTAACACTCCTCTCCAACAAAAGTGGTTAGCCAAATTGATTGGCTATGATTATGTGATTGAATACAAAAAAGGGTCAGAAAATTCAGTGGCTGATGCACTGTCAAGGATGGATAATGTTTCTCTCTTCCAGATTAGCACAAGTTTAGTGGATCCATTGTTGTGGGATAAGATTAAAGACAGTTGGCAACAAGACCCTAAGGTACAAGAGAAGATTCATCTTTTACAACAAGGAGAGGAAGTGAAACATTATACATGGACAAATGAAACTTTAAGAAGAAAGGGCAAAATGGTCATTGGGGATATTACAGAATTGAAAACTCAGATTCTGCATATTTGCCATTCTTCACCTAGTGGTGGTCATTCAGGCTATGTTCCTTCTTTGCATAAGCTGCAAAGTATGTTTTATTGGAAGAGGTGTGATAGAGATGTTAAAGATTTTGTAAAAAAATGTGTCACTTGTCAAAGAGCAAAATATGAAAGGGTGGCTTCTCCTGGGTTACTACAACCGTTACCTCCTCCTAAATCCATTTTCACTGATGTTTCTATGGATTTTATAGGAGGATTACCAGTAGCTTTTGGTAAAGATACTATCCTTGTAGTAATAGACAGGTTCACAAAGTATGCTCACTTTATGAGTCTCAAGCATCCTTTCACTGCCTCTCAAGTAGCTCAAGTTGTATTTGACAATGTTTTTAAGCTACATGGTAGCCCCACTACCATTGTGTCTGACCGGGATCCTATTTTTTTAAGTACATTCTGGAAAGATTTCATGAAGCTTCAAGGAATTGAGTTAGCCTATTCTTCTGCTTACCATCCTCAATCAGATGGTCAAACAGAAGTGCTCAATCGATGCCTGGAATCTTATTTGAGATGTATGGTAATGGATACTCCACTACAATGGCCTAAATGGTTGACTATGGCAGAATGGTGGTATAATTCTTCTTGGCATTCTGCAATAAGAATGTCCCCTTTTGAAGCCCTTTATGGTGTGCAACCCCCTGTGCATATTCCTTATATTCCTGATGAAACAAAGATTGAGTCTTTAGAAGAGCTTTTCAAAGAAAGAGAATTGAAGATATTGAATTTGAAGCACTCATTGGAAAGGGCAAGAAATCAAATGAAGCAACAGGCTGATAAGAAGAGATCTGACAGGCATTTTCACAAAGGTGATTGGGTATATGTTAAGCTTCATCCCTATGTCCAGCATTCTTTAAAGGATCACAGGAATTACAAATTGGGTCCCAAGTTTTTTGGTCCATTTCTGGTAATAGAGAAGATTGGACAGGTGGCTTATAAGTTGGACCTTCCCAGTTCATCTCAGATTCATCCAACTTTCCATGTCTCTTTATTAAAAGCTGCTGATGGTCCACCTCAACAAGTCATTCCATTGCCTGCTGAACCAAGGTTTTCTTTAACACCAAGAGCTATTATTGACAGAAAGTTAGTCAAGCATGGTAACAAGATGACCACTGCAGTCTTGGTACATTGGCAGGATTTGCCTGTAACAGAAGCCTCTTGGGAGATATTGGACGAATTTCAACTGAGATTTCCTCTTTTTAATTCTTGAGGACAAGAATTTAATAGGAGGGGAAGTATTGTTACGAGTTAAAAGATAAAAAAGGGAAGTTGTAATAATTGTAATAATGCAGGGGTTAAAAGTGTCAATAGTTGATAGTTCAAATGTTAGTTGAAAGTCTGTTAATAACTGTTAGAATAGGCGGGAAGTCTTTTGTATGAATATGTGTATAAATACTAGCCTATTGATCAATAATAAACAGCTTGATTTGATGAATTTCCTCTCTTAAGTTTCTTTTCTCTTATCATGGTTCTTTGTTGCAGGGTGAATGGTGGGGGTGTATGCGTGTATAATATATATAGAGTGGTGGTGGTGGTGGTGGGTGTCGTCGGAGATGGCGGTGGTTAACGGTGGTGGCGGCAGGTGATTGTGATGGTGGCAGGTGGTTGTAGTTGTGGCGAAGATGTGATTATATATAATATATAATTCTTTTTTATTAGTATTAAAAGATTTTTTAATAATTAAAAGATGTGAAAGATGATGAAGTGTCATAGTGGGCAGGCCTTTTTTCCAAGTGGGACAGATTGTGCCACCTCAGATGTCACGTGGCAGTCCACGTCAGCAGATAACTAACTGAGTTAACCTTAGTTAGTTTTGGCCCAATGGAATAAAATACATAACAAGTTGGAACTGATAGTTTAGAACTTTCAAGTTGGGATTATTCTTTTCTAATCCCTTAATTTTGGGATTATTTAATTCCATTTCCCCTTCATTTAAATTTGTATCTAAGGAGCTTTTAAGAAAAGTTTGTCAGAGATTAAAAGTATAAGGGACCAAGTTGAAAGCGGAAAAGAGTTCGGGTAAAACTGAAAAATTATTTTTAGATTTAAATTCTTTTGTATCGTTCATTTAATTTTTTTAGCGTAATTACGTCAATAGATTAATTACAGTAATTTACATTACATTAATTATGTAATTACTTTTCACTAACTTTTTAGATTTCAGTACTAAAAAACATGTTTAATAATATGAAAAAAAAACACTCCGTCACTTCTCACGTTAAGAGCTAGAGGATGTTTGGCTCTCCATTTTTTCCCCTCCTTTTAACTTATGATTTATTCAATAAGCCAAAAGTTAAAAACAAAGAGTTTGGGTAATTGTTTGAAAATGAACTTTTGAAAGAATTTGTGTTTTGAAAAGGAGAAAACGGGGGAAAGTCATAAGTCACAATTTGTGACTTATGGGATTAAGGAGCTTTTGAGGTGATAAAAGTCATAAGGAAAAAAAGAGAAGGAGAGCCAAACATGCTCATATTTGTAGAATAAGAATCATTTGTATAAGAACCTTCCTCGTAAAAAGTATATATTCCACAAATCGATCGTGAGATCTGCCTTTGATTGGTTATGGACACATGGTTAATTATTTCTTCAAACCTATTGTTCCCCAATAAGGATTTATCATAGGATTGGCACTTCTCATGCTTTGTCTCATCACACCCACTTGGATCCTTATTAAATACTAAACAATACCATTATGAGATAAATGAACATGATTTTGAAGTATATAATTATATAATCATCACAACAAGTCGACAACTACCATTTTAACCTTCCTAAAAGGGTAAAAATGGAAAGTGTTTTGAGTCATTTTAGTAAAGGTCTTAGATTCGAATCTAGATTTCATTGATTTTTAGTCTTTAGTCCACTTGAAGCCCGAAGATCACTTGTATAATGTAAGCTATATTTTCTATTGATTAGCAGGTTTTTGATGAGATCCTATACATTTTTTTTAAATAACGAGTTAAAAAAACGAAAAACAACCATTTCAAGTGTATATGCCCCCCATTAGACATCTAGAAATCATGCATGTGAATATTGTCTGTCTTTATGTATGCTTGTGACTATAAATCACATGGATTTGAGCACAAAATGAATCCTATGCAAGCTTTGACTTGCCACTCTATATGGGGCTTGAATCATTTAATTAAAAAAATTGGGAATTTGGCTTTTAAGTTTGACCAAATCAGTGATGATTTTTTTAGAGATAGACATTTGTTTTTTACATGTTTAGATACGAATTTATAAGTATAAGAAAGAACATTCAAAATGTAAATATAACACCTGCGGCGGTGATGAAAGGGTACATGATTCCAATTTTTATTATTTTCATTTCTTTAGACTATGCGGTGTGGTGACATGAAGAGGGAAGGTGGTCACCTCCACGCCCCAATACATGGAAAAAGTAATTTTACAAACCTTCTGGTGGAAAAAGTTTTTTTTCAAAGCCAAAAGGTTAAGTTTTTAGTAGATTAGGATTTGCTATTCAGAAAGGGGTGGCAGCGCAGCTTGTTGCCCGCTTGCCCGTTATCTTGATGTAATTTTCTTTGTCCGGAAATGAAAGTTTATTATTTATTAAAAAAAAAAGTAAAAAAATGATGTTAGGAATATAAAAGGAAAAGAAATTGGTAAAGTTTGGTTTGTCCCATATATATTTGGGTGCTCTTTGCATGTGTCGTGACTTTGGGCATCAGGATGTGGACAATAAACGTAATGCGGCGTTTTGGTTCTTGACTTGGCGTCTACTACGAACACCAAACCGTCACAATGGTTTGAAAGGTACGTGTTGATGTCTCTTCGAAGGAGTTTCAAGTTGGGTGTTTCGATACCTATAAATTAATACAACCGGCTCTTCTCATGCATGATACACATAAGAATCATTTTGTTGCTAAAGCAAAGAAATTGAATCCAGAAATCTTTATAACACTCATTAAGTCATCGCGGTTATCACATCTAAGTGTACAGTTGAATAACATTTTACATACGTTGTTTCATTGTATCTTGGGAGGAAATTCACCAATTACCTGCAACACGCAATTGAAGAAATACCAAAGGCGGCGAAATTGTGTTGAAGTAACAACTAGCAACAAGCCATTTTCAATACCTAAAACGACACTTTTTTTCAACAAAAGACTATAGAACCACTGATTTATCAAACTATTCATATAAAAAGTTTAGGCAAACATAATCCAGCCCAAAACTACAAATTAGATTAAAATGTAAGACTATACGCAGGGGGTTAATGCCCCGCGCCAAATCATCTTCTTGGGACACCAAACACCGAAACTTGGGCACCAAACTCCCCCGCCAGATAACCCTCCCCCAAGGCTATAACGGGCATGAAGGGAAAGGTGTGAGAAAGAGTTAAAACACTTTTTTTAGCCATTGAAATATTTTAAGAAATGAGCCACTAAATGAATGCTTTCTCAGCAGGAGGGTGTTTTCACATGGTCACTCACCCACTTTTTCATTAAAGTTTAAACCACTGTTTAGTTAAAGCCACCACTGCCCACGTGGCAGTGACGTAGCACCAACTTTGCACTTTTTAGTTAACCCACTATAGTTGGTCTAACCAACGATTGTGTAGTTTTCTGTGTGATCGGGGTTGAATTTTAAGTATTACAAAAAATGAAAACAAAAATCTGAAGGACTAAAACCTGCAAAGTTTAAAGTGTAATTCTGACCAATAAAGGGTAGCAGTGATCCTTGTCATAGTTAGGCCAGTTGGCGTTGTTATTGATGAAACTTTCATGGCGTCTCCAAACTTCTGGATCATACATTTCATCTACGGCGAACTTCAACCCATTTTCTTTGACCTCCATTAGGAAATCATCCAATGAGTTTCCCCTTTTAGGCCCCAAAAATATGGCTTCGGAGGGCCCTTCCTTCTTCAGCAAGCATTTGATAGTCTGAACAAGGCCTTTGTGGAATTCTTTAAAGAAAGTGCTGCAACATTACAAACTAACTTTGCTATCAATCATAGGAAAGAAACCGAGAGTGAAATTGTAACTAGCACTAGCATGTAAAAAAAAATCTTTCATATTTATTATTATTATTATTATTATTATTATTATTATTATTATTTATTTATTTATTTATTTTTGCGATTAGAACAAGTTGTAAAGATTACCAATCACTTGCAACGATGATATCAAAGCTGTTGGAAACATCCGAGAGCTCTTCCTGATTCCAATGTAACATCATAGAATTCACTTTTGTGCAGCCAAATACACTTGAATTTGCATTTATGTTACGTTGAATATCTAAATGTTAAAGCATCACCAATCTGAAGCAGACTCACGGTCTTAATTTTTTTTAAAAAGATGCATTGAAGCTATGATGATGATGCAACAAAAAGGATACAATCAACTACTTGAGGGTTTCCATCTGATATCACAACTTCTGATGCTTCTGTGACGGCTGCAATAAGCAAGCCTGCTAAGCCGTATCCTGACCCAAGTTCAATGACTTTTTTAGACCTGAAGTAGTAGGGAATCCAAATTACAGGATTAAAATAAGCTTGTATAAGTTCTTTCACAAGTGCAAAAAGAAAAACAAAATAATAGTAACAATGATTGATCCAATGGTAGGTACAAATGAATGTAATCACCTGAATAAGTCAAGCTGTGATAAACAATAATAGGCAAGAACTTCCTCTGACGGCCACGAACCTGTTAAATGAGAAAGTACATAAACATTACGGAAAGGAAGGAAAATTATTACATTACTTGAAGAAATAACTGAATGAAATCATTAAGAGGATAACTACAAGGAAAATATGTATATAACATTACATCCTGATGCTAGGATAAAAGTTACGATTAAAAAAAAATCATATAGAATGAAACCCAAAGTCTTAGATCACCTTTACGATTTCACGAGTCTTCATACTTATCCTTTTGTTATTTATGGGACTTTAGGTTCTGATTTACAAGCATAATATACGTTTTTTGTATTGCTATTGTTTATGGTTTGTATACCCTATTATTTATTAGCATTACCCTGTGACAGAAATTAAACTTCTGAGTTCTGAGTGCAAAGAGAACTTACAAACAAGGCCAGTGTTGTCAATATCATACGTGTTACAGATCCTAAAATCATCAAGGTTTGCACAATTGTCCACTCTCTGACTGCATTTAGTTACATAAGTTAGCAATGATCACACATCTTGGTTTTAAAAAGCGTGAAGCGCACAAAAGCGACGAGGTCTAAAACCGAGGCACAAAGCGCAAAAGTGGTGGGATTTTCGTACGCGAGGCGCAAGACGATTATATAATCTTTTTTATATATGCTATAGGTTTTTAGCATCATTTACCCAAAATATAGATACAAATAAGGTTTATATATGATTTAACTTAAATGTACAACCTTTTTAACTACATGTATAACAATTTTAAGCATGAAAACACCCCCCGTACGAAAAGCGTGCGCCTCAGGGGCTTTTTTGGCCAAAAAATCGCGCTTTTCTTGCGCTTTATGTACGGTGCTCGCCTTGTGTTACATGAGGCGCAGGGACTGGCGCCTAGGTGCGCCTCGCACTTAAGCGCGCTTTTTAAAACACAGACTCACATAAAGCAAAATCCCTCGGTTTTCTTTAACAAAGTTAGACCTAATAAAGAACTTCATTCGTTACTCCAAAAGATAACGAGTTCCATTACAACAAGAAACCAACATAAGACATACCAACAACAACTTAATTACAACTGCCATGTAAAGATTCACTTTCAATCCAAACCGTAGCGCAGCTGTTAATGCTATTCAAGAAAAAATTCTCATAGGTTGCTGCAACTTGAATTAACATACCCATAAGAGTTAACCAAACCATAATGTTATCTTTTGTTCACGGATTACAACGATTCGTTCTCATCTCAAATCATTCAATTCCAGTAAAATTACAAAACAAACCTAAGATTACGATGTCTAATCGAATAAATGAAAGTATAATACAACAAGGCCCAGTAACTAATTTTTTTCAAGTTACTTAAGCAATAAACAAAAATCAGTAAAATAAGCTGATGAAATCTTACAACAGGAAGAGCTTAGAAGCACTTGGATTAGGCAAAGTATAACACAAACAAGCCTCATTAGCCTTTATGAATTCACAAGACATCAATTCTTCAGCTTTAAGCTGATCATTATTATCCAGTAAACGAAAGGGTATCAAACCAAACCCTCCATTTGCTCTTCTAGAAATATTTTTCACACGTGTTTCAGATTGCTCATCTGCACAACGTTTTATAAATGCATCAGGTTTAACACAATCAGAAATCAGATAAGTTATAGGTCAAATTCAATATGTATGTAACATCAGTTAATATTAAATCGAGTTAAGGAATACCTGAATCGGTTGAAGATCGAGAAGGAATTAGGGCTCGACGAAGAATTCCCCACCTTAATGAAGATGTCTTCTTCTTACTGTTGTTCTCCATCTGCTCTGTATTCTTTCGGTCCTCTGTTTTTCAGGATCCCAATGGTAAAAAAATAATATTAATTGTGGGAGTTTGCGATACTGGTTCGGTTTAGTTCATTACGGTACCAGCATTTGTTATAACAACCGAAAGAGGAAAATAAGTTGTGATGTGACCAAATTGATACAGACATAGACTTTACATCCACTGAAAACAATACGAATGAATACCAATACCGACTTTGTTCGGTCGGTGGCTATTCAATTTGCTTCGTTACCTATAAGACAAAAACTTTAAAAGAGAAAAAAAAAACAGAAAAAAAACGATATTGTAGCATATAATGGTTCAGTCTAAAATCGTGAAACCGTCTAAATTGTTTATAGGTATTTGCCATCATTTTTTTCTTAGCTTTTTGTCGGTCCGTCTTAAGAATTTCAAAATGTAGCGAACGGTTTGATTTATTAATTTGTGGTTTATATAAAAAGCTGGTCGTATAAAACCGAATCGTAAGATTGAGTACATTTTTTTTGAAGTTATTATTCTAGATATAACTAGTTATTTATTTGTGTACCAACACTTGAATTGAGTTAAATATCAAAACTAGTTTAAGTGGGCTAAGTGAGCATTATAGTGCAAGTGGGCCTCATCTCCTTAGCAATATAACATTGGTGAGAATTAACGAGAGAGACGTTCATTTATATAAGTTAAGATGGTTATAAGGAGCATGAATTTAACGTTAAAAGCTTGGGTCGTCTTCAACTAGAAAGGGATAACCACACCTTATTCTTCTTACTTCTTTTGTCAGCATCTGTACATTTAGGAGAGTGGGGTGACGGCTCGTAATGAGAGCATGCCCTAGATGAGAGGTTAACACCCTTTAAATAGGGAAAGGGAACTCCATGGCTATCATTATGGGCCTCAAACCTAATGTGTCAGGCCTGATTGGAGGTTTAGTACCATACTCTTTAGGGTATGTTTGGTAAGGAGTTTTTAAGAGCTTTTAGGAGCTTCAAGCTTTAAGCTTTTAAGAAAAAACTCTTATTTAGGGTATGTTTGGCAAGAAACTTTTAGGAGCTTTTAGGAGCTTCAAGCTACAAGCTTTTAAGAAAAAGCTCCTGCTTAATAAAAAGCTTTGTTTGGTTGAAGAGCTGGAAACTTTTAGGTTAGGAGAAAAAACTCTACAGTGAAAAGCTACTACTACTAGCTTTTAAGAAAAAGCTCTACTGGCTACAAGCTTTTGTAAATGACACAAATACTCATTCTATTTTAAAAACAAAATAAAAACCTTCCTTACAAGCTTTTAATTATGTTCATTTTGGTCATTTTATACATTTTATTAAAAGCTCCAGATACTCTGCCAAACACCAAAATATATTTAAAAAGCTTCCAGCTACCAGCTAGTTTTGCCAAACATACCCTTAATAAAAAGTCTTGTTTGTTTGAAGGGGCTGAAAGCTTTTAGGTTAGAGAAAAAACTCTACAGTGAAAAGCTACTAGTAGTAGCTTTTAAGAAAAACTCTACTAGCTACAAGCTTTTAATTAGTAAATGACACAAATACTCATTTTATTTTAAAAAATAAAATAAAAACCTTCTTCACAAGCTTTTAATTATGACCATTTTGGTTATTTTATACATTTTATTAAAAGCTCCAGCTACTCTGTCAAACACCAAAATATATTTAAAAAGCTTTCAGCTTCCAGCCTCCAGCTAGTTTTGCCAAACATACCCTTAGTAAGTAAAGATATTTTTTATTCATGAAACAACTTTTGAGCAATTAGAGGTATTTATATAATATAAAATCAGTTTTCCTTTCCTTTTTAAAAATTTCCAGTAGCAATCAGAGGTATTGTTAGATCATCACTCATCAGGACGTCTAAATCGTGAAACCAAACCATTAGTAACAGTTCAGTTTTTGTTTTAAACTGTTTGGCTTCGGTTTCAAATATAAACAATGTTACTAACGGTTTGACTTACGCCTAATTTAAAAACCGTCAAAACTAGACCGTGAATACCCCTAATTTTAGGATGATACCATGAAAAAACAGTCAATACTTTCTTAATTTATATGCAAATCTTTAACATGTTTTTTATGATATTGAAGCTAATGTCATTTTCAAAACACATTATATTACTTATGTAACTATGATATATCTAGAGCATAGAGGTTAAGTAGACGAACTTCTTTTTACATAGGCAAACTATTTTAGTAGTGATGCGTCACGCTGTCCCACCAGTGTTTTTAACCGCTCTGAATATGAATTCATAAAGGGTGATGTTATTTGCACCGGAGGTTTTTTTAGGGTTTTACACAACTCTACTGCTCGTAGAGGCCTCTACGAGCAGTAGAGATGGAGGCCCACAGAACATTCAATGTTCAGAGTGCATACAGGTGTGTCAGTCAGCTCTACGACTCGTAGAGACCTCTACGAGCCGCAGAGGCATGGTAGTTGATGTAATTAAACCCTATACGATCAGTAGAGGCCTCTGCGAGTGGTATAGGGTTAGAAAGTACGACGTATCCGAGTATCAGACTGACATTTCAGTGAAATCACCCCTCTGCGGCCAGTAGAGACCTCTACGAGCCGCAGAGGTCTGGTTGTTGTGAGCATTTATATGCATACTCTACGACCAGTAGAGACCCCTACGACTGGTAGAGTTTTCTTTCAGCACTTTAAACCATCAACCATGCACGATTTTCAGTCCAGACCTCAAATTTTCAAATTTTTTTCTCCGACGGTTCCGGAATTTCTCCGGCAAAAATACCATCCGGCCAACCAGTTCGTAACACAATGTCTTCGGGTGAATGGTTTGACGTATGTTGCGTCCCGGAAAGCGATAGTGAGCATGGTGAGCCAGAGGTTATATCCGGGAAAGCAGCACTACCGGATTTGAATGAACAACCACAACTGCCCGATTTAAACAGGAAGTATGTAGAAGAACCTGAGTCATGTTACGTGCCTTCAAGCGCTCCACGATATGCACACGAGGCGGGTGACTGTAGCGAGGAACCGAACCCGGATATTTCGTTTGAAACAACTCAGGTGTGTTTATTTATGTACGCATGTTTATAATTTATACCCGTATATATGTTGCCCCGTATGTATGTGTGTATGTTTGTATGTATACGTGTATGTATGCATGTATGTATGTATGTATGTATGTATGTATGTATGCATGCATGCATGCATGTATGTATGTTTGTATGTATGCATGTATGTATGTATGTTTTTATGTATGTGTGTATGTTTGTATGTATATATGTAGGTATGTATACATGTATGTATGTTTGTTTGTGGGTATGCGTAGTTTATATTGTCAATATATAAAAATTTGACTAGACCCGTATATAAACTTTCAGGTATTCGCAAATCTTAAAGAGGTGACAGAATGGGTTTCCCTCAGAGCAAGAGCTATTGGTTACGTCACTGTATATAAACGTACTGAAAACAAGGGAAATGGGGAGAACAAGAGGCCAGATTCGGCTACTATAGGTTGTACCTTATATGGCAAACCTCGTAGTGTAGCCACACTTCGTAAGACGGGTAGTAACAAGTGTGATTGCCTGTTTGAAGTTAAAGCGAAATACAGCTCGAGATACGGTGGTTGGCGTTTGAGGGTCATCAACCCAACTCATAACCACCCACCGTTTCAATTTATCGAGGGTTACGCATATGCTCGGAGGATGCACGAGGACTGTTTAAAATTGGTGAACTCGCTTTATTTACAAAACGTTTTACCAATACAGATTCTTTCGGCCGTTAGAAATCAATACCCAGAGTGCCCTGTCATTTTACAAGACATCCATAACGCATTAACCAAGATTAAACGTTAGTTGTATAGCGGCAAGACTCAAATGCAGGTATTATTGTTGTTGTTGTTATTGTTATTAAACCCTAATTATTATTGCTTTGCAGATACTCGAAAGCTTCCTGGTTGATTAAGATTTTACTTTCTTCACCCGAGTGAATCCAAAAACAAATGCGATTGAAGATATTTTCTTTGTTCATGATACATCTCTAAAAATGTGGCGTGCATTCCCGCATGTGTTGTTGATTGATGCGACCTATAGTACGAACGAGTATAAGATCCCGTTTGTTGATTGATAACAGTTTTGGTTTAAATTACCCATTCTTCTTTGATGAATGGTTGGTCTAAACTATAGAATTGTCAAAAAAAATAAAAAGTAAAAGTGGTCTTAAGAGTTCATTCTCTTGACACTTAACTGACGGCTAAGTTATAAATTTGATGTTATCTTTGGCTAAGTTATAACTTGTATGTATGATTCAATCAAATATTGTAGATCTTGTAATGTTTTGAACTGAGATACTAATAGCTTTTTTCACTTATGCCATATCTTGATCACCTCTATTTATTTTTCACATATTAAACATCGACAACCACTTAGCATGACACATGTTTTGTGTGTACTTTGTTCCAGAAACGCGCTGAAACAACGCTGAATACGCGCTGAAATTAACAAACATCGTTGAATCAGGCTGAAACGCGCTGAATCGCGCTAAAACAGCGCTGGATTGCGCTGAAACGCGCTGAGTTTAGTTTATAACATTTAAATATAAACACTTATATTTCAAGCGCCTACATTAAGTGTTTCTTGCAGGTATGCTAGGCGATATTATGTGTGTGTGGGGGGGGGGGCTGGAAGAGTGGCCCTTGTGTAGGTTTCCATTGGACTCGAAAGATTACGAGCGCTTTATGAGGCTACGTGACCATCCGGTCATTGGACATCGTGGCATCGACTAGAACGCGCTGAGTCACTTAGGCGCGGAGGAGAGGGCCAGACAGTGGGTCCCAAAGGGCAGTGTCTGGGATCAATTGTTTAGTATGTGTGATGGGGAGGCTTACAGGCATATCGTTATTGAGTTTTTGTCAAGTTTTCGCTACAACCCACGTGCGGCCGGTGAGGTTGATGACCCGGAGATCTCGTTTAGGGTGTTAGGCATTGAAAGGGGGATGTCTTTGGATGAGTGGACTACCTTTATTGGGTTGTACAAGGAGGTTGAGCTCGTACAGGATCATTACACTACAGGCATCACCACCTTGAATTTAGATGAGTTGGTTGCATGGTGGCCCACCATTGGTAGCCCGACATACGGTGTCACAGGAAAAACGAATAGGTATTGTTTTTTTTAATTATTATTATTATCATTATAAAATATTGTTGTTATTGTTTTACTCATTATATCAACTGTGCAGGTGGGATAAGGCGTCTGAGATTGGTAACCCGTTGATTCGTTACCTGCACTGCTGCCTGACTTACTCTATCACGGCACGGGGGTCTAGTAACAAGAAGGTCAACCAGCTCGACCTTTTCTTTCTTTATTGCATGATCTGGGACAGACCGTGTGCTATGCATGTTTGCCTCATCGAGCTGTTTATGTCGCTCTCGCACAAGACGGAGAATTCGGCCATAGCCTGCGGGGGGATCATCTATGCCTTAGCGCAGAGAGTCGCAGGTCTACAATACCTCGAGTATACCACCGATGGTGGGCCATTAGAGGGACACTACATGCCGCCTAAGTAATGCCGTTATTTATTTATTTATTTATTATTATTTTATTGTTATTAATAATATTAGAATTCTGTGTTGCAGACCGTTAGATCTGGAATCAATGAAAAATATGTTGATGGCGGATAAGACGAGGAAGCGCCTACCCACATACTATTTGGTTACGAAGCATGGTGGACCGGAGTATGTGCCACAATCTTTGGTACATCGTGGTCTTCACGAAGGGCATGTTGAGGTTGAGATGGTGGACGTGGCAGAGCCGGAGGTGGAGGGCGGTGTAGAGGTGGAGATCCCGGGGCCCGTGCCCGATCCTCAGGACCGGCAGAATCCAGCACGCGTTTTTCGGGGGTTGAGGTTGCCTTCTACGCTCGCAGAGTAGCTACGGGTGATGGTGGATGAGGCTGTGGTGGCGGCAGCAGATGGCGGATGTGTGACGACCGGGAAAAATTTTTCTTTTATCGCTTCGTTCTCTTTGACTTCGGAAAATTTTCGGGATGAAAATTCTTTCAACAGGGGATGATGTGACACCCGGCACGTTTAGGTTAACATTTTATAAAACACATAAGTCTATCTTAGCGAAAAACGTTTTCAAACATACTTAACTAGGTCAGTTGAGTCGTTATGATGGTTCCGGGAATCATCGGGAGTCGTTACAATGATCCACGGGATCATTGGGAGTCGGTCCATAACCATGTGAACACGGATTAGTGATTTGTAGAACCGCTGGGTTTAACGCACACACGTAAATCTCGAGTCCCGGGAATTGGTGAACGGATGGGAACGGGTTAGTTATCATGCATTATGTGTTTACAATCATTATATGACTTGCCGGTATGTCAATACGTGTTTATATGTGTTAAAATAGTGATTACGTGTAATTGTATGACATTATAGGTGATTACGCGTAATTGCATGACATTATAGGTGATTACGCGTAATTGCATGACATTATAGGTGATTACGCGTAATTGCATGACATTATAGGTGATTACGCGTAATTGCCAATAGGTATAGGCGATTAGAGCCTAATCGCCAGTAGGTATAGGCGATTAGAGCCTAATCGCTAGTAGGTATAGGCGATTACACATTCTAATCGCCTATACTGCACTGTAATCGCCTGACGCGTACTAAACGACTAGAAACGCCTATAAATACCCCCCTTATGTTTTAAAACGTCATTTGTGAACCCCTAATACACCCCAAAGCCACCCCACACCTTATTCAACCTCTGCAACACGTTTTTGATCAAGAAATCACATTTCCAAGCTTTACATCTCATAATCTTACAATTTCAAGGTGTGTTCTTCATCCCAAACCTTTGTAATAATATTGTTTTGATCCCTAAAGGTCCAGACCTGAGTTCTAAACATTTGTGTCTTTGAAAACTCATTAAAAATCAGTTTCTAAAACAAACCCAAACCTCTATGCTTGTTATATGTGATGTATTCATGCAAGATAGGATTTTTATCGTTTAAACATGGTTGTTCTTGTATTATTAATATGGTTTCTGATCTAAATGAGTTGATATGATGTTAACCTAGGAGTTTGAAGGTTCATAGATGTGTAATATTGATATTACGCGTTTTGACCCGTTTGAATGATTATGGAGGATTGATGATGATATGTTGTGTTTTGTTGATTGTTTGAGGTTAGGGTTTACTCTAGGATGATGCTAGAACAGTAGGATATTGTCGGACAACGTCATTATGTGATGAAATCTGGATATTTGCTATTTAGGGTAAGTTTTGCATGATGATGTGATGTTTACATGATAGTTATGCTATTTTGGGAAAACACTTGCATTCGGGACGGCTAGGATGATGATAAATTGGGGGGTTTTTTGCTTGAAATATTTGGATTAATGTTTTGGGTTTGATATTGGGTGTTTCCACATGTTTCAGATCTGATTTGGAGGGTTAAACGCGCAAAAAGACGGCACAGTGCAGCAGGGGCGATTAGGGAACCCTAATCGCCTATAGTAGGGGCGATTGGCCCCCAATATCGTGTAACAAGAGGCGATCGGGAGCCCAATCGCCAGTATGTCTGGTGATTACAATTCTAATCGTCATTTTGACCTTCCTAATCACCAGTTGACTTTTCCTAATTGCATGTTTGATTCCTAATCGTGTGTACTGCTGTCATAGGTGCATTTTGACATCCCGAAACACGGTTTAACACTTAGGAACATGTTAGGAACTCCGTGACATGTCTAATAACTTGGTAACACGTGTTCGGACCTGTTTATGCGTTAATTGGGCATTATGCTAGATAGGGTGAATGTTTGCGCATGCTAAGTGTTTAATTGCATAAGTTGCATGATATCTTGTATGTGGCTAACACGTGGGATGTCGGGTCACCAATGGGATGTCGGGTATTGCCTGGTTTGGTCGGTTTAACGTTTAAACATGTTTTCAACATACACGGTCACGATCTGGACAAATTGGGGACTGATTAGCCTTCGGGTTAGTAGTCATCACACTTATGTAAACTCATTGATCGGTCGCCACTAGTAGGGACTATTACACACGTATTGGATTTCTATTTTACTGAGGACGCACTCTAAGGTGAGTTTCACGGCCCCTCTTTTATACACTTTTTCTCGGGGGAGAAGCATGCCACACGTTTTAACAAATACAACGCTTATGTTTTATAACGCAACACTTTTGAAACGCAACGCTTTTGAAACGCAACGCTTTTGAAACACAACACTTTTGAAACGCAACACTTTTGGAAACGTAACGCTTGTTTTAAATTACTATACGACGAAACGCAACGCTAAGTCCCTAATAAAAACCATGAATGTGCGGGGCTCAACGGAGGAAATGTGGATAGATCTATTGGGCTTGACGAACTGTAATGACCCGAAAATTAACGAGTCATTACGGATTGGTAATCATGACACGTATTATTAATTACCAATTTATTTATTCTAATAATTCTTTATACTTAATAAAACACATTCTTATTTATTTCACATGGGCCAAGCCCAAAACATAGTTCAACCGGGCCAAGCCCGTTATACTCACTTCATAGTTCCGAGTTTTAACCATTTGGGCCGAAGCCCATTAAGACAACCTTATTTATTACACACTTGGGCCAAAGCCCATTTATTTAACAAACCGGCCCGAAGGCCATTTTCACAACTACACTTTTAAAACTTGAACTTGCACATTACCGAGCTCGGGTTCCCATAATCTAATCAACCTGAAATGCATGTTAAAAATACGTTAGCCACAAAGCTATTGAGTGATGCCAGATTTAGACTCGTTTATAAATAATAACAACAATTCTCATATGGTTCGGTCATTCTAAGGTGGAACATATTTAACGATGGAGCACCATACAAATGCTTAATGTGGTTCCAAACCTCTACTTGGTTTAGAAAAATACATCCCGTTGATACCGAATGGATCCATTCTACGTGATTTCTATTCGACCGATTCTATTAACTCTTTCATGATCATGAACCAATATTTTATCAAATCACACATAAAACTAACATGCATTCACCCCGAAATCATTTAAACATAGGGGTACATGCACTCACGTTAATTATTTCCGAGTCTACGGTTTCACTCGAAGTAAGATTTCTATTTTCCACGGGTTCCTGTTTCAACACAAATCAAGTTATTGCACACATATATAATTAATCATACGTATAGCTGGCCATTACAACTTAGGCGTAAAGATCTAACTAAAAGCTGGTCATTACAGCTTGGCACACGACCTTAAGGGACTCTAGACTCAACTTACTCAAGAAAACAACTTGATCCACAATTGCTTGGTTAATTAATATGAGGGCCGATTGCTTTTGGGTTTGGTTTGGTTTTTGTTGGAATAAGAGGTATATTAGACTTGAAGGAGTAAGTTTAGATGGTTAATATGATGGGTTGAAGGGTGTTCATGAGTGCCGATTGGTATAGATCTTCAAGGGTGGGTTTTTCTTTGATGTAGGTGGTGTGTTAGGCTAGAATAAGAAATTTTAGATAATTGATATGGTGATCTAAAGATGATGGTACCAAAGCCGATTGATTTGAAGGTTTAATAGGAAGATTCTTGCATGTTGTTGGGTAGAGTGAGATGGTGGTTTTTGAAAGTGAATTCTAAGAAATAGAGGTAGTGGCCGATGGTTTTGATTATATAGACCCAAGTTCATGCATGGCTAAGCTATCACTAGCTCATAGGTGATGAGGTGTTGGCTTATTATCACATGGAGTGTTGGAGTGAATATATTTGTAAGATTTGGTGGCATCTTCTTGTAAAATGGCGGCACCTATCATCAAGGACTAATGGGCCATTTTCATGCTAAGGGTATTTGGGCTTTCACAACAAAAGAGTTTAGCAATGGAAGATGGGCCGAAGATTTATTAAGTTATTGGGTTTGATTATTAAGGGGGGTGGGCCAAAGGGTTTGTAAGGGAATAATAGTCTTTGTTCTTTATTGGCCTTAACAATAGCCCACTATCATTTTTCGAGGTCTTAAAAGTATTCGGCCCACTAAATAAGCCCAACTAGTTATCGGGTTTTATGTCGCGGCCCATTATTATATATATCGAGCCCAAACCGTATGATCCACATAAATTGTTATCGGGCTTCTTGAAGGATTATCGGTAAGCCTACTTCTTCTATTGGGCTTCTAAAATCTCTGGCCCACTTAAACTAAGTTATTGGGCCAAGCAGATTGTCCGGGTATGTTATTGGGCCCGTCCGCGGCCCAATCATTATGCTAATCAACTATTATTAATTAATCTAATTTTCGTTAATTATGACGTCATAAATTTCCGGTTGTTACACGAACCCTACCCGACGGCTGGGAGCCGGGAGGGTGCATATTGTCTCTATTTTCGGCAACTCAAACACGGGCGGCAACACACGCAACGTTTGCCAGTAATGGTTTCGGCAACACAGTCGTAGTAGTAAGGAAACGTTTGTTATGTACTTAAAGGTTTTGCATACTTGGTACTTTTGAGATGAAACTCTTTACGCTTGAAACGCTTTGTGAACTTAAAACCTGTGAACTCACCAGCATTATATGTTGACGTCTTTTTGGCATGTTTTCTCAGGTCGCTAAGGTAGCAGCATTGAGTTTAGGCGCACTGAGTCTCACGGCGTCTAGGATCCATTTGCATTTCATTTTGAGTATTATCAGACTTTCATGTTTTACTTTTGAGTTGTAATAAAGTTTTATGCTTCCGCAAGCGATGGTTGAATTTTTGAAACTTAATGGGCAATTTACGTTGTCTTCATATCATATAGATGTCGTTTATTGTGACCGTTGACTTGGATCCTGGTGTGTCACGCGCCTCGCGGTAAAACCCCGCATGTGGAATTTGAGGGTGTGACAGGATGAGGCTGCGGCGGCACGTCCGTGGCGACAGGGAATGGATCAGGCTTTCAGTGTGTTGTTTGCGAGCGAGCAGGAGAGGCGTGCGCGTGGCGGTTTGGGACCTTTATCACTGCCTGGTGCAGGCACCCATGCCGGGACGTCCTCCCAGCAGCCTGGGTCGTCCTCCCAGGAGCCTGGATCGTCCTCGCTGCAGCCGCCGCCACCTGTTGACACCACGCAGCAGACGCCCCCTAGTAGTGTTATTTTGATATGATGCATGCTAGTACACTTGTTTATATTATATTATTATTATATTTTCGTATATTATGTTTGGAAATGCTTGCTTATATTTGTCTGTTTATTTATATAAATGTTTGTTATACGCTTACACGCTTATCGAGACGACAACTGAAACAAAAAACCGCTTACACATAAAAAAAACTAAAAACTAAATGTGTAACGAGTCGTAGAAGAACACACATTGTAATTTTATTTTTTTAAATAATAGTAATAATTTAAAATAATAATAAAAAATTATATTTGTAATATTTGTTCAGTTTTTTTATGTTCATGCTATTTAAAACGAAAGGAAAAGAATTCAAGTGAAACTCTACTGCTCGTAGAGGCCTCTACGAGCAGTAGAGGTGTCATTAAATGATTGTGAATGATTGGCAATCATGGACCACATTTGACAGAGTTTTCTACGAGCAGTAGAGACCTCTACGAGCAGTAGAGTTCCCTACGAGCAGTAGAGGCCTCTACGAGCCGTAGACATATGCAAATAAGTTTTAAACAAGTGCAAATAAGAGGCGCCTTAGAAAAAAATATTCAGTGCGCTGCCACTATTTTTGTATACCAAGAGTGTCATTTTATCAAAATGTGACTGGTTTACTTATATGATTTAAACAAATTATGTTTTTGGATGATATTTTTCATTATCGAATAGCTATTGTATTTGTTAAACTACTGAAAAAATAACAAATTATATGATAGCTAAAGTGTTTTACTTAAATGGATTCTTTAGCCACACCCATTTTTTACTCACAATCAATTTCTGATTTGCAGGGTATTCAGGGACAAAGCATGGTAGAGGCCCCGGGAGCTCCGGCCCCCGCTGTTTTTCGACGTTTTTTGACGCAGTGGTGAAAATTTTGCGATTTTCGTAGTTAATTTTATAAGATTTAAGTCCGGCCCTTACTGATTGGAAAAAAATGAGTCTGGCCCCCGCCGATTCAATTTCCATGCTTCGTCACTGAGGGTATTGATAGAGTCTCCTAATTTTTCTAATAACAGGTTGTTATGGTTAGAAAAATATTAACTTTCTTTTAGAAGAATATATCATAATTTATAAATTTATACTAAAATAATTAAGTCACTTTCTAAAATAGTAAACTTATGAAATTCACAAAATGTTAAAACAGATATCCAATCAATGCTATTTTCTTAGTCAGTCATGCACCAATTTATGGCCATTTCCTAACTCTTATCCCTTCAATATCAACACTTGTTCTCCATCATGAACACCAAATCCAGGTACCTATAGTTTCAAATCACGACTTATCATTCCTTCGTTTATTTATATATATTAATCCTCTATATTCTTCTTCTGGTTCAATCTTGTAGCTCAGAGTCACAGGTAATCACCATTGATGTTCTAAAAGCTGATGATCTTCTCCGCAACAGCAAATACCGCTACCTCGACGTTAGGTATTAATTCTGTTTTTATTTTATTATTAATTTTGTAACATATAACTGGTTTGATGAATATTTATACATGATCATTGGTTATTATAGTAATTGACTAATTTCTTTTTATTTTAAATAAAAGGACTGAGGAAGAATTCAAAAAAGGTCATGTTGATTTTGTTGATGTTTTAAATATTCCAAACATGTTTAATACACCTGAAGGTGAGTAATTTCTCTAAGACCATAGGTGAAAATTTGAACTACACAATGTAATTTACTAATTTTTTTAATTTAATATTAATTCATTGTGTGTTTTAGGTAGGGTGAAAAATCCCAACTTCATGGAACAAGTAGAGCAAGTGTGTACCAAGGATGATCATCTTATTGTGGTAAATTGAATGAATATAAATTATTATTTTTTGATCTGAATATAAATTATTTGATTGCTTATTTTTTTATAATGGTGAATTACTTAAAAATTAAAACTAGAAGGTCAACCCGTAACTTCGCCACGTTTATACTAATTCACGGTTTTACAATTGAAGTCAAATTTAAACTTTTGGGCTTAAATAGTTATTCAAGTAAAATCAGTAGGACTAAAATCGTACTTAACTCTTTTACGGATATAATTCATTTGTATATTTTTTTAATGTGAAGGGCTGTCAATCCGGGGTCCGTTCCGTATATGCAACGGTTGATCTACTTGATGCTGTAAGTTATCTTTTTTGAAAGTCGATAAATACGAAGAAAGGCATTTTTTATAATTATCAATTTAAAAGTGAATATAAACAATATATGTATATGTAGGGATTCAAGCATGTATACAACATGGGAGGGGGATTTCTAGCATGGGTACAAAATGGGCTGCGTGTGGCTGTGGTGACTTGTGATACCAAAATTGGGTTTCAAAGCCCTACATCTCCTCTGCCTATTAATAATTAAATAAAAAATATAAAATCTTAAGGTTGTTTTTAATGTTATAGCTAGCATGGTTTTAACCATGCTTTCCCTACCAATATATGTAACTTTATAGACTGTACAAGTGTTTAGGTGTTTTTCGTAATTCTTAATTTGAAATTAATTATGTGTTAGCTATGCCTATATGAGTGCTTATATATGTGTGTAATTATGATAGTTGAGGAAACGATTTAAATCAACTTGTAAGAACTTGATTGATTCAAACTTCATCGAGCTCGTAAATCAAATGTGTTTCTAATAAATACTTCTATGTTATTTGAGTTCTTAAATATTGTTTAAAGCATACTTTTAGCATCACATAAGTAAAGTAAAATATAAAAGCAAGTTTAAGAGGGTGTTTGGGATTGAGTTTCAAAACAACTTATTGACTTATTGGCTTTTTTAATAAGCCAATAAGTCAATAAGCTGTTTGTGTAACCCAAAAACACTTTTTGTTTTGACTTTTAACTTTTGGCTTTTAAGGGTGAAAAAACTGTTTTTAAGAAGTCAGAAATCCTGGCTTTTGGCTTTTGAAAAAAAAAATTACAAATCTACCACCCATACAACCAATATTCACAATAAGCTAAGCAAAACACTTAAAAAAACAATCTATTGACTCTTTGACATTTCTCATCCCAAAAACTAATCCAAACACTTTTTTTTAAAACTCTTTTTCAAAAAGTCATAAGCCAATAAACATTAATGACCAAAAGCACTTTTGCATTTCCAAACTCAATCCCAAACACCCTCTAAGTAAGTGCTTGATTTTCATAACTAAACTTTTTTAACTCGTTTAAAAATGTAAAACTAATCATGTGTATTTTGGTACCAAAAGATTTACTACATTAAGTGACGAAAATTTTCATTTTACTAAGTGTACATTTATATTAGGTTTTCTTTTTCATATATTATGTTAACATTTTTTTTTTTTTGGTTTCATCAAATCCAAAACATATCATTACCAAAATGTCATTTTTAGTTAGTCGCCTTTAAAAAATGTCATTGTTGAATATGACGCTTTTTCCCCCCTTTTTTTTATTAACAAATGCAATGAGCCAATGATCAATGACGTGCTCAATGGTTAAGCTCGAACCTTTTTATCTATCCAATGCTTGGTGTTTTATCATTCGATTGCGTATTACAATTTGATGTGTTCACATACTATGTTATGTATATAACATAACTTTACACAATTTATCAATACAAAAAACATACTAAAACTTTTATAATAAATTTATATCTAAAGATAATATAGAAATTTATTTATAATATTTATAGCCCTGCAAGAGTAACAAATGAGGACCTATACAACTCATATAGATGACGTGTCACACAAGTCACATGTCCCTATGCAAGTTGTACAGGTATACAATTCGACTGATTTGGTAAAAACGCAGCTTTGTTGGAAAACGTGAGCATGTACGAATCATATAGCCCTATACAGACCCCCGAATACTCACGATTGATAACACAAACGATTTTGGAATACGCTCTCCAATTTTATTGATTAAAGAAAATAAGCTCAAAACTCTAATCAATCTCTCATAATCACAATACCCAAACTTGGGTTGATTATGTAGAGTAGGAATCCTAATTGAAATACAATTTAATTCTAATCAAAATACAAAAGACTATCTCAATCTGATTAGAAACAATTATAAGATAATTATCCCTTAGCTTGTATAATTATCTTCAATTAGGTTCACCCAGAATTACCGTAATACCCCTGCTCCTTTAGAGGAATTAGTAACCGACCCATATGCTTGAGTTCGGTCCAACCCGGTTCATAGGCTCGAACTCGGGAATTACAATCGTCCAACAAATACTTAAAAGGACCCCAACGTTTAGAAAATGAAGATTCATTCTGTTTATAAATATTAGCAAATATTATGTGTATATTTGTAACTAGGTTTGAGACCCGTGGGTACCCACGGTGTAAACCATGGTAAATTAAAAAAAATATATATATTAAACTAAGACTTGTATTATTCAAGTTTAGTGTCCATAACGTAAAGTCTTAAGAATAATGGTTAGTCTGATATTTTTTTCTAATATAAACGTCATGTTTCAATGTTGCGTTGATATGAAGTGGATATTAAAACTAATATATAACTTTGGTTTTAATGTCAACGTGGATAATTTAGGTAACTTATAAATAACGATAACAACGAAAACCGATTACCTATTACGATCAATACTCAACCAAAGTATAACATTTAACAAAAAACCACAAAGGTATAAATACATTTTGTTTTTGTAAATTACCTTTATTATATTTTTATTTTTAATGTAATTGTAATTAGGAAATAACTTGTTTTACAGATCAATGGTCACGCAAGGTTCAAACCAAACAAAAAACAAAAAAATAAATTAAAATAATACTTTATTATTGAAGTTGTATATACATAACGTCAATGAAGATAAGTAAAAAAATTGTATCAAAATTACTCACATTATTCATAAATCTTGAAAGACTTCTTTGTACACAACATTTGATGTTTTGTTCGTCAGTTCACCATTTTCATCTACTATAACTATCTTCAGTCCATCTCGACTTTTGACTCTTGATAGCGCAACATACAACTGCCCGTGCGAAAAAACTGGATCCTTCAAATACAACCCAACCCTAGATAAGGATTGTCCTTGACTTTTGTTTATTGTCATTGCGAACGAAACAACAATTGGGAATTGCCTTCTGTTAAATTTAAAAGGAATTTTTTTATCCGAGGGGGATAAAGTAATTCTTGGAATAAAAGTTCGCATTCCAATGTTACTTCCTGAAATGATTTTGGCTTCAATTACACGTTTCTCATTTTAACAACTTGTAACCTTGTCCATTACACAAACCGCTTTCCTGATCAATGTTTCTAAGTAACATTACGGGGACACCAACTTTCAAAACCAAACGATGGTTTGGTATTCCAGAAAACTTAAGACCATTCAGCACATTAGGAGAAACTAATCTTTCATCAACCTGTTTGTTAACATCTTCTGACTGGCAAACACTATCCGAACTTAGATACTCAACTTCGTCACCGGGAAACATTGAAAGTAATATATCATTAATTTCATGAAAAACTTTATTCTTTCGTGCCAATATAGCTCGATCTTGAAAATAAGTCGGAATATGGATGTTATCCAAAAGTGACGGATAAACAAAGTCTATCAAATCAGAAACAGGATCAGAAGATTGAGAAATAAGTAAGTCATCAGGTATCAAAATAACATCCTGATCATCACTTATTGTATCGACCTTTCCTTCTCCTATATCCAGAAGCCAAGATGCAAACTTTTTAGTTTCCTCAATATCAGAATTGCAGCTTCCTGAAAGCAACCTCATATTTTTTGTCAATTCTAAAACAGTGCATTTGTGCCAAATGTATGATGAACTTAAAGAGGCATTAACAATGTCATGCCTAGTTCCATTTTGTACAACTGGTAGAATTTGTCTAAAGTCACCCCCAAACACAACAACCTTTCCACCAAATAACAAATCAGACGACTCATCAGCATGTACACCAAATACATCTTTTAAACTTCGATCTAGTGCTTCAAAAGCATGTTTATGAGTCATGGGTGCTTCATCCCATATAATCAAGTCGGTTTGTTTAAGAAGTTGTGCAACATCACTATTAGGTGGTATGTAGCACATAGAATCTTCAGTTAGGTTTATAGGAATACGAAACATGGAATGTGTTGTCCTACCACCTGCCAATAGCAAAGATGCGATACCATTCGAAGCAACATTCAAAACAATCTTTCTTTTACATCTTATGGATGAAGATAGAGTATTTCATAGGAACGTTTTACCCGTACCACCGTAACCATAAACAAAAAAAAACTCCTTCCTTCTTCTCCTCAACAGATTTCATTACACAGTTATAAATATTTTTTTGTTCATCTGTTAAAGAAGCGAATTGGGCATCAAATTCTTCAACCAAACTGTTTGTGTCATATCCCAACTCCTCACAAATAAGACGATTGTCTAATAATGATAGAAACTCATTCTCAGGATATGGCATACCTACGAAATGTCGTAGACTGCAACTATTACGCAATAAGAACTTCTCGATATCAAGTAAGGCTAAATTCTTAATTTTATCGTCTGAAAGGATCAAATCTGGAAAATAAATATAAAAAAATGGGTTAGAATGAAATATCTATCTATATAATTAACATATAAAATGAACAATTGAATATGTCGAACCATTAAAAATAGTATAATTTAGATTCCTAATAATTATTAATCATTACTATGTAATATATGTAAAAAAATTGTAGAAAATCTATCTTAAAGTAATAATATATTAAAAAACGTAAAAAACCTGGACAATTTGAATCTTTTCTTCTGTTGCGTAAAATGTCATCAGACAAATAATTCCATGTTTCCTCCCAAACAATGTCAGGTCTTGACAAACTGTTGGAAGCTAACAGAGTTGCAAATAAGTTCCTTAGATAAGGGCCAGAACCTGCAAAAGCCGCTTCCTTTATTGCTTCAACATATTTTGTATCATCATCCAAGAGTCCCATAGCGTAGCATGCATCCCTAAAAGAGGATTGGACTTTCCCATCAATTTTAAGAATATCTTGAAAGTTGGTCCTTTAACCTTATTCAAAAGAATTCTCAAAAAATAAGCTTCACCAACAGAAGCAGGAACTGAATGAATCCGACCAATTGACTTTATTCTTTGCCTAGGCTCCCATTTTCTTTCTTGTAATTTCCAAACATATTGTGAAGGGAATTGGATGTAAGTTAGTTGCCTTGCATTGGCATCATTTTTGTTGCGTTCCATCCAACCCAAAAACATAGATGTAGCACAAGAGGGTTTATTGAGAACGTCGTCAATGTCCTGCGTAGCATCAAAAACAATTCTTTGTTCACCGGGTAGATGAAAAGGTAATCTCATTACAGGAGGTGTCCTGTAATGAATATCATATGAGAATATTCTCCATGAAGCCTCACACGCAGAAATATAACGACAATCATAAAATCCTTTGACTCCATCAACCACTATGTCTTCACCCGGTACTTTCTTGCTTTCCACAAAATTAATAGTAACTCTATCTGGACCCTTGTTAATGTATTTAAATAAATACTTAATGGATCCAGCTTGGTTACACCATTCAACGTTGATATGTGCCTGGTATCTTTTAAGAAGAGTCTTGTTATATGGAACGACATATCTGTTATCTAATTACTCACCAGACTTTTCTACAAAAGAACCATTATCTCTTCGTCTATACACTGCATAACCATCAGTATCGATAGAAGTCTCATTCTGGAAATTTTTTGGGAAGTTTTTTGAACATTTGTGTGACACCCGGCACATTCAGGTCAATACTTTTATACCTTACATACATGCGTTTCGTACTTTACATGCATACGAGTCTATCTCAACGAAAACATTTTAAATAACTACTTAATATCATACTTAACTAGGGTTAACTAAGTCGTATTGATGATTCGGGAATCATCGGGAGTCGTTACAATGGTTCGAGAAACCATTGGGTGTCGGTCCATAACCACGTGTACAAGAATCGGTGATTCGTGGGATCGCCGGGTTTAACGCAACCACGCAAGTCTCGGGTCCCGGGAATTGGTGATCGGGCGGGAACGCGTCATTTATCATGTATTATATGTTTACAATCATTATGTGGCTTGTTGGTATGTGAATATGTGTTAACATATGTTAAAACGGGGTTTAAACGCGCAAAACACACAAACTGGGAGGCTTCAGGCGATTAGGCAGATGGAGAATAGCCTAATCGCCTATATAGGGGTGATTGGGAGGTACATATAGGCGATTAGGGGCTAATCGCATGAAGGTTCATGCGATTAGGCTCCCTAATCGCGTGTAAATCTGCGTAATCGCGTGTAACGTGCTGGACGACTAGAAACGCCTATAAATACCACCCTTGACCTCCAAAACATCATAATAACAACCCTAGCCGTCCCATAACATAACCCAACACCCAAACACCCTCTGGAACTCGTTTTTGCACCTAAACCATCATTTTCAAGCTTATTCCATCATCATCTCTTAATTTCAAGGTGTGTCCTTCAAACCCAAACCTTTAAATGATTATGTTTTGCTCCCTAAACGTCCAGACCTGACTTATAAAGGTTTTTGTCTTTGAAAATCCATTTAAAACCGTTTTTAAACAAACCTACACCTTTACATGCGTTATATGTGTTATATGTGTTAAAGGTAGGATTTTTAGGGTTGAATCATGGTTATTCTTGTGTTGTTTTGATGTTTATTGCTGTTATAAGTTAGTATGATGATGTCCTAGGAGTTTGAATGGTTTTGGTGGTGTATTATTGATACTTGATGTTTTGACCCGTTTGAAGGATTTTGGATGATTAAGGATGATATGAGGTGTGTTGTTGATTGTGTGATGTTAGGGTTTGCTCTAGGATGATGCTAGAACAGTAGGATGCTATCGGACAACGTGATTATGTGGTTAAATCTGAATATTTGCTATTTAGGGCAAGTTCTTGCATGTTGATGTGATGTTTACATGCTAAGTTGCCATTTTGGGAAAACGCTCGCATTCGGGACTGTTAGAATGATGAAAACTTAGGGGTTTTGCTTAGAATATGTTTGTTAATATGTTAGAATGATTATTGGGTGTTTTTACATGTTTCGGATCTGATTTGGAGTGTTCGGCGCGCGAATAACCACATCAGCTGCACTATAGGCGATTAGGGATCCTAATCGCCTATGTTATAGGCGATTGGAGGCCTACTCGCCTATATGGCAGCCTAATCGTGTATACAAGTGGCGATTGGGGGTCCAATTGCCTTTACTTCATGCGATTGTGATCCTAATCACTAGTTAAGCCCTGAATTGCATACCTTATGACCCTACTCGCCCCTAATACACACGAGTAGTCCTAATCGCCCATCCTTAGGGGCGATTAGCCCTTGTACTCGCCTGTTGACTAGCCCTAATCACATGTTGACTTTTCCTAATTGCTAGTTTGATTCCTAATCGCGTGTAATGCTGCTGTATGTGTATTTTAACATCCCGGAACATGATTTGACGCCTAGGAACATGATAGGAACCCCGGGATTCACCCAATGACTTAGTAACACGTATTCGGACCTGTTTATGCGTTAAACGGACATTATGCTAGACTAGGTGAACTGTTGCGCGTATTAAGTGTTTGATTGCATATGTGGCATGATGTCTTGTATTGTCTAACACATGAGATGTCGGGTCACCAATGGGATGTCGGGCCTTGCCTGGTACGGTCGGTTAAACGTTGGAACATCATTTCATATGCACACGGTTATGGTCTGGACTACTAGGGACTAATCAACCTACGGGTTGTTAGTCTAACACCTTATATGCTCGTCATGATAGGTCACCAGTATTAGGGGCCGTCTATTGAGCAGGTTTACTTATTGTAGTGCGAAGAGCAGCATCAGGTGAGTTTCACGGCCCCGTCTTATGCTTTACATTTTGGGGGAGACACATGCTTATACTTATTACATAAATTATCATGTTATGCTAGTGGTTGATTCATTTACATACTATACGATACGTAAAGTCCCGGGGAAACCATGAATATGCTGGATAGCATAACGGGGGAAATGTGGATAGATCTATTGGGATTGACAGACCCCACCCGTCGGCTGGGAGCCGGGCGGGTGCATATTGTCTCGGCCGTACGCTAAGTCATTTCGGGCAAAAATCATATATCGTTGTCTGTAATGGTTTCCGGTCGTAGTAGTATAACTCATGCGTCTAGCTAACGCTATTACTTCAGATTTAGTGATAACATGATGGCTTTCATTACTTTGAACATTTATTTAAAACCTGTGAACTCACCGGCATTATTTGCTGACGTTTTTAGCATGTTTGTCTCAGGTCATTGAGGTAGCAGCTTATCATAGGCGCACGGAGTCACACGGCGTCTAGGCTTCATATGCATTATCATATCTTTTCAGACTTACGTACTTTTTACTTTTTGGGTTGTAATAAAAGTTACGCTTCCGCAGCGAATGGATTTATGAAAGTTTGATGGTTGTTTATTTCATTTTACGTATCATATAGCGTCGTTTATTGTGACCGTTGACTTAGATCCTGGTTTGTCATGCGCCTCGCGGTAAAACCCCGCACGTGGAATTTGAGGGTGTGACAGATTGGTATCAGAGCCAATGGTTATAGTGAACTAGGACTGCATGTTGAGTCAAGTCTATAGCCGAGTCGCACACACACTAGACGGTCACATTCATAAAAGTCATGTCATACGGGAATTTGCCGGGGTGTTCGTATTACATTCGTTATTATTACTTATGCTTACATCATCTATCTATTACTCTTATCTCCTATCTTGTACTTCAACTTCGCGTTGGAAACGAGGATCCTTATTACCTTTGCACAGGCGGTGGCGTACGTTGGAGTGGCTTCGGCATCCTGCGGAGATTCGTCCAAGATTCGGACGTCTCCCATTTCTATACTCCAACGGACACACCTGCTTGCACACATTATCACACACTTGTACTTGCTGGTTATATTTTGGACATGGGTGCCTAGTGGTTTGAAGGTCAGGCTAGGAGCACGCCTCGGGGACCATGTAGAGCGACTTATCATTTCGGGTGCACACGAAATAATAAGTTGAGATGCATGGAAATCCTGGTGGACTCTGCGTTTGATCTAATGACTATGATGGAATCCAATCCGTTGATTCACCTTATTACTTACGGTTTCTTCATGATTCTTTGTTATCTGTTCTGGAATCTGATGTCTTGTCTTTGATCTTGACAGAAGATGGCAGGACGTCGTGGTGGTCGTGTTGGTGGTCGGGTTGGTGGCCGGAATGGCGGGGGACGTAATGGGGGTCGTGGCAACATCAGCATGACCCAGGCGGAGCTGAATAATCTGATCCAGGAGCACGTGGCAGCTGCTATTGCTGCGCAGCAGACCGCCCACCAGGGCCATGGTGGTAATTTAATTACTCCTACCCTCATTCCTTATCTTTTATCGTGTGTTGATCGTTTTCTGACCGTGTTGTTTTGTTGATATTAGGGGATGCTTTTCCTCCTCCACCACCTCCACCTCCTCCAGTCCACTGTACTTATAAGATGTTCCAGGATTGCAAGCCCCATAACTTCAGTGGGACTGAGGGGGCTGTGGGACTACTCCGTTGGTTGGAGAAGGTTGAGTCTGCTTTCTCCATGTGCAACTGCCCTGAGGAGTTTCGTGTGAAGTATGCTTCGGGGACGTTTGAGGGACGTGCTTTGACTTGGTGGAATTCGACTGTTCAGACTATTGGGTTACTGGAGGCCCATGCGTTGCCATGGACCGAATTTGTGTTTCGTTTGAAGATGGAGTATTGTCCCAGGGATGAGATCAAGAGTTTGGAACATGAGCTGTGGAATCATCAGATGGTGGGATCTGAGATAGAGGAGTATACCACTCGCTACCATGAGCTGGCACTTTTGTGCCCGGATTCTGTGACGCCTGAGTATAAGGCTATTGAGTTCTACATCAGTGGGTTGGTGCCTGAGATTCGCGGGTTGGTGACCGCTAATGATGCTACTACACTTCGGGATACCATTCGATTGGCTCACAGGTTGACTAAACAGAAGGTTCAGGAGGGTCTTTTGCCTCCTAAGGGTACTGTGGTGAAGACCTCTGACAGCAACAAGAGGAAATGGGATAACACGGGTAAGGGTACAGCGCAGCCTCAGCAGCAGCAGCAGCATAAGAAGTTTGAGACTACGGGTTCGTCTTCTGGGCAAAAGCAGGGTGGTTATACTGGTAGGCTGCCTAGATGTGATCGTTGTGGGTATCATCATGTGGGAAATTGTAGTTTTTGTACCCGTTGCAAGAAGAACGGGCATCTGGCCCAGACGTGCAGGGTGAATCTTCAGACTCAGCAACAGGTGGTTGCCCCTACTACTACTACCACTGCTGCACCTAGGGGTAACCAGGGATGTTTTAATTGTGGGGAGACGGGGCACTTTAAGAAGGACTGCCCCAAGCTGAAGCAAGGGAATGCTGGGAGAAATGACAGGGGCAACGGGGGTGGCGGCAGGAACGCGCGCGCCTTCGTCATCGGGTCGGGCGAGGCCCGTCAGGATCCGGATACTGTTACTGGTACGTTTCTTCTTTGTGATCGTTATGCCTCCGTTTTATTTGATTCGGGTGCCGACAAGAGTTTTATATCTGTTGAGTTTAGCCGACTGTTAGACATTGTACCGACTCCCTTAGAGGTCAAGTATATTATAGAATTGGCTGATGGTAAGAATATTGAGGCGACTCATATTCTTAAAGGATGCCAGTTGGAACTATCAGGGTTATCTTTTCCTATCGACCTCATGCCGGTGTCATTGGGTAGTTTCGACGTTGTAGTGGGTATGGATTGGTTGTCCTTGTATCGCGCAGAGATCGTTTGCTTCGATAAAATCATTCGCCTCCCTCTCCCGGATGGAGAGACTCTTTTGGTTCATGGCGAGAAAAGTGGAGTTCCCTTGAGCATCATTTCATGTATGAAGGCGTATAAGTATTTACGTAAGGGGTACTCCGCGATCTTAGCTCTTGTTTCGGTTTCATCTAACGATGAGAAGAAGATCGAGGACATTCCTGTCGTTCGTGATTTTCCCGACGTGTTTCCCGATGATTTGCCTGGCCTTCCACCTCACCGTCAGGTTGAATTTAGCATTGATCTTGCGCCCGGCGCGGCGCCTATTGCCCGAGCTCCTTACCGCCTTGCACCTCCTGAGATGCAAGAATTATCTAACCAACTGCAGGAGTTGTTAGAAAAAGGGTTCATTAGACCTAGTTCATCCCCGTGGGGAGCTCCTATCCTATTTGTCAAAAAGAAAGATGGGAGCCTTCGTATGTGTATTGACTATCGGGAACTGAACAAGGTAACCATCAAGAATCGTTACCCGCTTCCTCGAATTGATGATTTATTCGATCAACTCCAAGGCTCCAGTTTTTATTCCAAGATAGATCTGAGGTCTGGGTATCATCAACTGCGGGTACAAGAAGCTGACATTCCAAAGACCGCTTTTCGTACACGTTATGGCCACTTCGAGTTTTTGGTCATGCCCTTCGGTCTTACGAATGCACCTGCCGTTTTCATGGACTTGATGAACCGCGTTTGCAAGCCCTATCTCGATAAATTCGTTATCGTGTTTATCGACGACATTTTGGTTTATTCTAAGAACGAGACGGATCACGAGGAGCACTTACGATTGGTTTTGGAACTTTTGAGACGGGAGCAGTTGTACGCTAAGTTCTCAAAGTGTGATTTCTGGTTACGTGAAGTACAATTCTTAGGGCATGTGGTTAATGAACTGGGAATTCATGTCGATCCGGCAAAGATTGAGGCCATTAAGGAATGGGAAGCACCAAAGACGCCATCTGAGGTGCGGCAATTCCTAGGCCTTGCGGGTTACTATCGCCGTTTCATTGAGGGATTTTCGAAGATCGCTCAACCCCTCACCTCTCTTACCCAGAAAGACCGCAAGTTTGACTGGGGTGAACCGCAGGAATCAGCATTTCAGATGCTGAAACTTAAACTTTGCTCTGCGCCCATCTTATCCTTACCTGAGGGCACAGATGATTTTGTTGTGTACTGTGACGCTTCCATTCGTGGTCTCGGTTGTGTGTTAATGCAACGCGGGAAAGTTATTGCCTACGCCTCTCGCCAACTTAAAGTCCATGAAAGGAACTACACCACTCATGATTTAGAGTTGGGTGCGGTGATCTTTGCGTTGAAGATCTGGAGACATTACTTGTACGGTACCAAGTGCGACGTATATACCGATCACAAGAGTCTCCAGCATATCTTCGACCAGAAAGTATTGAACATGCGGCAACGACGTTGGGTCGAACTCCTGAACGACTATGACTGCGCCATTAAGTACCATCCTGGTAAGGCGAACGTTGTGGCAGACGCCTTGAGCAGAAAGGAGTCTGTCAAACCTCGTCGTGTTCGAGCCTTACAGCTCACTATTCATTCTTCGTTGCCTGACCAAATTCGTTCGGCTCAATTGGAAGCTTTGAAGGAGGAAAACCTTAAGGCTGAAACCATGCATGGTGCTGATAAACACCTCGAGCTTGGGTCTGATGGCCTGCATTACTTTGCCGAGCGCGTTTGGGTTCCTTTATTTGGGGGTTTGCGGGAGCTTGTCTTGGACGAAGCTCACAAATCCCGGTATTCTATTCATCCGGGTTCCGATAAGATGTATCAGGACTTAAAGATACTCTATTGGTGGCCCAATATGAAGGCTGACATAGCTTCGTATGTCAGCAAGTGTCTGACCTGTGCTAAGGTCAAGGTGGAGTACCAGAAGCCGTCTGGTCTTCTACAGCAGCCTGAAATTCCTGAATGGAAATGGGAGCGGATTACCATGGATTTTGTGACCAAACTTCCGAAGTCGCCCAGTGGTATGACATGATCTGGGTGATTGTCGACCGGTTGACAAAGTCCGCACATTTCCTCGCTATTAAGGAAACCGATAGTCTGGAGCGGTTGTCTCGTATCTATCTTAAGGAAGTGGTTTCCAGGCACGGGGTGCCCGTCTCTATCATCTTCGACCGTGACCCTCGTTTCGCTTCCCGTTTCTGGAAACAATTACATAAAGCGTTGGGTACTCAACTGGACATGAGCACCGCCTATCATCCGCAAACTGACGGCCAAAGTGAGCGGACGATTCAGACGCTTGAAGACATGCTTCGAGCATGCGTCATCGATTTCGGTAAGAGTTGGGAGATTCACTTACCGTTGGTGGAGTTCTCTTACAACAATAGTTACCACTCTAGCATTAAGGCGGCACCGTTCGAGGCTCTGTATGGACGGAAGTGCCGGTCCCCTCTTTGTTGGGCCGAAGTGGGCGAAAGCCAACTCACCGGTCCAGAATTGGTGTACGAAACTTCCGAAAAGATCGTACAAATTCGTAAATGTATGGCGGCAGCTCGTGATCGTCAGAAGAGCTACGCTGATCGTCGTCGCAAACCTTTGGAGTTCCAGGTTGGCGACAGGGTTTTATTGAAGGTATCTCCATGGAAGGGCGTTATACGCTTTGGGAAGCGCGGCAAACTTAACCCTCGTTATGTCGGACCGTTCCCCATCTTGGAACGTATTGGGCCGGTGGCATACAGACTTGACTTACCAGCCGAGCTTAGTGGCGTACATAACGTCTTCCATGTCTCGAATCTTAAGAAGTGTTTGGCAGACGAATCTCTCGTAGTTCCTCTCGAAGAGATCAGGGTTGATGATCGTTTACGTATTGAGGAGGAACCAGTTGAAATCTTAGATTATAAGATTCGTAGCCTTCGTCGGAGTAAAATCCGTATCGTTAAGGTTCGTTGGAATTCTAATCGTGGACCGGAGTTCACGTGGGAACGAGAAGATCAGATGAAGGCTAAGTACCCTCATCTATTTCCTAAGCGTGCGTTTGAATCAAACTATGTGGCCTCCAAAGAGAAATGAATCTCGGGTCGAGATTCCTTTCAACTGGGGGATGATGTGACAACGGGAAAAATCTTTTCTTTTCTTTCTTCCTTTCGTCTCTTCATCTACGGACTTCATTTAATTTTCGGGACGAAAATTCTTTCAACTGGGGGATGATGTGACACCCGGCACATTCAGGTCAATACTTTTATACCTTACATACATGCGTTTCGTACTTTACATGCATACGAGTCTATCTCAACGAAAACATTTTAAATAACTACTTAATATCATACTTAACTAGGGTTAACTAAGTCGTATTGATGATTCGGAAATCGTCGGGAGTCGTTACAATGGTTCGAGAAACCATTGGGTGTCGGTCCATAACCACGTGTACAAGAATCGGTGATTCGTGGGATCGCCGGGTTTAACGCAACCACGCAAGTCTCGGGTCCCGGGAAATGGTGATCGGGCGGGAACGCGTCATTTATCATGTATTATATGTTTACAATCATTATGTGGCTTGTTGGTATGTGAATATGTGTTAACATATGTTAAAACGGGGTTTAACGCGCAAAACACACAAACTGGGAGGCTTCAGGCGATTAGGCAGATGGAGAATAGCCTAATCGCCTATATAGGGGCGATTGGGAGGTACATATAGGCGATTAGGGGCTAATCGCATGAAGGTTCATGCGATTAGGCTCCCTAATCGCGTGTAAATCTGCGTAATCGCGTGTAACGTGCTGGACGACTAGAAACGCCTATAAATACCACCCTTGACCTCCAAAACATCATAATAACAACCCTAGCCGTCCCATAACATAACCCAACACCCAAACACCCTCTGGAACTCGTTTTTGCACCTAAACCATCATTTTCAAGCTTATTCCATCATCATCTCTTAATTTCAAGGTGTGTCCTTCAAACCCAAACCTTTAAATGATTATGTTTTGCTCCCTAAACGTCCAGACCTGACTTATAAAGGTTTTTGTCTTTGAAAATCCATTTAAAACCGTTTTTAAACAAACCTACACCTTTACATGCGTTATATGTGTTATATGTGTTAAAGGTAGGATTTTTAGGGTTGAATCATGGTTATTCTTGTGTTGTTTTGATGTTTATTGCTGTTATAAGTTAGTATGATGATGTCCTAGGAGTTTGAATGGTTTTGGTGGTGTATTATTGATACTTGATGTTTTGACCCGTTTGAAGGATTTTGGATGATTAAGGATGATATGAGGTGTGTTGTTGATTGTGTGATGTTAGGGTTTGCTCTAGGATGATGCTAGAACAGTAGGATGCTATCGGACAACGTGATTATGTGGTTAAATCTGAATATTTGCTATTTAGGGCAAGTTCTTGCATGTTGATGTGATGTTTACATGCTAAGTTGCCATTTTGGGAAAACGCTCGCATTCGGGACTGTTAGAATGATGAAAACTTAGGGGTTTTGCTTAGAATATGTTTGTTAATATGTTAGAATGATTATTGGGTGTTTTTACATGTTTCGGATCTGATTTGGAGTGTTCGGCGCGCGAATAACCACATCAGCTGCACTATAGGCGATTAGGGATCCTAATCGCCTATGTTATAGGCGATTGGAGGCCTACTTGCCTATATGGCAGCCTAATCGTGTATACAAGTGGCGATTGGGGGTCCAATTGCCTTTACTTCATGCGATTGTGATCCTAATCACTAGTTAAGCCCTGAATTGCATACCTTATGACCCTACTCGCCCCTAATACACACGAGTAGTCCTAATCGCCCATCCTTAGGGGCGATTAGCCCTTGTACTCGCCTGTTGACTAGCCCTAATCACATGTTGACTTTTCCTAATTGCTAGTTTGATTCCTAATCGCGTGTAATGCTGCTGTATGTGTATTTTAACATCCCGGAACATGATTTGACGCCTAGGAACATGATAGGAACCCCGGGATTCACCCAATGACTTAGTAACACGTATTCGGACCTGTTTATTCGTTAAACGGACATTATGCTAGACTAGGTGAACTGTTGCGCGTATTAAGTGTTTGATTGCATATGTGGCATGATGTCTTGTATTGTCTAACACATGAGATGTCGGGTCACCAATGGGATGTCGGGCCTTGCCTGGTACGGTCGGTTAAACGTTGGAACATCATTTCATATGCACACGGTTATGGTCTGGACTACTAGGGACTAATCAACCTACGGGTTGTTAGTCTAACACCTTATATGCTCGTCATGATAGGTCACCAGTATTAGGGGCCGTCTATTGAGCAGGTTTACTTATTGTAGTGCGAAGAGCAGCATCAGGTGAGTTTCACGGCCCCGTCTTATGCTTTACATTTTGGGGGAGACACATGCTTATACTTATTACATAAATTATCATGTTATGCTAGTGGTTGATTCATTTACATACTATACGATACGTAAAGTCCCGGGGAAACCATGAATATGCTGGATAGCATAACGGGGGAAATGTGGATAGATCTATTGGGATTGACAGACCCCACCCGTCGGCTGGGAGCCGGGCGGGTGCATATTGTCTCGGCCGTACGCTAAGTCATTTCGGGCAAAAATCATATATCGTTGTCTGTAATGGTTTCCGGTCGTAGTAGTATAACTCATGCGTCTAGCTAACGCTATTACTTCAGATTTAGTGATAACATGATGGCTTTCATTACTTTGAACATTTATTTAAAACCTGTGAACTCACCGGCATTATTTGCTGACGTTTTTAGCATGTTTGTCTCAGGTCATTGAGGTAGCAGCTTATCATAGGCGCACGGAGTCACACGGCGTCTAGGCTTCATATGCATTATCATATCTTTTCAGACTTACGTACTTTTTACTTTTTGGGTTGTAATAAAAGTTACGCTTCCGCAGCGAATGGATTTATGAAAGTTTGATGGTTGTTTATTTCATTTTACGTATCATATAGCGTCGTTTATTGTGACCGTTGACTTAGATCCTGGTTTGTCATGCGCCTCGCGGTAAAACCCCGCACGTGGAATTTGAGGGTGTGACAATTTGTCATTGACCATACACGGACAACTCATGTTCAAAGGTCCACAAGGACCGTGAATCATAAATTCACGTACAAGTTCATACAATTCTAGCTCTTCATCTTTATTCGGTATCTCTGCTGAAATGAACTTGTCAATATGGTCAACTGTTGGAAGCTTATAACCAGCGGCCATAAACAAACAGATGTGTGCGTGTGGTAATCCACGTTTTTGAAACTCAACCGTGTATACAACTGCAAAGTATTGGGAGCAAACAAAAGAAAATATTAGAAAGGTTATAAAAAAAATAATGTCGTAATAAAAATAACTTCATGTGTTCGTACCAGCTTCAACAGTCCCAAATAAGTGTTTATCTTTCATGTCTTTAATGATGGAATCAAGTTTAATCTTAAACAACCTGCATAAAATGCCTGGCCTATCTTCTGGTTTAAGAGTGGTATCTTGAAGATATCTTCTCATCTCTGGCCATTTAGGATTACAAGTAATTGTAATAAAATAGTCAGGGTATCCGTACGACTTAGATATTGCCATTGCATCTAGATAATTTTGCATCATATATCTAGCGCCACTTGTAAAGGAAGATGGAATAATAACTCGTTGACCCATGGTTGATGTTTCTGTTTGTCCTTCTTCTCTTTGTTTGCTTAGGACATTATGCTTCTCACTCCTAAGAACGGTTTGCTTACCCTTAATGTAATTTAGTCTTTCCGTTTCAATCATTGTATACGAATCAACTATAAATTGATGCAAAAGCCTTCGTGCATTAAGAATTAGTGAGAATTCATTACTCCTATCTTGAATCCTATAAGCAAAAAACTCCCTCATTGTTACACTTTCATGGTTTTTGTTTTGTTTTTTTTTTGTTTGAAGATGAGCCCCCATCTGATAAGACAACATTTTTTGACGGTCATCTTTTTTGTTTTTTGAACTTGAAGATGAGCTTTCATTTGGTAAGGGAACATTTTTGTGAAGGATGTCAATTCTATATCCATCGTCACCATAAGGAAGCAACAATGGATACTGAAGAGCAAGATACGAAGGATGTAACAACTTATTCAATCGGCCCTTTGTTTCATTAAAAATCATTTGGCCCAATGCCATCACTATATTCGAACGGTTTACATCCCCTGGTTTTGGTACGTTAGTGGGCCTTGATAACTTTGGTTGTATTATAACAAAAAAATTGGGCTAACAATTTAAGCTGATAGTTATGAATTTGTTTTCTAATTAGATACTAATACTAAAAAAATAAAAACTCACCATTAGGGTAAATGACTACATCAACCAAATCAGTTGTTTTATATAATAAACATAATAGCAAACGGAATCAAACATACTTATCAATCAACTAAACGCATTTATTAAATATTACCATCGTTATGAAACTTAATAAAAACAGTAAACCATATCCTGGTAGAAATAGGAAATACCAAAGTAGAAATTGTTCAAATTTATTTAAAAAACAAAAGATAAAGCAATAAAACTGGTAGACCATCAGCATAGCAAACAAATCCTCTTCATTTGGCTTTAGCAAGACGGATAACTCAACGGACTTTTAAGTTACTCCATAGTACCACCACTTCCAATCTTAGTTGAAGGAATTGGTGTGCTTTCATCATCAGAAATTGCGTCAATAAGTTTACGCTTAACCATTTGATACTTGGAACTGATAGAACATTGTTCTCCTTCAACAGAAACTTTCTTATCAACAAAGTTATCAGCAATGGAAATTGGCGTTTCATTATCGCCTGTGTCTGATTCCTAAAGATAAAATACTTATAAACATATGTGAAAAATGCAGCAGTGATTGTGTATGAATAAAAAATGAGTAAAATTTGTTAATATGAATTTAAGCGTGTGTGAAAATGGTACCTTGGAAACAGAAATAACATTAGACGGCATTGCTAGGAGAGATGTGTGAAGTGATTCTGATTCAGCAGGCTTTAACAACAAATATGAAAAAAATTTGTAATGTAATAATGTCTTACATCCATAAAAGTTGATAATTTATAGCAAATAGAGTTCGATTATGTACCTGTCCTACGTAAAACTTCTTCTTAAGCTCCGAGATAATTGTTGGATCATCACTTATCTTAGTTACACCATAATCATCATATTTGTTGTTTAAATTGAAGCCGGACACAAAGATCTTAAAAGCAAGCTCTCTGTCTAACAAAGTCTTAATCTCTTCAGGATATTCAACTGTATCACCAACCTATTTAAAAGGAATAAAAAAATATATAAATATTAGACAACCATAATTAAAGAATTATTAAAAATAAAACTGTAGGTAAAAGTTAGTTATAAATATGGAATACCGTATTCAAATCAAGCAATTCAGAAGCAGTTTTACTAATAAGTTGTGCAACGTCACGATGAAACAACGTAAGAGATACTGCACCATTAAGATCTTGTACACGAACCTGAATTTTAAATCTAGAAAAAAAATAAAAAACATAAAAAAAAAATTGATAACTAAATTTTTGTAATTAAACATGATTTATGTATATTAAAATTTATTTTACACATATATCCGACCTTGGTGTAGGCTCAACTTGTTTGGCAATACAATTAACATTAAAACACTCGTAAACCATTTCTTCCTCAAAATCTGAACTTCCTTCACCAACCTGTTTGATTACATAATCAATATTACATTTTTTGGTGCATTTGGGGCATCCCATGTAGTACCAGCCAAATTCGGTAAGCAGGTCTTTAATAGTACCCAATAACACCAGAGCCTGCTCCTGTATGTATATTATAATTAGTTACCGAAAGAAGATAGTCTATGGTATACATTGGGTATTTATATTAAATAAATCTAATTTTTTAGTAACGTTAATTTTTTTATATTTAATTGTAAACAACGTATTTAACTATGAACATTATACTTACCTCTTGAATCTTACAAATGTCACCAATGTTACTAAAAGGAGTGTTATGGACAAATTCATCTTCATCAGAAAAGAACATAGAGGTTCCATATGGTTGATGACACGAGGAAGGATTATCGGCGATTTTCTTACCCAACCTGAGAAAAATAATTTGATTTACACAATATAAATTTATTAATACACGTTTAAAGATCTTGTAATTCGTATTGAAAAACATAATAGTACCTACCCTTTTTGTACCGGTTTATATCTTCAATATCTTCGTTGATGAACAGTCAACTAACTCGATCTCCAAAAGAGTTAGAAACATACGGTTTTCCTATATATAACAAATATTAGTAAAAAAAAATTCTAAACAATAATAATAAGAAACTTTAAAAGTTAAAATATAATTTATATTGACAAATATAATCTAGCTATAAATATTAATATAATATAAATATTTAATAAGATTATACAACCATTATAAAACTTCAAACGGCCAAACTGGAGTATTATTATAAATTTTTTCCCCGTTTGATGAGTTGCAACATATTTAGACATCTCCATGGCATAACTATCCCACAACGTTACATAGATGCTCAAACCCCTTCAAAAAGTTAAAATTATTTTAGTATAAAAAAACAATTTATATAACTACGAAATTTGGAGTTTGTAAAAAAATGCAAAAAAAATAAATAAATAAATAAACAATACATACTCGATATCTTGGATTTCCATTGTTAACCTCTTCTTATCAGAGACAACCTTTTTATCTTTATCATCATTGTTGAAGAACTTGTTAACATGTCCTATAACATCTAAAATTAAATATAAAAGAAACATTAATGAAACATAAAACCAAACAATATTATTATAGTTTGTTTATAATGAAAAAAAGACTATATTGACGAAATATACCTATTGTAACATATTCATCAACCTCCCTATCCAGAATTCTTTGATAGGGCACAAAAGAGAACCCAAAATCTGGACCTTGGAAACCATCATATTCGGAAACTTGAGTATTCATATTCAAGCAGAGTTTGTTTGGATTTGGAGCATACTTGTATTTAGAAGAATTGACCCCAACTCCTGGATTTCTTATAATAAGAGAAGCATTTTCAGTCAAAAATCTCTCAAATCTAAAAAACAACCGCTTAAATACATTCGCTTGAATCCTGTCACCCTGTTAATTATAAAAAAATAAAAAAAAACACTTTAAATATGTATCTACATAATTGAGGTATTTTAATGTACGAATATAAGCAAATTTGTATTTGAAAAATATTAAATAGCTTAAAAAAATTAATGAAATTGCAAAATAAGAGGCTATAATCAAAACGTGTATTTGAGTTTTACATTTTCATCATATAGGATCATTTCAATTGAGTAGACATCATTAGGATTGCGACGATCGGGTTGACGCCAAACCCGAATAATCTTTAGCTTTAATGCCACACCGTTTCGGTTGACATGGATTTGGTTAACCGTGGTAAACTCATTTGCATCTACGGCAGCCATTGATCTTTGTAAACTGGGAAAAAAATGTTAAATTCAAGTTAATACTTCAATAATACAAACTGTTGACAGCATAATAATATTGAAACTTATATTATAGTTCGGAAAAAAAAATCGAATGTATGGTAGCATAAATGTTTGGATTGATTAATCAGAATGTATGCAAAACATCAATGTAATCTATTGGTTAATAACAAATCGAAAAAAATAATGATTATGTATTTAAAGATGAGAAACAAAAATTAACCTAAGAATATATGTATGCGATTACTCAAAGTGCAATCAACGTCTCTTAGGATAATCGTATGTGCATTGCTTTGACGTGTTTATATAGCTATTCAATCGATAAGGAATGGATGAAATAGTGGAGTGAAATTAGCATTAGCATTAACATATTGTTATAATTGGGATTTACAGTTATGAAATATATTTGCAATACTTTCACCTATGGAGTAGAATTAGGACATCAAATTCGTCTTAACATGTATGAAATTGGACCGCCATAATTGAAACATGCATTACATAGTTTTAGATTGTGTTCATTTTCAAAATGAAACATAAAATGCATATACAAAATTGTTTGTATGTTTGATCGAAAAATCCAAATGTTATTGTAGATAATCATGGAATATAATTATGATTTTAATGTATATTTTTTGACAGTCAATTCGTCTTTAATGACTTTGTTTACATATTTATAACGAAGAATAAACGTATATAATGAAGTCAAAGTCAATACACATATTGACTTTCCTTATACATTATGCATTTTGAATCAATTTATAATCAATGGTCTAATTACATTTGATGCATATAAATTTGTTTACATATTTATAACGAAGAATCTATTAATATATATAAAAGAATTGAACATTGCTGACGTGGCATGCAATGGTGCCTTCAACCTCTCCATGAAACTGCCACGTGGCATCATAATTGAAATATTTTAGTGTTTTTGAATTATTTTCTTTTTTAATTAAATTGAGTTATTTTAGGAAAAAATAATTTAAAAATAAATTTAAAATTTTCTCTCTCATGTTTCCTCCCATAATTTTTAAACGTTTATATCTTTTATATACGAGATTTTTTAAAGAAAAAAATTACACCAAATTAACGAGCGTTTTATTATCTTTCCAACGAGTACCATAAGGCTATATAAAAATCGGAGAAAAAATCGACTATTTTTTGTGGGGTTTCGTTCATATAGGAAAAAAACACACAAAGTGTTCATGTTATTCATTAATCATGTTTTTTCTTTTAAACCAGGTTCTTATCTACGATGTTGAAAATCAACCCAATCGCCATGTTATCATTGGAATTTTACTAGGTATACTTCATCAAGAGAGGCTATGAGAAAAAATCGCGCAACACTGCAACACATGATGTCACCTTATAGCAAGGTTATTTTTTTTATTTATTTAATTACAAGAGTAATAATTATTACTATTAGTATTAGTATTATTAGAATGGTTATATTTTTCAACCCCGGGACGCTCTCGGGATGACTTGATAGTTGCTGACGTGGCGTTCAATGGTGGTCTCAACCATCTCTTGATTATGCCACGTGGCATAATGAGATGCAATGGTTACAACTTCCAACTTAAGTGTTTGTTTAGTTGATTAGGTTAGGAATTATAAGAGCCATTAGAATGTGAGAAATTAAAGAGATGTGATGAGTTTTTGAATAGTTGTAGCTTACATAAGTGATTCTTTAGATGATTACTGATTAGGTTTTAGATTAAGGAATATGAGTTATTACTGATTAGAACACTATGAACATGCAATGATTGAGAGATTTTGTGGTTAGTTAACTTGAGCCATTTGCAATAGGTTATCACGTAAAATAAGATTTTTCAACCCGGGACCCTCCCGGGGTAATCAGCTAGTAAACGTATATAAGGAATACAAAGTCAATACACATATTGACCATCATTAAATGTTAGTCAATTGTATAATTACATGTTTTCCATATAAAGGAATAACAAACATTTAAATTAGGAAGTCAATTTCAATGCCCATTAATACCAAAATGGCGAAAACTTTTAACAAATCAATGTAAAATTTGAAATTAAGAAGACAATCAAATTCGACCTTAAATTGAGTGAGTTTTATAAGGAAGGTGAATTGAAATACGTTAATGTTCAAAAACTTTGAGTTATAACAAATTCAAAGTCAAACCTATAAGTAATAAGGTAGTAAAATTCAAATTAAATTGAATCAATTTAAAGTTAATGTCATTTGTTTATAAGGAAGTCAATGTAAAATGACATATGATTAACGTATTTCAGTTTCAATGCCCATTAAATACACATGACTAAAATTATAGAAAATTCAATGTAAAATGTGAAATTAATAAGACAATCAAACTCTGAGCTTATATTGCATGAATTATATAAGGAAGGTAAATTGAAATACGTTAATCTTCAAAATCGAAAATGATAACAAATTCAATGTCAAACCTATAATTAATAACGTAGTAAAAGCCAAATTCAATTCACATTAATATATTCAAATATAAAAAAGGAAGTCAATTGTCACAATAAATGTATAATTGACGAATTTATTGAAAATGTTTACAATGGAATTAACAATAAATACATTGAACTCGCATTAACCAAATAAATCAATAACTTCTTGTGTGTCAATCTGGGTAACAAACAGCCTACGTTGGTTTGAACACCATTTAGATAACAAAAACCTGTTCATGGATTTCGGCAACGTCTGGATGAACACGTAAAAAACAACATTAGAAAAAGGAATAATCTTTTTGATTTAAAAAAACTAGAAAGATTCATACCAAAACTCGTGAGGAAGGGTCATGAATAACCTTGAAGAATTTGTCACCCTTGTGATAAGCCATAGTCAAGTTCTTTGTCCTAATGGAAACCTGTTATTAAAATGCAAAACAAACATATGTTAAATTAACCATAATCTCAAGACAATGCTTTTTAATTTTTCCAGAAAAAACAATTGTTAACCATTTCAATAATTTGATATATAATAAACAGTTATGTATACTTATTGTCCAAGTCAGAAACTAAATATCAATTTCAACATATTGGCCAAAAGCGAATGATTAAACTTGATCGTAATCATTTACGCATACAAGAATTATTAAAAAGCTTTTCGACTTTGATTGATAAATACATAAAACGTTGGTTAATAAAAAAACGTTTTTATCATTACAAATCCAAATGTATTTTGTATAACTGATGTAATATGATAAATCAAAGATGAGATGGACAACATACCTTGGAAAAAGAACAATGAGGAAGGAATGAGGAACAATGTTTTAAGCTAGAAAGGATGAACAATGTTTTAGTCTAGGAAGGAGGAAGAATGTTTTAGGCTAGAAAGGGATGGTAAATGGAGAAAACAAAAAGAAAAGGAGGTTTATATACTACAATTCATGGAGCCCCATTTGTGATTTGGATCCTAGGAGACCCTCTCAAAAGCTAGGATTCAACCCTAGTGTATTGATTTATTATATAGATAGATTATAGTATTAAGCATATTCTTAGGCATAATAGTTAATATAGATTGATTACATTCCATATTTATGGGACATCATTGTATTTTAAATTGTAATCTCAATCAATGGAATAATCATTCAGAAAATTATTATCACTCTAATATGGTATCATAACCTCCGATCCTATTTTTCCTCTTCTCCTTCAACCTTGCGCCGCCACATCATTCTGCCGCCGGCCGCCCACCTTCCGCCTCCCCTCTGCCCCTCTTCTGTCCCTCCGGCTACCTCTTTTACTACCATGGACGCCACCCTTCACCCCGCAATGGCTGTCACAAACATCAAGAATATTATCCCTTTTATTCTTGAAGATGAATCCTCACTCTTCACCACCTGGACCGCTCTCTTTGAAGTCCACTGCCGTGCTTATCAGGTGTACGAACACCTGCTGCCCCGCGTACCAGCACCCGCTCCACCTGCTTCCTCATCCGTCGAAGACACAGCCAAGGCCCTCGCTGTCCAGGTTGCGGCTGATGCCCTCTGGTCCCGCCTAGACGCACTCGTTTTGCAGTGGATCTATTGCATCATCTCAAAACCTCTTCTCCATATCATACTGGTTCCTGGACAGACCGCTTACGAAGCCTGGCTCGCAATCACAAACCACTTCAACGACAACAAGAGTGCTCGTCAGATTCTCCTACAGCAACAATTCTCAAACATACACCTTGAATCGTTTCCGAACATGGCTGCCTATTGCCAACATGCCAAACACCTTGCCGATCAATTGAACGGTGTAGGTTCCCGGTTGATAATCAGCGTTTGGTCTCGCAACTCCTAGCCGGCCTAACCGAAGCATATGAAAGCATCTCCACGGTAGTACAGAATCGTGACCCATTACCAAATTTCAGTGAATGTCGATCCCGTCTCACTATGGCTGAATCCACGAAGAAATCCGTCTATGCCAGGGTAGCGGCCTCTTCGGCCACCGCACTTGCTGCAACCACCGCCTCACAACCTTATGCCTCCGCCTCCTCGTCTGCTCGCAGTCGCGGAAACGGCAAACCCAGAAACCGGGGACGGGGAACCAGCCGCGGTGGTCGCTCCAACAACAACCACCCTCAACACCCTTACATTGTGTTCCCAAACTTGTGGACGGCAAGCCAATGGAGTTCGCTGATGCAAAACAGCCCACAATCTGGCACCGCACCATGCCCTTACCCGTCCGCTCCTCGGCTGGAATTTTGGGTGCGGCCCCGGCTCAGGCATACACTGCCACTCTTTCTCCTACTGATATCCAGCAGGCCTTGTATGCTCGGTCACTAAGCCAACCGGATCCAAATGGTGTTATGGATACTGGGGCTTCTAGCCATATGAAAACGCCTCAAGGTACGATCTCCCCGTCTTCTTTTAATACTTGCACTACTAAATTTATTGTAGTCGGAAATGGTATGACCATTCCTGTGATTGGCCAAGGCAACCTAACCCTACCACCCCCCTTCCTATCATTTAAATTAAAAACGTCCTATTTGCCCCAAATCTTGTCAAAAACCTTATTTCTGTCCGCAAACTTACTACTGATAATTTATTGTCCATAGAATTTGACCCTTTCGGTTTTACTATGAAGGATTTCAAAACCAAGGCGCACCTCCTACGATGCAATAGCTCGGGCGACCTATACCCACTGACTGCTCCTCTCCCGCTCAAAACCACCTCTACAGCTTTTGTGGCTGCCACTCAAGATCGTTGGCATCAACGCCTTAGGCACCCGGGCTTCTCAACTTTGCCTAAACTTAAACCAAGTCAACAATTCAAACAAGTAAAACTAAAGAGAAAAGGTGACATGCCATGATTAGGGTTGTGACATTATGAAATGACGCGTAAACGCGCTCTAATTAGGGGTGTGGCATTCTGACCAAACACGAAAATATGACATGAACCAAATACAAAATTTCAGGGTTTGAATTTCATTTAAACGGGGCCAGTTCAAATCATTTCGGATCAAACACATTTAGCTAACCTTTCTTTAAAAAATAAATATATTTTATTGTCATGTCATAAGCTAAAATGATTTGGTATCTTATATGCCAAAACTAAAAAGCTAAAAAGATAAATAAGCATCACACATTTCATAATTTAAATATGATTATTTTATGTACATTTTTATTCTTGGTTGTAAGTTTATAATATTAGAGAACTTAATATTTTATAAATAAGTGAATCGATAATCGATAAATATATAAAAGTTTCAGACTACATGTGTTTTGTTAGTGTAAAAAAAAAAAAAAAAAAAAAAAAAAAAAAACCCTCATGTTGTGTTTAGGTCCACATAAATAACATGATATTCAGGTTCGTGATTTGTCCGGGTCGTGTGAGGTTAGACCCACCAGCCACCACCTTGTAAACACAATTTTGACATCCCTAGTAAAAATTTGCTTGGATGAACCCCTCAAGCATAATCCGGCGACTGGTAGCTATTGCTAATTTATCAATGGTATTACCATCAGGTTTTTCTTCACATCATCACTCATTGAGTTTTATTCCTATAAAATAATGAATGAATGAAACTCTACATAAGAGTATCTCATATTTATACAGAATCTATCTATATAATAAATCAATACACTAGGGTTGAATCCTAGCATTTGAGAGGGTCTCCTTGGATCCAAGTTAAAAATGGAGCTCCAATAGTGGTAGTATAAAAACCTCTTTTTCATTTCATTTTCTCCATTTACCATCCATTCCAATTTACCTAAAACATTCTTCCTCCTTCCTTCCTCATTTTTCTTTGCCATAATTTTTCCAAGGTATGTTGTCCATCTCATCTTTAATTTATCATTAGACTACAACAATTCTTCTACAAAATACATTCGGAATATTCTAAGTTAAAAACGTTTTTCCATTATCAAGCGTATTTGTATTTATCAATCAAAGTCGATAGCTTTTTAATAATTGTTGGATGCGTAAATTATTACGATCAATTGATATGGCAGATTACGATCAATTGTTATGGCCGTCTGTCCAATGAGTAAAAAATCATAACAAATTGCGAGTATAGACAAACATATTTGATCGTAATACAATTGTTTTTCTTGAAAAATCTAAAATTTTTGTGTTAAGTTTATGGTTAATTTAACATATATTCGTTTTGTATTTGAAAGACAGGAATCCATTAGAAGAAAGAACTCGACAATGGCTTATCACAAGGGTGACACATTCTTCAAGGTTATTCATGACCCTTCCGCACGAGTTTTGGTATGAATCTTTATATTTTTTTTAAATAAAATTAATTATTCCTTTTTTAATGTTTTTTACGTCTTCATCCAGACATTGCCGAAATCCATGAACATGTTTTTGTTATCTAAACATATACACAACAACAACATTAAAGTTTCAACATACCATGGTCAATCTTGGTTTGTTCTGTTAGAATTTATGGTGCATGTAGAAGTTCATTCTCAAGTCGCTAGGTTTGTTTTCTGCATTTTCAACATCTACGGGTATGTTTGGCAAGGAGCTTTTAAGAGCTTTTAGGAGCTTCAAGCTTCAAGCTTTTAAGAAAAAGCTCCTACTTAATAAAAAGTCTTGTTTAGTTGAAGGGGCTAGAAGCTTTTAGGTTAGAGAAAAAGCTCTACAGTGAAAAGCTACTAGTAGTAGCTTTTAAGAAAAAGCTCTACTAGCTACAAGCTTTTAAGTAGTAAATGACACAAATACCCATTCTATTTTAAAAATAAAATAAAAACCTTCTTTACAATCTTTTAATTATGACCATTTTGGTCATTTTATACATTTTATTAAAAGCTCCAGCTACTCTGCCAAACATCAAAATATATTTAAAAAGCTTGCAGCTAACAGCTTCCAACTACCAGCTTGCAGCTTCTAGCTACCAGCCTCCAGCTAGTTTTGCCAAACATACCCTACGTTTTCAATTTTCTTAATTTATATTGTTTTACCTCTTATATATATTTTGTATTTTTAATTGTTTTATTAAGGTTTACTGTCATTGGATGGGATGACTTGCTTGAATCAGAAGATATTTCTGTTGGTGACTATTGCGTGTTCAAATGGTGTTCAGCCAACGTAGGCTGTTTGTTACCAAGGTTGACACACAAGAAATTATTAATATATGAATTTAATTCGTGTTGAATGTATTTATTGTTTATTCCATTATGAACATTTTCAATAAATTCGTTAATTATACATTGACTTGAGACAATTGACTTCCTTTTATACTTATTTTAATTTTAATTTAACTTTCCTGTCTTATTAATTTCAAATTGTACTTTAACTTGGTTATAAAATTCGAATTTGGACATTAATGTGAATTGAATGTGACTTCCTTATAAACATTTTGACTTTCTTATAAATATTTTGACTTCCTTATATAATTATATGACATTAACTTTAAATTGATTCAATTTAATTAGAAATTTACTGTCTTATTAATTATAGGTTTGACTATAAATTTAATTTGAATTTAACGTATTTCAAATTTACATTCCTTATAAAATTCACAAAATTTAATGTCGAATTTGACTGGCTTATTAATTTCATATTTTACATTTAGTTGTATATAATTTTCGCCATTTAGACATTAATGTGCATTTATTTTTACTTCCTTATAAATGTTTATTATTCCTAATTGATATGTAACTAACTTTATACGGAAAACATGTAAGTATACAAATTATATTGTAAATTGATTCAAATTACTTTTTAATTGGTTGACTTATTTATTTCAAAACTTGAATTTGAATTGGTTATAAGTTTCGATTATATACATTAAAAAGTACATTTAATTTTACTTCCTTATATGAGGATACCATTTGATTTTGAACATTGAATTCGTAATCAATTACATTGACTTGTTTTATAAATTCAATTAGTATTCTTATATAAATTCAATTGTTATGGCAGATTACGATCAATTGTTATGGCCGTCTGTCCAATGAGTAAAAACTCATAACAAATTGCGAGTATAGACAAACATATTTGATCGTAATACAATTGTTTTTCTTGAAAAATCTAAAATTTTTGTGTTAAGTTTATGGTTAATTTAACATATATTCGTTTTGTATTTGAAAGACAGGAATCCATTAGAAGAAAGAACTCGACAATGGCTTATCACAAGGGTGACACATTCTTCAAGGTTATTCATGACCCTTCCGCACGAGTTTTGGTATGAATCTTTATATTTTTTTTTAAATAAAATTAATTATTCCTTTTTTAATGTTGTTTTTTACGTCTTCATCCAGACATTGCCGAAATCCATGAACATGTTTTTGTTATCTAAACACATACACAACAACAACATTAAAGTTTCAACATACCATGGTCAATCTTGGTTTGTTCTGTTAGAATTTATGGTGCATGTAGAAGTTCATTCTCAAGTCGCTAGGTTTGTTTTCTGCATTTTCAACATCTACGTTTTCAATTTTCTTAATTTATATTGTTTTACCTCTTATATATATTTTGTATTTTTAATTGTTTTATTAAGGTTTACTGTCATTGGATGGGATGACTTGCTTGAATCAAAAGATATTTCTGTTGGTGACTATTGCGTGTTCAAATGGTGTTCAGCCAACGTAGGCTGTTTGTTACCAAGGTTGACACACAAGAAATTATTAATATATGAATTTAATTCGTGTTGAATGTATTTATTGTTTATTCCATTATGAACATTTTCAATAAATTCGTTAATTATACATTGACTTGAGACAATTGACTTCCTTTTATACTTATTTTAATTTTAATTTAACTTTCCTGTCTTATTAATTTCAAATTGTACTTTAACTTGGTTATAAAATTCGAATTTGGACATTAATGTGAATTGAATGTGACTTCCTTATAAACATTTTGACTTTCTGTTAGGACAAAGAGGATTGGTGAAACCACTTTTGGAAACCTTAGTCTAATTCACTTCTGTCATTTTGGCTAAGTATAGAACTACTGAAAAGAAAACAAAGAACTGCTGAAGAGAAGATAAGAGAAGTGCTGAAGAAGAAACTTCATCAGAAGTTCTGAAGTCCAAACCAGACAAGTTCACTTCAGAAGTACTGAAGACAAACTACTCTTCAGTAGTTTGTCATTCATCAGCACTTAGCATCAGATATTTTCCACCGCCTTTTGCATCAGTAGTTTATTGTTTATTATTACTTTTAGCTGTATTTGTTAGTTTCAATGTTGCAACTTGTGCAACTTGTTTCTGTTGTTTCTGTACTTGCTTTTTGGCAAGATACATGTATGTAAACGTCTATAAATAGGAGGCTTCAACCTTCTATTTTAGACATTGATTTTAATAGAAAAATCCTTCAAACACTATCACTGTTCTATTCCATTTCAGTATTTATTGTGAATCTGTCTAAGTATCTAATTCTCATTTACTGCTTGGATTCATAATAAATACTTGTCATTTATTTAGTTTCAATCATCAAGGGGGAGTAATAACTCTTCCTTAGTATAAAAAGTGTTGCTTTAACTTATACATTCCGCTGTGCTTATAATCTGATTTACAAGGGCTTGCTAAACACTTAAGTGTCAAGATAGCAAGTTCTTACTTAGCAAAAAGAGCAAAACTGATCCAACACTTTCTTATAAATATTTTGACTTCCTTATATAATTATATGACATTAACTTTAAATTGATTCAATTTAATTAGAAATTTACTGCCTTATTAATTATAGGTTTGACTATAAATTTAATTTGAATTTAACGTATTTCAAATTTACATTCCTTATAAAATTCACAAAATTTAATGTCGAATTTGTCTGGCTTATTAATTTCATATTTTACATTTAGTTGTTTATAATTTTCGCCATTTAGACATTAATGTGCATTTATTTTTACTTCCTTATAAATGTTTATTATTCCTAATTGATATGTAACTAACTTTATACGGAAAACATGTAAGTATACAAATTATATTGTAAATTGATTCAAATTACTTTTTAATTGGTTGACTTATTTATTTCAAAACTTGACTTTGAATTGGTTATAGTTTCGATTATATACATTAAAAAGTACATTTAATTTTACTTCCTTATATGAATACGAATTGAATATCTAGCTACATATTCGAATTTTTTCATTAATGTATATTTTGACTTCTTTATTATTATGGCTCGACATTTATAAATAATATATAAGAATACTAATTGAATTTATAAAACAAGTCAATGTAATTGATTACGAATTCAATGTTCAAAATCAAATGGTATCCTCATTTATGAAGTAAATGTAATTAAACCATTGATTATAAATTGATTAAAGAAACTTTAACGTTTTACTGCCTTATTTATTTTAAAATTTGACTTTTAACTGTATATAAGTTTCTATTTTTTGACATTAATACATATTTTTGAATTTAATATGTATTAATGACAATATTCATCGGTTTTGTCATTAATGTATTTACATATTTGGTGGTTTTGTTATTAATACATATTATTGAATTTAATATGTATTTACTGTTTATAAGTTTCTTTTTTTAACATTAATACATATTTTTGAATTTAATATGTATTAATGACAAGATTCGGTGGTTTTCTCATTAATGTATATATTGACTTCGTTTCAAAAATGAGCCGACATTTATAATTTACAATACCATAATTATCTACAATACCATTTTAATGTTTCAATTTAATATACAAACAATTTTGTATATGCATTTTATATTCAATTTGAAAATGAACTAAGTCTAAAACTATGTAATGAATCTTATCTCCTAATTATACTAATAGTTATTGCGGTCCAATTTCATACATAAAAAGGCGAAATTATATATCCTAATTATACTCCATAGGTGAAAGTATTGCAAATAAAATGCAAAACTTTAAATCCCAATTTATAATAATATGCTAATGATAATGCTAATTTCACTCCACCATTTCATCCATTCCTTAATGGATTGAATAGCTATATAAACACGTAAAAATCAATGCACATACGATTATCCTATGACACGTTTCTTGCACTTTGATTAATCGCATACATATATTCTTAGGTTATTTTCTGTTCCTCATCTTTAAATACATAAACATTATTTTTTTCGATTTCTTATGAATCAATAGATTAAATTGATGTATTGCATACATTCTGGTCAATCAATCCATACATGTACGCTGCCATACATTCGAAAAATATGATAAATGTAATATAAGTTTCAATATTATTATGCTGTCTACAGTTTGTATCATTGAAGTATTAACTTGAATTTAACTTTTTTTTAACAGTTACAAAGATCAATGGTTGCCGTAGATGCAAATGAGTTTACCATGGTTAACCAAATTCATGTCAACCGAAATGGTGTAGCTTTAAAGCTAAAGATTATTCGGGTTTGGTGTCAACCCGATCGTCGCAATCCTAATGATGTCTACGCAATTGAAATGATCCTATGTGACGAAAATGTAAATCTCAACTACACGTTTTGATTAGAGCCTCTTATTCGGCAATTTCATTATTTACTTTACGCTATTTTTTATTTTTCAATATTAAATTTGCTTATATTCGTACATTAAAATACATCAATTATTTAGATACATATTTATAGTGTTTTTTTATAATTAACAGGGTGACAGGATTCAAGCGAATGTATTTAAGCGGTTGTTTTTTATATTTGAGAGATTTTTGATTGAAAATGCTTCTCTTATTATAAGAAATCCAGGAGTTTGGCTCAATTCTTCTAAATACAAGTATGCTCCAAACCCAAACAAACTGTGCTTGAATATGAATACTCAAGTTTCCGAATATGCTGGTTTCCAAGGTCCAGATTTTGGGTTCTCTTTTGTGCCCTATCAAAGAATTCTGGATAGGGAGGTTGATGAATATGTTACAATAGGTATATTACGTCAATATAGTCTTTTTTTCATTACAACCAAACCATATTAATATTGTTTTGTTTTATGTTACAATAATGTTTCTTTTATATTTGATTTTAGATGTTATAAGACATGTTAACAAGTTCTTCAGCAATGATGATAAAGATAAAAAGGTTGTCGCTGATAAGAAGAGGTTAACAATGGAAATCCAAGATATCGAGTATGTATTGTTTTTTTTTTTTTTGAATTTTTTTTAGAAACTGAGAATGACGTAGGTATATAAATTGTTTTTTTTTATACTAAAATAATTTTACCTTTTTGAAGGGGTTTGAGCATCTATGTAACGTTGTGGGATAGTTATGCCATGGAGATGTCTAAATATGTTGCAACTCATCAAATGGAGCAGGAATTTATAATAATACTGCCGTTTGGCCGTTTGAAGTTTTATAATGGTTGTGTAATCTTATTAAATATTTATATTTATATTTATAGCTAGATTATATTTGGCAATATAAATTATATTTTAACTTCTAAAGTTTCTTCTTCTTATTATTATTTAGAATTTTTTATCCTAATATTTGTTTTATATAGGAAAACCGTATGTTTCTAACTCTTTTGGAGATCTAGTTGGTCGACTGTTCATCAATGGAGATATTGAAGATATAAACCGGTATAAAAAAGGGTAGGTACTATTATGTTTTTCAATACGAATTACAAAATCTTAAACGAGTATTGCTAATTATATAATGTGTATATCAAATTATTTTTATCTGGTTGGGTAAGAAGATTGTCGATAATCCTTCCTCGTGTCATCGACCATATGGAACCTCTATGTTCTGTTCTGATGAAGATGAATTTGTCCATAACACTCCTTTTAGTAACATTGGTGACATTTGTGAGATTCAAGAGGTAAGTATAATGTTCATACTTAAATACGATGTTTATAATTAACTATAAAAATATTAACATTATCGTCAAAAGTTTGATTTATTTACTACAAATCCCCATTGTATAACATAGACTATCTTCTTTCGGTAACTAATTATAATATTTCTTCAGGAGCAGGCTCTGGTATTATTGGGTACTATTAAAGACCTGTTTACCGAATTTGGCTGGTACTACATGGGATGTCCCAAATGCACCAAAAATGTAGTATTGATTATGTAATCAAACAGGTTGGTGAACGTAGGACAGGTACATAATCGAACTCTATTTGCTATAAAAAACAACTTTTATGTACGTAAGACATTTTTACATTACAATGATTTTCATATTTGTTGTTATAGCCTGCTGAATTAGAATCACTTTACACATCTCTCCTAGCAATGCCGTCTAATGTTATTTCTGTTTCCAAGGTACCATTTTCACACACGCTTAAATTCGTATTAATAAATTTTACTCATTTTTTATTCATACACAATCACGGCTACATTGGCCACATATGTTTATAAATATTTTATCTTTAGGAATCAGACACAGGCGATAATGAAACGCCAATTTCCATTGCTGATAACTTTGTTGATAAGAAGTTTATGCTAAAGGAGAACAATGTTCTATCAGTTCCAAGTATCAAATGGTTAAGCGTAAACTGATTGACGCAATTTCTGATGATGAAAGTACACCAATTCCTTCAACTAAGATTGGAAGTGGTGGTAGTATGGAGTAACATAAAAGTCCGTTGAGTCCTCCATCTTGCTAAAGCCAAATGAAGAGGATTAGTTTGCTATGCTGACGGTCTACGAGTTTTATTGCTTTATGTTTTGTTTTTTAAATAAATTTGAACAATTTCTACTTTGTTATTTCCTATTTCTACCATGATATGGTTTACTGTTTTTATTATGTTTCATAACGATGGTAATATTTAATAAATGTCTTTGGTTGATTTATAAGTATGTTATCATCCATTTGCTATTATGTTTATTATATAATACAACTGATTTGGTTGATGTAGTCATCTATCCTAATGTTATTTTTTATTTTTTATAATTAATATCTGATTATAAAAAAATGTTATCAATCAACTTAATAAGTTACCTCTATTTTGTTGTTATAAAACAACCAAAGTTATCAAGACCCACTAAAATACCAAAACCAGGCCATCTAAGCCGTGGTTATTATGTTACGCATTGGGCCACCCGAATTGATGAAACAAAAGGCCCGATCCAAATTAGTTTATTAAATCTTATCATTAATGGTTTTTTAATTATACCCAACCACCCTATTATAATCATCAGATTCTCCAAAAGTCATTTTACCAATTTGTAAGTAAATTTTTCATCTTCTTCTTTATCAAATCATCATCTTATTGTTGTTCTTTTTATTTTTTTTACCATTAATCGATGTCTATGTTATTATAACTACGCAATTTCCATTATGCATGTACCATCAAATTCTTTCATTCAAAGTAGTAATCGTTTATCTTGATTTTTATTGTGAATATGTATTGACTAACAATTTATGTTTTTTAAATTTATCTAATAAACAATCAGTATTTACTGAATGTAGTTATCATTAAGAATTATGGAGATTGTATGGTTTGATAATTTACTATTAATTACGTTTGATGAGTTTGATCAATGTTTTATCTCAAATAATTGTTCTTGAATATATGTAATAATCGTTTGTATTAGTATGTTAATTTGGAAATATGTATAATATGGTAATTAATTTTTGTTTAGGAAACTATTAATCAGTTGATAAATAATATAAATATACATATTTAAACTGATATATAGGTGATATATATATCAGGTTGGCCATATATAGATTAGGTTCATGTTTATGTTCCTAAATCATATGAGACAATGTTATGATTTATATTATGTTTGTAATATGTTTTATAGTCTTTCCCATGTATTCATTATGTTTATATGGCTTTAACTAAATATATGACACAATGTTAGCATTTATATTGTGTTTATAATGGGTCATATAATCTATGCCATATATAGATAATGTTCATATAATGTTCCCGGCGCGCACTTCTTCGCATATTAGCATGTAAGTTTTTGGGTGATGGGTGATGATTTGTAGAAAATAATCCATATTCAATCTTATGATATTGGACCTGATTTTTTTTATTTTATTGTTTACGCTTACTCGATTTTATCATTTTGCCATAACAGACATTCGTTGTTATGTAGATTTGTTTGTTTTCAATACATGTGTAGTTGTATAGATATGTTGGTTTTAACCTTATGTTTCAATTTTAACTAAATGCAGCCTTTGCCATCCTACCTCCTAACTACCAAAAATGGTAACAACCTGTTCATTTTCTTTATTTTTAAATCTATTTTGTTGTCAACATACAATTTCTTGGTCACTTCATATCAACGCAACATTATCATTATTTATAGCTAATCGGTTTTCGTTATTATCATTATTTATAAGTTACCTAAATTATCCACTTTGACATTAAAACCAAAGTTATATATTAGTTTTAATATCCACTTCATATCAACACAACATTGAAACATGACATTTATATAAGAAAAAAATATCAGGCTAACCTTTATTCTTAAGACTTTACGTTGTGGACACTAAACTTGAATAATACAAGTCTTTGTTTAATATATTTTTTTTTTAATTTACTATGGTTTGCACCGTGGGTCCCCACGGGTCTCAAACCTAGTACATAGAATAAGAATACATGTATTTTTTAGATGCTCATCGAGTTAACTAATTCCCAGAGTTAAACATGTTTTCAAGATTTGTTTTTTTTTTTCTTTCTTTTTTTTTGATAAGAAAAATATCATTAACAAAAACTCAAAAGGTCCTCAAAGCTATAGAATTTTAGCGGAAACGTTTTTCTATTTGGTTTTACTTAGCCCTGCAGCCGGAGGGCTGCTCGGTTTTAATTATCGACTCTTAAAATGGCAAAGTGGTTGTCGGTACAAAAAATGTAGAGAGAATATGAAAGATGTTTTATTGTAATATTTTGATACATTCAAATGAGGAGATATCATTCTCTATAAATACATGAAGGAAATACATAAAATGGGAAGTGACTAATCTTTGGGCTAAAGACAAAGAGCTAGTCATGAGGGGCATAATGTAATGATGACTTTGACTATAATAGTAAGGTCCATTTTGACTATTTGACTAGTCAAATGGTCATAATCTCTAATACTCCCCCTCAAGTTGGAGCGTGTATGCCAATAACGCCCAACTTGCCAGGTAATATTTTTTTTCGAACACTCCTCTTCAAGTTGGAGTGTTTTTTAAAAGAATTGATTAAAAAAATCTACTTTTTTAAAAGAATTGATTAATAATAATAATAATAATAAATCTACTTTTTCAAAAGAATTGATTAAAAAATAATAATAATAAAAATGGGAGGATGTGACGGGCGAAAGTAAGATGGAGAAAATCGAAGACCAAGAAAAAGAAAAGTCAGGTTCAAATCTATGAGCCCGCAAGAAAAAAAAGTCGAGTTCCTTGAAATCGCGAGAAAAATAAAAGTCGGGTTCTTTGAACCCGCAAGAAGAAAAAGTCGGGTTCCTTTGAGCCCGCGAGAAGAAAAGTCGAGTTCTTTGAACTCGCAAGAAAAAAAAAGTCGGGTTCTTTGAACCCGCAAGAAGAAAAAGTCGGGTTCCTTTGAGCCCGCAAGAAGAAAAGTCGAGTTCGTCGAACTCGCAAGAAGAAAGTCGGGTTCGTCGAACTCGCATGAAGAAAAGTCGGGTTCTTTGACTCGCAAGAAGAAAAGTCGGGTTCCTTTGAGCCTGCAAGAAGAAAAGTCGGGTCCAAATCTATGAGCCCGCTAAAAAAAGAAAAAAAAAACACTCCAACTTGAAGAGGAGTGTTCGAAAAAAAAATATTACTTGGCAAGTTGGGCGTTGTAACACCCCAAACGATGGCGGAATCATCGAGGTGTCACGTAGTGACGATTGTTCAAAAGCTCATGGTACTAAAATGTAAATATTTGATTATTGAATACTGTTTTACAACATGTGAAATTGAATACACAACAAGAATTGAAATAGCTGATTTATTTAGTCTAAGTCCAAGTCCTAAATGAGGCGTCAAGCAGCTTATCCTGAAACATGCACGAAATAAATTTTGTCAACATATGATGTTGGTGAGTACTACCTAGTTTTGTACATATAGTATAAGTTTTGAAAGGTAGTACAATTCATGTGTCTAGCATTACCAAGGTATTATGTAAACACGTAAGTAACCAAACAGACAATGATCAAATGTAAAGTTTGTAAAATGAAATTGATAATGAGCACCTCAACACGTGTCAAGTCTAAAAGAGCACCATAACATAAGTTATGTCTAAATGAGCACCGTAACATAAGTTACGTCTATATGTAAAGAGCACCATAACATAAGTTATGTCTAGATGTACGATTTTGTATGTAAGCTACGTTCATGTTCAAGCATAAGCACAAAGATAAACAAGACACGTATATGAATTGTAAATGAATAAAAATGTATGTATAAATGAATATGAAAGTTTTGTATACTTGTGCATGAATCACCCCAAAAGTTGTAAAAGCGAAAAAGGGGATAAGTAATACTCACATTAGCAAGGTGGTAAGTCTTGTGTAATTGAATAAGTGTAATCCAACGTTACCAAGTGTCACCCTATGTATAAGGGAACAAATAAGTCTAAGTCCATCTAGTTTATAAGTATTTTCTAGGGCTTCGAATTTGGGGATAAGTATTCGTCTGATTAATAAATGAAATGTTTAATAAATAAGAGAAATTTGCTAAATAAATAAACAAAAAGTCTTTTTGTAAAATTTAGATTAAAGATGGTCACGTCATAATGTTTTAAGTGTGAAAATAATTTTTATAAAATTATTTTCTTGAAAATAGAATATTTAATCTATTTATTTCAATTTGTCAAAATATAACTTTAATATCTAAAAATATTAAAATTGAAGAATTTTTGAATTAAAAATTGTATTTCTGTTCCAAATGAATAGGAATAATTTATATAAAATTTTGGTGCAAAAATATTGAAAAATGAATTTATTATGATTTATTTATGATTAAAACTAACAAAAATTAATTAAAAATATAAAATGGACGGTTTTTTAGAAATAAAAATAAATTCTGAATTGCTTATTGTTAAACAAGTTTAGTATAATTTTTGTGGAATTTTATAAAATCGTTTAGATATTTTTATTGAATTTTATAATTATAAATGAATAAACTTGTAATATTTATAATATATATTAAATAAATTATTTTTGAAAAACTAAAAATTGGATGATGAACTTTACCTTTAGGAGATCATATAATAATTTTTATAGAATTTATAAACCACTTTTAGTATTTAAAAACTATTTTAAAAGATTATTATGTAAAATTTATATATATATAAAAAGGGAAAAAAATGTTTGTTGGTTATGGGAATCGAACCCGGGCCTCTGGCCGGTTCGGGTTTTATCACAAGCGTGGCCACCAACTGAGCCACACCCTGAGAACAAGTTAAACTGGATTGTAATTGATTATATAGGTTAGTTGTGTTAGTTTTGGATAAATGATTTAAATGATGAAAAATTAATAGCCGTTTGTGGGGATCGAACCCGCGTGCATAGACAAACAAACATCAGACACAACCACCTGATCTAGATCAGGGGTTGTGTTTGATTCCAGTTTATTTTAATTATAAGACCTTGTACAGAAAATGTGTTTTTCCCCAATTTCATGATTTCGAGCCCTAGCTTCTTGAATCAAATCAATTAACGATCAATAGCCTCAGAAATGTTAGGGCTATTGATCGATTGATCATTTGATCATGAATAACAAAACCCATCAAAAATAAACAACTTACAAACACTAATTCGTGTATGATGCTCGGTCAAACAAAAAGTCAACGGGTCTTGAAATCGTGAATTAAAGCTTGAACAGAAAGATTTGAGAGAAGGGAAATGATTTTCGGCACATTTAGTTGGTTGTGGATGCCTCAATTTATACTATTACGTATAAACACTCGATTTTAGAAGGTTGACCATGTTTATTAAATCAAACGCGTTTAGGCTTCAAACGAGTATGTTTGACCGTATTAATTATGTATGATGTGCGTAATACACTGCCCATACCATAACACGAATCAACTTAGTCAATTGTTTCCATATGAAGGGCCAATCTAAGTCAAACGGACGAGAAGAATGTGGGTGTTTCGGCTGATTATCAGCAGCGAACAGCAGCAGCAGATGTGAATGTTTTTTTTTTTGGAAGGCCTTTTATAAAATTCGAATTGGGATTAACTCACAAATGAGCCGTAGCTCAATTGGTTTGTGTTGGTGTGTACTTCAAGTGGACCGGCTGGGGACTCAGGTTCGATCCCCGGCTCGTCCATATTATTTTTTTTTAAGCAGAGATAAGGGGAAGGGAAGATGGGCTTGTGCTGTGGGCTTAGGTTTGGTTGGGCCTGCGTGTCTGGGCCAGATCTGGATTGGGCTCAGGAGTGGGAAAGAAAGAAAGAATATTGGGTTGGGTTTGAGTTGTGTTTTAGGATAGTGGGTTTTGTTAATGGTATGTTTATGGTTAAATGGAATAAAATAAAAAATGAGACTCACTATTATTATTATTATTATTATTATTATTATTATTATTATTATTATTATAGATGAGGATAAAATGTGACGTACAAGATAGGAGGTACGAAATAAAAAAAAAATATACATATATATATAATAATAATAATAGTGATAAAAGTGACGGTTGTCACAGGCGTTATTGGCATACACGCTCCAACTTGAGGGGGAGTATTGGAGATTATGACCATTTGACTAGTCAAATGGTCATAATCTCCAATAAAAGCAAGGACCTACGAGCAAAACAAACGAATACAACATCAATCCAAATGACAAATACACTAATTTTTCCAATCGACATCTTTCCACCTAGACCTATTTCGTATCCAAAAATAAGCCGTCGATTTAATGGTCTCCACAACCTCAAAAAGGTGATGGGTCATGTTATTTCAGAGGCTCAATCGACATTCTTATCTGATCTTTTTATACTTGATGGTCCACTTATGGTTAATGAAGTCTTGGATTGGTTAAAGAAAAGAAATAGAAAGGCTTTTATGCTAAAAATAGATTTTGAAAAGACCTATGACAACGTCAACTGGAACTTTTTGATTTCTATTTTGTCTCATATGGGTTTTCATCTGAGGTTGTGTGATGGATTAAAGGTATTTGTCATTCTTCCAGAGCCGCGGTTCTGGTTAACGGGTCGCCGACTTTTAATTTTAGATGTGAGAAGGGTCTTCGCCAAGGTGACCTGTTGTCACCTTTCTTATTCTTGATTGTGATGAAAGCTTTGTCTTAGTTACTAAATAAAGCTAAAGAGATTGGCGTTTTCAAAGGTATTTGTTTTTCAGACGATGAAGCGGATTTAACCCATCTATTTTATGCGGATGATGCTCTTATTTTAGGGGAGTGGTCTAGTGAAAATATTCAGAGCATTGCCAAGATCCTTCGCATTTTTTATCTATGTTCGGGTCTCCGTATAAATCTTCATAAGTCTAATATTTTCGGTGTTGGTACGGAGGATTCTGAGGTGGATAATATGATGGAATTCTTGGGTTGCAAGCGAGGAGGTTTTCCTTTCAGCTATCTAGGAATCCAAGTCGGGTCTAAGATGACGCGCATAAGTAATTGGGACCCGGTTATTGAAGTTATTAGAAATCGGCTTGTTACGTGGAAAGCTAGGACCTTGTCGATAGGCGGGCGTTTGGTGCTAATCAACTCGGTTTTAGAAAGTTTACCGGTTTATTACCTTTCGCTTTACAAAGCACCTAAAGTCGTGATTGATTCTATTGAATCTATTATGAGGTGTTTTCCTTCGGCGGGTTCTAGTGAAGAAAAGAAGATATCGTGGGTCGCTTGGGAGATCGTTATGACCCCTAAAAAGAAAGGTGGGTTGGGAGTTTCTAAGCTTTAAGAGGTGAATGACGCGCTCTTGTTGAAATGGACTTGGAGATTTAAAAAAGAAGGAAGTAGTTTGTGGAAGAAGATTATTATGGGTTTTCATGGTTCAAGTAGACCATGAGCTATGTTACCATGTACCAAGTCGTCGAACGGATGCTGGAAACATATAGTAAAAGTTGGCGAAGGAAAGGCTCAAAATGGCTCGCCCCTCAATTCGTTTTTCGTTGGGGTCATAAGTGACGGCTCTTCTATAAGCTCCTCTTCGTGTTATTTATCCTAACCTATTTAGACTTGAAAAAGATAAATGAGTTAAGGTGTCTAGACGGATCCATTGTATTAACAACATCAAGACTGTGGAGTGGGAGTGGCGTTCTACACCTTCATCGCAAGAAGATGTATCGGGACTGTTTCAGCTTCTGTGTGATATACACGACTTTACGTGGAGAGGTGGTGAAGACGACTGGAAATGGAAGAAGGAAAAGGATGGGTTGTTCAGTGTATCATCGGCTAAGCGTCTTCTTTCCAACAACTCTTCGGGAGAAAATAGTTCGGAGTTTAAATAGAAGAGCTGGGTGCCTCTTAAATGTAAAATCATGGTTTAGAGGGTTGCGCGTAATCGTCTCCTTACTATTTCAGAGCTCCTTAAACGTGGAGTAAACATCCAACAAACATCATGTAGTCTTTGCCAGGAAGATACGGAGACAGCTTTACATCTCTTCACTGGGTGCGTTTTTTCTCATGAGGTATGGTTTCGAATTGAAGCTTGGTGCCGATTACAACATACTTTTGCTTTTGATGTTTCGGACGTGTTACAAATGCCGGAGATCCATACTAACTCTAAAGAAACGAGATACATCTTAAGAGGCATTGTGTATACTACATTGTGGGTGTTATGGAATGAGCGTAATGATCTGGTTTTTAACAAGAAAAGGTCAATATTTGTTTATAGTTGAAAAATCTTCGAAGGTATTTAAATATATATAATTAATATAGTTAATTATGTAGTCACTAGTTAATTATGTAGTGGGTTTTTGTAGTGGGAAGTAAATAATTCTAACTATTGCTCTTTGGCCGATAATGGTCCCGACTACGAAAATAACCACTGCGGTCTCACTTTCGACATATTGACCACCAACGGACCCAATATGAATTTCTGACATCAAAACAAAGGCACGTCACTACAAGCTAGCATACACATTATTGTGTTCAAAAGTATTTATTTAAAATATTATTCTTCACTTATGTTTTTTGTATTCACATAACTCTATGGTCCAGTTCTATTATAATCACACTTTGTGTTACTTTCAAATCGCATTGTATTTAATACAAACTTAACGTCTAACTCTACTACACTTTCTACTTATATGCATAAAATATTTGTACTATAAGTCAAGTTTATACTTTATTTAACATTTATGCTACCAATTCGTCAAAAAATCTATAGTAATTGTAATAATAATAATAATAATAATAATAATAATAATAATAATAATAATAGTAGTGTTAGTAGTAGTAATAGTAATAGTAATAATAATATATATAATCTCTATATAAATGTATCCTCTATGGTTATCTCTATATTTTGCCAATAAAACAAGTCTTAAATCTCCACGTACAAGTCTTAAAGCTAAACATATCAATTATACATATATGCCAATTATATATAGCCAAACATCGTGCAGCCCAGCCGTAACGCGCGGGTTCCTGCTGGTTTATATTAATGCATTTAAGAATTGATAAGTACAAAACATAATTTCATAATAATCAGGACTTCTTCCCCTTGATCAAGATTGATATGGAGTCTGTATACAGTATACGCTTAATAAGTCTATCACAAATAGTTTAGTTTAATGATCATTCTGTAAATTATTAAAATGTTCATATGAAAGTATAGTATTATACTCAATATTTTTTCATCATTATAAAATCAATTGGGCATTTTTTTAACGCATCCAACAAAGCCCGGCCACCCGGATACATCTCTAGGCAATTAGTCATCCATGCCTGCGATCGCAAACAACGTTGATGACACAGCCCGCCACCAATTCTAGGGAAAACCGCCACACGAAACCTCACTGTGGTAATACTCTTGGCTCGTGGGGCATAACATTTTATCATGAAAAAGACTCCAACCGACAACTTCCACTAGAGAATGTTACCGGGTACCGCTAGAGCACTGTACATTTAGTAAATTAATTTGATATTTATCATAGACGTTTAAAATTGTTGGAAAATCTTAGATATAACTTTGACATTAAATTTGTTCTAATATAATAATGAATCTAAAAGATGTTTAGGATATTCGTAATTTGGTAGTGGATAATTGCAGGCCGGGATCGTTAGATTTCAACGAAGGATAGAGGGTTTTGATTATCATCATCACTAAAATGATATGCATCATGCATGTGTATTATTATAATATTATTGCAGGTCAAGAAAAGGTTCAAGTTGGTGATGATGTAGATGGCTGAAAGTGTTCAAGGTGAACTTATCTTTCCCATACCTAACTTGTTACAAAGATGCATACTTTGAATATTAAGTAAACCGTAAGTGTACTATGAACTTTATAAATAGTTTAATGAGTTCTTTCTATTAGGGTATGTGTAGTGGTGGATAGTTATGTTGGGGTTATAGGATTAAAATATTAAAAAGTAATAGAAAAGGTGTTATGTTGGGGTTATGGAAAAAGAGGGTGTAGTGGGAAGGAGGGTTATGTTGGGGTTATAAATGATTGGTAATGATTGGTTAATTATTGTTTTTTATTTAAATAAGAATATTAAATACTTAATAATATTTCATTAAATATAAAAATAATAATAAAAATTTAAACTGAAAGTTTATTAAATTAATAAAATAATAAAAAAATTATTTAGTATTAAAAAATAAAATTAAAAAAAAAATTTTGAATTTCAAACGGTTACTGTTCCAAACCGTTTGAATTTCAAACAGTTTCCCTCCTACTTCAAAGTTTGAATTTCAAACTTTGCCCCCCCCAAACGTTTAAATTTCAAAGTTTGAATTTCAAAGTTTCCCCCCCTCCACCAAATCTCAGTCACACCTATAAATACCCCCCTCCTCCCAAATCTCAGTCACACCTCTTCCCTCTTCCTCATCCTTTCCTCATCCTGAACACAATGAATAATATGGGCAGTTTTCAAGCCGGAGCTGCCGGACCTTCTAATGTCCGGCAGTATGCTCGCCGGGTCCGGGGACGGGGCCGGCCCCGGAGACTACCATTCACCTCCTCTCCTCCTCCTCCACAACCTCCTCTTCCTCCTCCTCCTCCTCCACAACATTGGATTTATCACCCTCCTCCTCATGCTGCGGCACCACCAACCTTTCCTCATCCTGAAGTCGATGATGACTTCACGGATGAAGAATGGGCCTGGGCCATGGATTATACCATGGCTATTAATGAAATGGACCGACTGAGAGTGTCGGCCCCCACCCCCCGAATTGCTGCTGCTATCCCCTCCCCCCACCACCAACCTATCCCCACCCCCCCATAATACTTGCCCACTCCACCACCACCAACCTATCCCCACCCCACCCCGTGAATATGGGGACCCAACTCCTGAGGACTTGGAAGCCCTCAGGGAACTTGAGGAGGAGGAGCGCCTTTGGAGCATGCCTTCCCCTCGTGGGGAGAACTACTACTTCCCCTCGGATGCAAGGTCCGATGGGAGGGACAGCTCACGTTCCCTATCCCCCGAGTACTACAAACTCGAGTGGGACAACTACTCTCCGTAGTGGGAGGTTTAGGTTTTAATAAGTAATTTAGGTTTATATTATGTCTTTATGTAATGTGTTTATGTAACGTTTTAATAAGTAGTTTAGGATTAGGAACTCTGTTTGTAATAAGTAATTTAGGATTGTAATTTTATGTGTTTATGTGGTTTAAATTTAAAATATTATGTAATCTTTTAAAATAAACTAACATTAAACACAAAAGATTGGTGAAAACGCATTAAACATAAAGCCTAAAACATTAAACATTACAAATAGAACACAAAACATAAAACGTAACATTAAACATAAAGCCTAAACATTAAAAATTAAACATAGTGAAAACGCATCAGAGACCACGACAAAAGATTGGTGATTGAGAAGTCTGTTTGGTATTGTTGACGATAGGCGTCGTGTGTCAACTGAATTGCCATCTGTTCACTAACCCCTGGGTGCGCCTGCATCGCCGCTGAATAGACTACATGCCACCTATCAACGTTAGTTCGTATAGAATGCCACTTACTGTAGATCTGGTCAACGTTACGGTGGTTCGTTCCCGTGATTTGGTTGAACTCAGCCAACACATCCTGCCAAAAAGCCCGCCTATTGGTTGACGGAAGCTCCTTAACGTTTACCCACGCCCGCACTAACTCGAGTTGCTCTGTATTCGTCCAGGCTGCCATAGGTTTGGTTTTTGGTTTTTGGTTTGTAAAGAGTGTGTGTATGTATGAATTGTTTGTGTGTGTGAATTGTATATGTGTGTGTTTATGTTGTAGAAGATGAAGTATATATATATATAGATAATAATTAAATAAATCAGATTTTTTTTTTTAATTTTGGACCGTTCAACAACGGTCAAATGCACGATTTCCCAAGTAAAACGCTCGCTATGCTGCTGCCTTGACACCACCATAACGCCACCATAGCGCCTGGGGGGCGGTGTTCCCGGCGCTATGGTGGCCCAAAACGCCTCATAACGAGGCCACTACAGGTGCTCTTAGTGTATGTGTAGTGGTGGGGGGTTATAGGGGTTATGGGTATTAAAATATTAAAAAGTAATAGAAGAGTGGTTATGAAAAAAGAAGGTGTAGTGGGAAGGGGGTTATGGGGGGTTATAAATGATTGGGTAATCATTGTTTATTATTATTACTAGATTATACCCCGGGAGCGTCCCGGGTTGAGAAATTTAATATGATACATTAATTTTACATATGAAATACACAGATTATAACTCTAATATTAATATCTAACCTAAAACAAATTAACAATGTACAACTCCAATGCTAACATCTAACCTAAAAGAATGTAGAACTTTAATGTAACTCTAATATTAACACCTATCCTAAAGACTAAACAAATGTACAACTCTAACATACTAATATTGATACCTAACTTAAAACAACGTATAACTCTATTAACTTATTCGGCTCTGGTTGAAAAAAAAAAATTCATATTTACTGATTTAAACATAATTAGTGACTTGTCTATACATGATTAATGATTTACCTGAACACTTTGTGTTTTTTTCCTGTATGAACAAAACCCACAAAAAAATTTCTTCGTTTTTATATAGCACTATGGTACTCATTGGAAAGATAATAAAACGCTCGTTAATTTGGTGTATTTTTTTTTCTTTAAAAAATCTCGTATATTAAAGATATTAACGTTTAAAAATAATGGGAGGAAACATGAGGGTGAAAAATCCAATTTTGTTTTTAAATTATTTTTTTCCTAATATATCTCAATGCCACATGGGATGACACATGACACACTCAAGGAAGAGAATGTCTCTTTGAATGACATGTCATTAAAATGGCTTTGGTTTATTATATGTATAGATTATTATTATTATTATTATTATTATTATTATTATTATTATTATTATTATTATTATTATTATTATTATTATTATTATTATTATACCCCACCTACCACATCTTCTTTACCCAACCCTTTTTTCCAACCCATCTTCTTCACCCATCTTCTTCATCTCCTCTTCTTCTTCCTCTCCTCTTCTTCTTCTTCACTTCTTCTTCCTCTTCTCTCTCTCACAGATCTATAATAATAATAATAATAATAATAATAATAATAATAATAATAATAATAATAATAATAATAATCACAATCAAAACGCCCGTTATGTATATAACCCCACCCACCCAAAACGCTCTATAACGCCATACGGGGCGGTATTGGGAGGCGTTATAAGCCCCAAAACGCCCATAACGGGACACCACTACACATACACTTATAATATATTGATTCTTTATTTTGAAATTGTATTTTAATTAGTTATAGAAAGAACTGAATTTTTAGATTAGTTTTGAGTGGTGTGACTTTAATTGCAGAAGAAAATAATGGAACGTTATTTTTTCTTTATTATTAAATTCTTAACAAATAAAATATATGTTGTTCCAGCTAGACTAGTGGTTATAAATCATGAGAGGAGAGGCTCCCTATCATGACATTATTTAGAGAGTGTTTGGGGTTGCTTTTTAAAAACTGATTATGCGGTTTGTTGTAGGAGGGGTGGAGTTGCTTTTAAATTATTGCGTTTTGGTAGTCTAAGTGGGTGTTTTGGATTGCCTTTTGAATCTGATTTTTAGATTATTGCGTTTTGAAAACGCAGATAATCAGTTTTTAGTGTTTTGATTGGGTTTTGAAAACGCAGATAATCAGTTTTTTAGGCTACCAAAACGCAATAATCTATAAGCAGCTCAACCCTTGCTTTTCTAAAACGCATAATCTATTTTGAATAATCATTCCCAAACACCACCTAAAAATCCATTTCAAAATTCAAAACTGATTATTTGCGTTTTCAAAACGCAACACCAAACACCCTCTTAGTGGTTTAACTAAAAAAAAAAAAGAAAAAAGATTGATAACACCTAGGCAATGGGTTCTCATTCACTTTTTCCTAAAAAATGAGTAATAGTTTCACAAGGCGACATTGATTATAATAGTATTTAAATTCAATAAATAAAAAGCAAATTAAGAAAAAGGTAGTGATGTCTCAAGTTTCTATGGGCTTTCGCAAGTAATGAATGTGATTTTGGTGGGCAGGCTCGTTAACACACCAACACCCGCTCATAACGGCCTGATGGCGATGGCCGGTTAATGACCATAATGGCTTACTTGGCACTGGGCGTCAAGCCGTCAACCCACTAAACTCGGTCTAAGCTTGAAAGCCTTTATGATGAAACTTTGAGCTCGATTTAAACAAGATTTGAGGTCGACTTGTGAGCTATGCTAGCTTGAAAACAACCATGTTCAATTAAGTGACCTAGAGCGAGAATATAAAAAGAAAAAGATTATTCTTTAAAATACAATTCGAATATTATTGAATGACTTAAACAATTATATGAAAATCTATTTTTGATAGATTTGATCAAAACTTAAGATTTTTAATTTGACAGCATTATGACTGAAATAAATTGCATAAATAACCAAATGAATTAATTTTTTTTTAGAGCAGTGTTTTAGCGGTAAATCTTGTGTTGCAAAACAACCACTGCTCAGGATCAAATCTCATAGCACCACATGTGTTTTCCTTTCAAACCCAAGCGGTTATTTTTTCGGTGGAGCGTGGGATTCGAACCTGAGATCAAACCCGGGCAGGAACCCTCCAAGGAGGTAAACCTTCCCACCTTAAACCAGCTGGGCTGGAGATCAAGATTCATGTGTTCTCATAATAAGAATGAAAAAAATAAAACCCGCCCAGTTTTTGTAAAACCGCAAACGCTAAAATCAAATCTCTAGGTGATAGATCATGGGTCGTTCTATAGTGGGGTAAACTGACTATTGTGTACGCACGTCCCATTAAGACATGCCAGTCCATTATTGTAGCATTTTTTTTTTATTTTTATTTTTTAAGAAACATCTATTTTTGTGAGGGTTTGCCAAATCTTAAAAAAAAATCTAAACTGACAGCCTACTATTGAAATTAAGTACATGCCTTTCCAAAAAAAAAAAAAAAAGTACATGATCATGTAAAAGATTTTTTTACATATATCCCCTCAGGCTCTTGCTAATACCACGAAGGGTGTTGCTAAATACACTCCTTTTATATTATTTTTACTGATTACACTCCCCCTTAAAGTTTTTAAATAAACATAATTAAACCTTATATTTTTTTTTATAGAATTTCCTCTTCTATCCATATCTAAGTTTGTCTCAAACTATACTAATTAAATCATAAGGATTAAAACTAACAATATTTCAAATGAGGTTTTGTACCGCCGAGATGATGATGAGATTCATGGGACGGTGATGTTTCAATTATGTGATGAAGATGATGTTCATGGTGTGAGTAACTTAAAAAGGGTTGATTACATGAAGAAAATGAGTTACTAAAATGATTTTTTTTAAAGTAGAAAGATAGAATTTGATAACTTTTAAACTGTTTTTTTAGAAGGGAGTGTAATTAGTAAAAAGGGGGAGTGCATTTAGCCAATCCCTACCATGAATTGCATATTTTCTCATATGTAATTGATTTTTTACATATGTTGTTTTAGAAAGGGGATAAATGTGATTAACTTTTTAAGTTTTAAAATATGTAATAAATGATTGAGTTAATTGCCAAAACAATCCCTATGTTTGGTGGTTTTTGCCAGTCCAGTGCAAAATCAAAATAATTGGTTGAACAGGCCCTTTAGTTTCACTAAATGCGCTAAGTCTAATTACTTAACGAGGTTAACTCAACCTCGTTAATTCAGAGGCAAAATTGTCAACTCACCGCTAAAACTTTGAGAATTTGACAACAATGGTCCCTGTAGTTAGTATTGTTAAATATATTGCAATATTGGTTAACCTTAGAAGTGAGAGAGAGAGAGTTACGAGAAGATGAGGGTGGCTGGCGATGACTGTATCCGATCATCTTCTCCGGTTCCGAGCACTTCTCTAACCACCAACCAACTCACCACCATTCCTCCTTCTCCGATCACCCTTCATCTTCGGTGACCGGGTTCTGATTATCACCGGCAACAACAACCCAACACCCGACCATCTCCGATCAACCACTCACCCTCCAACACTGACCTTTTGTGACATCTTGTTCCGACGATGACTGTATCCGGTCATCTTCTCCGGTAGGTGAGTCTCGTAGGCAACAAGATAATCCGACCAACCCCAAAACCCAACATAAGCCAACGATTGCAGCTCCTCACCCTCCTTTCACGTGTTCAGCATCTTCTTTCTCTGTTTCATCTGCTTTGCTATTTCATAAACAATGGAATCCAAAAACCAAGCATCTTCTTTTACAATAAAGTTCGATTAATAAAAATTCTTAAATATGAAGAAAACCGTGAATACTAAAATTATAGCTACAAATGGAACTTGGGTCCGATAGTTGGGGCACAGTATTTATATGTTTGTCACAACATTCGTCATGTTAGACATTGACGTATATTACTTATAGCCCAGTTGTTCCTATTAGAATATATTATTTAGGGTTTTAGTATAGAGCCCACGGGCCCCGTTTATCTATATATATTGTAACCCTATTGAATGGAAGACAATCAACCAATCAATTCAGTATTTTACCATCTAACATGGTATCAGAGCCAACCTAGGCTCTATACCGTTTCCGCCGTGCCACACACAAATAATCAAACCTTAGCCGTCACCACGTGAGAAAAACCCTAGACAGGGCGGCGTGCCGCCACTACCGCCGCCGCCCTGTCCGGCCACCGTTCGTTTAGTTTCTTTTTTTTTTCTTTCGTTTTCTTAGTTTATTGATTTTTCTTTTGTTTCTTCAGATTTTATATTAATAAAAATTGGTCTCGGTCGATCACTTCTGCTCCAATCCGTCATTGAAATCTTGGCTATCATTAATATTGGATTGAGATTTTTTTCTTTATTCTCCTTCATCAAATATTGTTTTGAATTATTGCCCAAGGATTTAGTGGTACAAACATATTATCCATGCGCATCATCCATGCTACACTAATCCATGTATGTGCATCATTGGTAAAACCGAAAAGGTTGCCGACCGCTTTAGAGTTCATTTTAAAACCTTCTTTTAAATTCAATTGTTGAGTGAATTGATTCGATCCCCCTTCAATTCTCATAATCGTTCTCTGTCAATTTATTTTCCTATTACCCGATCTCATTGGAACACGGTTCACTATCGTCGATCAGACAAGAGTTTGATCGGATCTCTCTTGGATCTACGGATCTTACCTCTCTTGCGAAGATCGCCTCCTGACCATGGTCACCGGCCTTCGCCATCTCTCTTTCTTAACCTGCGGATCTCATGTCTTGATCGCCTACCAGCCTCAACACACCACCTCGCGACCATGGTCGTCGGTTGTCGAGTTATTTCTATTTTTTTAACAACCTTTCTTCAATTTATTTTTCTATTCCCGTTCTTGCCGGACCACGGTCCATTGTCATTGATCAAACCACAGTTTGATCGATCTCTCTCTTCGATCTACAGATCTCAATTCACTTTGGACGATCGTCGTCCACGATCACCGGCCTTCGCCACCTCCTAGTGTTGACACACCGCCACACGACTATGGTAGTAGGGTGTTTATTTGTCCTTCCTTTTATCTTTTTTCTTTCCCACGACATCTCTTTTATCCTTTCTTTTATCTTTTGTATTGTCATGGTCAACAAAGATGACATTGCGACTTTATTTGGATATAGCGGATCGTGTTTATCATTATGGAAACTAAAGAAACAAAAACAAACAGGGGGAAGTCATGGACCGAACTAAAGTCAAGTATTGAAGAGTACGGATAATTTTTTGGCAAAGTCAAGAAGATTGCAAAATTTTGGACCAACAAGTCAAGAACCGAGATCGAGACAAGTCTTTTATTTTTATTTTTATTATTATGTCCTTTATGTTTTTTTTTATCCGTATTGTTTTCCAGTCTGAGTGTTCGATGCTCTACCGCTCTGACTGCGGGGGAGTATTAGAATATATTATTTAGGGTTTTAGTATAGAGCCCACGGGCCCCGTTTATCTATATATATTGTAACCCTATTGAATGGAAGACAATCAACCAATCAATTCAGTATTTCATTATCTTACAGTTCCTGTTCATTTGTATTTGTCCATCATATTCTCTATACCAGTTTAATTTTTGAGAGTTAATCGGTTTAACTTGAACGAATTCAAGCTCAGATAACTAGAGATATACACACAAATGGTCGATGCTCCAGGCAATATTATAGTATTTACATATTAGTTAGATCTTGCTACAATAAACTTTTTTTTTTTTAATAATAGCCTTCGTGTCAACATGTCATTGCTGCACTAAATCTTTGTATGACCTTTTTTAAAATTGTTACTTTTCCATTCGAGTGTTATGTCATGAAGCACTTGGAATGAGACGCATTTAAATATTAGAAAGATGTTACATAAGATTCAACTTTGCAACTTCCTTTTTAGCTTTTTGGCAAATGTGGAGATAAGCATTCTTTAATTATTCCCACTATCATCATCGCTGTAGCTCTTACTCTTTGCCGCTTGTAAAGCATTCAACTACTATTTTATATTTTTATTTATGGATCCATTTCCTATATAATGTTTTCTTAAAGGTGGCATAATGGACGGTGTTATGATTGTGAAATTGAATATGTGTTGAAAGAAAAAGATGGACTATAAATAGACAAGGTTTACCTAATTAAATAGTTCTTTAAGGTTTACATAATACGGACCATACGGTCTTACATGTGATAATATAGATACTTGAAAGATAAGTTACACCAAGATTGTCGTATGTTAAAGTTAGAGCTTTAATCGAGTGGAGATTAAAGCTAATTTATGATATTGTGTTTCTAAAAGCTTTATGTCTCAAGAAGTTAATGTTAAGACATTTGTTATAAGTAATGTAGCATAACCCATATATAAATTGATCAATTCACGACCATTTGGGTTTTCAGGTTGGTCGATGCCACAATAGGCATCCGTGAATGCATGACCAATTGACCAAAAAGAGGGGTATGGTTTGTATAAAGATTCTGTGACACGTGTTTGTGACACCCAGCAAATTCAGGTTAACATTTCTAACAAACACTTAAGTCTACCTTAGCGAAACATTTACTAAATGAACTAACTAGGTTAGTTGAGTCGGTTTGATGATTTGGGGAATCATCGGAAGTCGGTTTACACGCACAATGTTCATGGGTTGGTGATTCAAAGGGTTACTAGAAAACACATGTGCACGAGTCTCGTATCTCGTCCGTTGGTGAACAATAATGCAATATGGGTAATTGGTAGATAATTACGTGATATTTGATCATTGATGATTTAGGAATACATGTTTATCTGAAATTATACGATAATACGAGTTATAGTGCGTTAACTAGAATTTAGAGGAATGGCAAACCCCTGTGCTATAAATTATAGGAGAAGGGCTTTAGCTGGTGGAGAAGGGCTTTGGCTAGAGGAGAAGGGCTAACCCCTTCGCCTAAACCAAACCTCTTCGCTTATCTGCAGTCCCAACAGGTATAAATACCCCGTTTTGACATATTTTCTTCATTTACAAACCCTAACTCGCCCCTAAGTGCTCCCTCTCAGCCCACAACCTCTGATAACAATTTTTTGCCCTAAAACCATTGATTTCTAACCTAGAAACACATACAAATCCGTAAAAAAGCTTAGATCCAGGGTGTGTATATCATAATATTTTTGTTACCTACACATGTGTATACCATGTTTATTTTGTTACATGTTGATCTGTATATCATCAGAAAATGTCACTTGAAATTTGTGTTGATATCATTGATGATACACACATGTAAGTATGTAGGAACTCACACTATTAAACAATATCCATATATATGTGAGGATACCTAAATACTCATATTTTTATGTACACACATTGTTGTGAAGTAGTACATAATATCACATTTAGCAGCTCAAATAAAGTCAAAAGTTTGTTAAAGATAGTTTGTCATCAAATAAGGGATAATCCAGTAAAGGATAGGATAGATTAGTCTTTTCACAATTTTAGTTTGATATGAGGGGACGGGGCGTCTATCGATTTGGTCATGGGTACCCACTACCAGCACGGTAACACCGCCGCCACCCATGTTGGTAGTGGTCCCGTGAACCATTTTGCTGGTTCTTTTTACCGCACGGTAAGCACTGAATTCAATGCAAAGATCCAATCTTTCTTTCTCTCTCTATGTTGACCGTCCGTTGACCACCACTACATAGTGTAAGGACAAAAAAGATTGAAGAAACCACTTTTGCATACCTTAGTCTAATTCCTATTTCTGCCAAAATATGCTAAGTATAGAACTACTGAAGAAGAAGAAGACTGGAAGTACTGAAGAAGAATTCATCAAGTATTGAAGAGTAAAAGATCAGATCAGATCTCAATCATTGGATGATTTAGGAGCGATGCCGTCATCATCAACAACAGCGGAGACGGTGAGTGGTTTAGTGACTGGTGATGTGGGGGTGGGTGGTTTAGCCACCGGCAGAGACGGTGGTGGTCACTGTTAGAAAGAGAGAGAGTGGAGAAGACGAGCTGAAATGATCTTTGTGATTCTTTTATGTTGTTTCAAGTTGGAACGATTCTTTATTATTATATTATTTGTTACACCGCCTAAATTTCCTCTATTGCATATAAGATAATTATTATTGTTGGGTTAAAAATGTTGCCTTTAAAAAACGGTTTTAGTGAAGTGACGTGGCAGCACAAGATTGGTAGAAAATCAGTGAAGTTGAAAATGTTTAGGGGTAGTGCGCCCCCCCCTGAGGCTATTATAAAACGCATGATTAGCATAAAGAGGGGCTAGAAGCATGACATGTGGCATTAGCCAAAAACAGTATTCTTATCCACCATCATAATTGTTGACCTTTTCAAGTTCCACCTTTATTTTTTAAACCTCCTTAATTTTTTTATACTACATTATTTAAAAAAAAAAATACACCATACAACAAGCTTTTTACCTCTTTCATTTGCATATCCCATTGATATAGTTTTTTTTTTTTAAAGAAAAAGAATCTCGCTGGGTTTGCATGACTATCAGATATAACTTACATAATTCTCACGTATAACATGCGTAAGTTATAATCACGCAAGTTATACATGATAATCACGCGGGTTATCAATCAAGCAAAAAAAATTTAAAAAAACTATATTAATAGGGTATGCAAATGAAAGAGGATAAAAAACTTATTTTTATGGTGTTTTTTTAAATGGCCATATGAAAAAGTTTTGGACGTTTATAAAATGAGAGTGGAACTTGAAAAAAGTCAATAATTGTACGCTATACCTATTTACCCTTCCCTGCTTCTTTCAAAATCTCATGCTTACACTACACGGTGTGGTCATGGATTGAAGGGGTGTATGGAGCGACATGTAACAGCCACGTCAATTCCCCTCTAATCCCAAAAAAACCATGGGGGTTGTGGTGACGTGAATGTTTTTTATTTTTTTTAATCAAACAACCAATCAAAAATCACTCATAACCTAAGAATCAACCACAACCATCCACCTCATCCTCACCGTGGAGATCTCAACCCAACCTGCCCCACACCACATACGGGGTGGTGGTGGTGTTGGTGGCGTGAGGGGCTCCACATCATCTTTCACGCCCCCCCTCCCCCTCCCCCCCCCCCCCCCCCCCCCCCGTGTAGTCTTAAAATTCCCTCAATATTTAACTTTCAATCTCATCCATTGATTCCTTAGATCAACAGCCCAAATTATTTCTTACTTTTTTTTATTTTAAAAATCCTTTTTACAGAAAACTTTCTTTAGACCTTTTCTTGCAGCTTATCATTTATTTTCTTGTAATTAATTCATTCGTAATCAGCAGTAGTGGATTCAAGAATTTTTTTCAGTGTGTTCATTTTAGTAGATTTTCACTATTTTTTTTCAAACCATACAAGATTCTCACTAAAATTTTTTAAACCGAATAGATTTCTTAAAACCCACAAAACAGAATTGGATCCGCCCTTATAATTAGAGATACTAAGAAAACCCTAGTTCAATTGCTTGAGTTGATTTTTTTAGTGTAATTCGTTTTATACAAAGCTTGTTTTTAGTGTGCTGTAATTAGTTAATTGGATCGCATTTTATAACACACACAAACTACATTTACCATTGAGTCAACGTTTTTTTTAATAATAAACCATGCATTGTAGTATTACCATAATTAAACTTATTTCAACACAAATCCATCAAATTAAACCAAGGTTTTCAGAACCGGACCGGACGTCAAACCGGACCCCCGGCCGGTTCACCGGTTCGACCGGTCCAACGAACCGGCCCAAAAACAAAAAATAAATAAATAAATAAAAAAAATACAAAAAACCGGTCCAACCTCCCGGTTTTTCCGGTCCGACCTCCCGGTTTTCCGGTTCGACCGGCCGGTTCACCGGTCCGTAGCCGTTCACTGCACCAGCGGTCCGAACACCCGAACCGGACCGGTCCAGGTCCCGGAGCCCGGTCCGACCGGCCGGTCCGGTCCGGTTTTCAAAACCATGAATTAAACTAAACATTTTTTTTAACGGTAAGTGGTGCAGCCGGTGGAGCTCTGCCTAACATCATGGGCCAGCCTGTACTGATTACTCATCTCATTTGGATTAGGGATCTCTCAAGATGGAACCCCCACATGTGGTAAATATTGCTCCGACCGGAATCGAACCCTCAACCTTTACATGGCCTCCGCTCTAGTTCCCCTAATTTCACCAACTGAGCTAGGCTCCATCGGCAAATTAAATTAAACATTAACGTTTACTTCTATCATCATATTTTATAGTACTGTTATCCCAACACACGGATTGCTACGTTCATGATTAAAAAAGTTTGGCAAGAAATAAACAGCTCACATATGATAACAAAAAGAGATATACATGACAACGATAGAAATTGAACGAAAGATAGAGATGATATGTTTTCTTATTGTCCGTGATGACAAATGTGATTTAGATGAACAAATGAGATTCAAAAGATTGAAATTTAATGGAATTTAATTGCCAAAATAATGCCCAATTGCTCTTTGTTTTTTTGTTTTTATTTGTTTTTTTTTTTTTTCTTATGTAATTTGTATTTTATAGCCGTCTCTTGCACTAACATCTGGTTTTAAAAAATTGTTTTTTTGGTTAAAAATTTCCGCTTTTAAGCTATTATTGAAATAGCTCTTTCTAAAAGATTTAAACAATTAAAATAGATAATGATCATAATTATTAAAATGTACTATATTATCCTTGGTGTTTTTCGGGATAGACAAATTTGTTATGATGTGACAAAATGTGTGTATCGTAAAAGGAATATGTCATTTATTTAGGATTTTTTTTTAAAAGATCAACACTCGATAACTCATAAAACATACTTCTAATTCTACATGTGCACATCTTGCTAGAGTGAAGTCTTTGTACAACTTTGTTACTTTCACAAAACCTACTTCTAATTCTACATGTGAACCTGGAAAAAAAACAACCAAGATATGTCATGACGATAATTGATTTAAGATGCGTGCATAGTGGGGTGATTAATTATCACTTATCAGCTAGAGATTTGCTTGATGTCTAAGAATCATAGACTATATATAACATGTTTATCAACCTTTGTAATAAATGTTCCTAGCAACACCAATCAAAACACAATATATATATATATATATATGTAGAGGATCCGGTAAGAAAATTGATTTGTGTAGAAAGTGTAGGAAATATTTATAGCCATAGGATCAACTTTTGAGATTAAGGACATTTAAAACTTTTTAACAATTTTTAAATTAATCAAATCCCACTAATTTAGCACCATATCTTTAACATATCATTCAAATTATCTCCACATTCTTATTCAGTTTCTCAGATCAATTCCCAAAAAAGCAATTTATATTTATTTGAATTCAATTTTTTTGAGACTTACGTTTTTATAATAACATCAGTAGTGTTTTATACTTATCAGGAGTGTTTTATAATAACATCAATAGTGTTTTATATTTATCAGGAGTGTTTTATAATAACATCAACAGTGTTTTATATATCATTTTCATCACATGCTAACATCAGGAGTGTTGTATTCTTATCAGGAGTGTTTTATAATAACTTTGTTTTACATCACCACAAAATTACCAAGTCAATTTTTGTAAGCCATAACATTTTAGCTTCTAAATGGTGTTTTATATGAACATTATACTGTGTTATATCTCATCACTAAATATCAACATTTTACTGTGTTTTATATCATCACTAATATAAGGAAAGCATTAAATGTTTCTAGAAGTAAAAAATAATAATAATTAAAAAGGATGCTTAAGAATGATTATGGCAAATAATAATGATAAAAGAGAGAGGAACCATAATATAAGGAAAGCATTAAAAAGGTTTCTAGAAGTTTAGCATAAAAAGACATTGATACCTTCATTTAAAACACATATTCACAATCTTACCATGAATTTGTATAATATATTAATTAAATTTTAAGTATATCCAAACTTTTAATCTCCACCATCCATCTTTAAATCCAATGGTTGAAAGCACTTCTTACCCTTCCTACACAAAATCATTTTCCTACAGGAACCCTACCCTATATATATATATATATATAGGAATAAGATCAAATAGGAACCAATACCCTAGTTAGGAACTTAGGAACCAATCCTAGCCATCCATCCTTGATTTTGATCTAAAGGGTATAAGGGTAATTAGACATTTAAATAATTATTTTTTTTTCTTTTAATTATATTAATATCCCTAACAGTTATGTATCATTTTTGTAATCTGTTCCTAAAAACTCTCATCCACTTTGAATTACAAACTCCAATCTCTTGCCGTCCCTCTTCCCTCTCCAACAATAAAACCCAATCCTCTATATTCATTTTATCATACATTCACTTTTCATGTAAAACATATGATCATTAAGCCTGTCTAGCCCTACCGTTCCATTACTATGCAGAGTACAACATTAAAACCCTATATTCCCACACAAGAATCACTACCCAATAAGATATTATTTACAGAAAAAGGTAGTTATTCGATTCCTTTTACAGCCTTTTGCCTTTCGTAATCAATGAAATGGAATAGCTCGACACATTTATTTGATTTGGGTCACAACAAATTCCCTTTTGTCAAAGTCTTATTGCTGTTCCCTAATCTGGGTCTATTTTGTTTTCTTTTAAAATAGTGTTTTTCTTGGGTTGCATTCCAGGTGTTTGTTGTAATGCCTTTGAGAGTTATATTGATGATGTAAGGTGAGCTTGATCTGGGTTGTTTTGTTTATTGTTTTGGGTTAATATTAGCTGTCAGGTGTTATATTGAGCAAAGATTTGGGTGGTTTTTTGAAGTCATATACATCAGTGTATAACCACTATATATCACACATTATCAGTGTATTTGATTATACACTAATGTACAGTATGCACAACAGGTTTACAAGACAAGCGATGTATTATACACCACAGTTGGATATACCTATATACACAGGTGTTCAAATGTTCAATTGGTGTAATGCATATACACAGGTGTATTATAGTAGGTAAATGATTGTAAAGTAATTTAATGTTCTAAATGTTTGTAATGAATATACACAAGTGTATCATAGTAGATAAATGATTGTACAGTATTCCAATGTTCTAAATGTTGTAATGAATATACACAGGTGTATCTTAGTAGTTAAATGATTGTATAGTATTCAATGTTCTAACTGTGGTAATGAATATACACATGTAACACCCCAACCGATGGCGGAAACATCGGGATGTCACGTAATGATGATTGTTCAGTAGCTCATGGTGAATAATAGATTCCATTAAATGATTTATATGAATTACATACAATAGTTCTAGAATTTGTACATCAAATTGAATGAAACTATTCACATATCTTCAAGCATCAATTCAAATCTTCAAGAAAATAGAACCTGAAACATGTTAAGTTGAAAAGGTTTTGGGTCAACAAAAGTTGGTGAGAATTACATAGGTTTTTGATGATTGAATAAAATGTTGTGCAATTCATGTGTCATGTCAATCTAGTCCATATGTGAGAACATACTAGAAATAAATCGAGTGCATAATCAACCCTGATGACTGTTATAAAATGATACATACCATACGCTCATGGTCCAATATGTTATACGATAACAAACACCCACGCTACCCTTGTAGGAGGCACGTATCCGGGTGGGATTGTCAGTCCAATAGATCTATCAATGTATACCGCCGGCTGATCAATGTTAATGATTATGCTAGAATGGTGCTTACTCTTATCATGCTCAAGACATAATGCAACATAGAAAACACATAGACACATTGATGATTGAATTGCAATGATGATGTTGTAACATGTTTCACCCCAAAAATGGTGATAAATAGAAAAAGGGCTATGTAAAACTCACCTTGGTAAAATGTTATATCTGTTGAGAAATGTGTTGACCAAATGTATCAAGTATCACCCTAAAATGAGGTAATAAATATGTCTAAGTCTATCAATTCTACAAATGTATAAGTTTCTAGGGCTTTGAATTGGGGATAATTGCTCGTTTGATTAATATTAAAATATTCACCAATTGAGAGAAATTTAGTAAATAAATAACCAAAAATCTTTTTATGAAATTTTTAACTTAAGATGGTTACGAGAATGTGTTTAAAGTATAAAAATAATTTTTACAAAATTATTTTCCTTAAAATAGATTTTTGAAATCTATTTATTACAAATTGTCAAACTTTAACTTTAATATTTAAAAATACTAAAATTAAAGAATTATTAGTTTAAAAATTATATTTCTGTTCTAAATGATCAGAAATAATTTGTATAAAATTTTGATGCAAAAATATTAAAAATTGAATTTATTATGATTTAATTATGATTAAATCTAACAAAAATTGATTAAAAATATAAAATAAATGATTTTACTGAATTAAAAATTATTTCAGTAAAGTTTAATGTTATAAAAACTTAGGATAATTTTTGTGGAAATTAATAAGATCGTTTTGATATTTTAATGGATTTTTATAAATATAATAGTGTAAAATTGATTTAATTATTATAAATACTAAATAAATCAATTTCAGAAAAATAAAAATTGTAGGTGGAACATTTACATCAGATTTGTTAAAAATATTTTTTTTAGAATTTATAACAAGGTTTTAATAATAAAAAATGAATTTACAAGTTTAAATGAAATATATATATAATTGATTTGTTTTAAAAAAAAGTGGAAAATGGGTGCCCAAGCTGGGACTCGAACCCGGCTGTTAAAGGTTATAAGTATCAGTCACAACCACTTGGCCTAGGCCTGTGGTTGTGATTTAAATCTGTTTTAATAAAATAAATACACAATGAAAAATCAGTTTTTATCCCCAAATTCATACCCACGAACCCTAGATTTCTCAATCGAACGATTTACCCAATGTTAATCTAATTAAGCATAGGGTAAACGTTGTGTAGGTTCCGAATAACAATTCCCACATCAAAAATTAAACTTACAATCTCGTTTTAATACTGATTTGATGGGTCAACTTTGAAGTCAACAAACACGATCAATTGCCAAGAACAGAGAATTTTTAGGTGAAATTGAGAGTGTAGGAAGGATAATCGGCGAGTTAAGAGTGGTTTGAGAGGTTTAATTTATAGTGTGCAGGCCTGGGTGATCGAACTAGTAAGCGTTGACTAAAAATTGATTGCGGGACGCGTTTAATCTCAAATTAGGCAACAATTGAAATGTATTAACTGTGTGTCCAAGTCAAGATTGGCCGATAATCAAGTAATCCATCCATTATGTAAATTGAATGGTCAGAATTTGAAAAAAAGAAACATTCCATACATGTTGCTGCTGCTACTCGACACAGGAAGGAAGGAAGGGAAGCGAGCGAGTATATATATATAAATTAAGTTGGTTTTAAACCAACTAAGGTGCATAGCTCAGGTGGTGTGGGCGAGTGGGTGCGCATGAAAAGGTCTCCGGTTCGAATCCCTGGAGCACCTTTTTTTTTAAAACTGAATAGGAGGGGGGCAAAAGGGGTTGGGCCGGGTCAAGAGGCTTCAATTTGTGGCTGTTCACCTTGTGGGCTTCCGAAGTTAGAAAAAAAGAGGGGGTGTGGGCTTAGGCTATGGTATTGGGCTTATGTAGTGTTTGGGTTTGTTAGGTTTTTTTTTTTTTTTTTTTTTTTTTTTTTTTTAAACAAGATCCAATGTTTATTATTATTATTATTATTATTATTATTATTATTATTATTATTATTATTATTATACACGCATATATACATATATATATATATAAGTTGTGAATTAGGAGAATAAAGACTTAGGTACAAAAATGAAGGGTTTTTATATTTAAAATTTGGGGAAAATTTTTGCGATGTTACAACACAGGTGTATCATATTAGTTAAATCTTTGTACAATAGCCTGTAGTTTAAATATGGTAATGAATATACACATGTGTTTCATTCTGAGTTGGAAGATTCTTTTAGGTTCTGATACACAGGTGTATCATAGTAGTTAAATGATTGTACAGTAGTCTAATGTTTAACTGGGTAATGAATATACACAGGTGTAATCATATCTGAGTTGGTATTTTGTATAACGGTTGTTTGTATATTGTAATGTTTTTTTTAATTACATTATTTACATTGTAGGTCTCGTTGATAGCAACATATATGAATATCCTAGCGGGACGAGATATTGGACGCTAAGTGTACCAGATGAAGTTAAACCCTATGTAGTTGCTAGTTTAGATCTTTGGATGAAGCTATTATAATGTATTAAATGGAACCAAAGTTTGTAGTCACTGAAATGGAACCAAAGTTGTTGTTTAGTTATGAATACATATATACAACAACATCGTATTAACACGTGTAATGCTTTTATGTACACCAATGTTGTTGGATCAGTTTGCTCTTTTTGCTAAGTAAGAACTTGCTATCTTGACACTTAAGTGTTTAGCAAGTCCTTGTAAATCAGATTATAAGCACAGCGGAATGTTATAAGTTAGAGCAACACTTTTTACTCTAAGGCAAAGTTATAACTCCCCCTTGATGTTTGAAACTAATAAATGACAAAGTATTTATTATGAATCTAAGTTGTAAATGAGAATTAGATACTTAGAGAGATTCACAATAAATACAGAAATGGAATAGAACAATGAGAGTGTTTGAAGGATTTTTCTGTTGAAAATCAATGTCTAAAATAGAAGGTTGAAGCCTCCTATTTATAGACGATTACATGCATGTATCTTGCCTAAAAAGCAAGCACAGAAACTACAGTGACAAGTTGCACAAGTTGCAACATTGAAAGAAACAAATACAGCTAAAAGTAATATTAAACAACAAACTACTGATGCAAAAAGGCGGTGGGAAATATCTATTGCTAAGTGCTGATGAAGGACAACTACTGAAGAGTAGTTTTGTCTTCAGTACTTCTGAAGTGAACTTGTCTGGTTTGGACTTCAGAACTTCTGCAACTTCAGCACTTCTCATATCTTCTAATCAGCAGTTTCTTGTCTTCACTTCAGTACTTCTATACTTAGCCAAAATGACAGAAGTGAATTAGACTAAGGTTTACAAAAGTGGTTTCACCAATCCTCTTTGTCCTAACAATCTCCCCCTGGATTGATGAAGCCAAAACCTTACTAATTCCTTATGTGTTTCTTCTGTCTTGAACAATCTTCCATATCTCTTTGTACATGGTGTTCTTGAGCTGGTTTAACTGACCATCAGATAGAGATCCTCTCTGTGGTTCTAGATGTTGAATTGTGAGCAGGTCTTGTGTTGACAGTTTCTTCAGATCACTGATCTTCTTGTAAGCCCTGCTTGAGAGGTCTCTTCTTGTCAACAGTACTGAGTTGTTATCAGTAAGTGACCATCTGATGATAGGGATCTTTGACTTGTTAAAGTCAGAAGAATAGGGAACCAGACTTGTCCCTTGGGTTGATGGTCCTGAGTGCTGGATGTCTTCAGTTTCAGATAGCGTCAGGTGGGATTCTCTTCCTTGTTGTTGTTGCATATCAGGCATCTGAACAGTTGGGAGATGGTGTTCAGTCACTACTCTGGTATGCATCTTTTCTTTGATGGTCTTTTGTATTTGATAAGCAAAAGTGGAAGGATCCCTGAATTGTGTTAACAGAGGTTTCTCCTCAATGTCAAAATCTGAATGGACTATTGAACTTCCTTCAAGTAGTACCATTTTGAAATCAGTTTTGACATTGTCCTCTGCCTTCTTCTTCTGAGTAGCAGATCTTCTAGATGCACCAGAAGTTCTAACTACTGATCTTGAAGGATCAGCAGTTTGAAACTTCTCAGGATTTGCAGCCTTGGCAGCCAAATATTTTCTATAAGTATCCATCAGTCTTTCTTCTTTCCATCTGGATACTGAGGCTTTTGAACCATATCCTTCTGCTACTAGCTCTTCTATTATCTGGGCTCTCTTGGCCTTTCCATCTTTGCTTGTGGCCACTTTGTCTGCAAGCAGTTGTGCTCTTCTTGTCAGCTCTTGCATAGAGAGTCCTTTGAGTGTAAAGGCTTTAGTCTTGCTGTTCTTGGTAATATACGACACCAGTTGTTGTCTTTTATCCTGTTCAGCAATCTCATCGAGGTTAGCCTGCCTTTGTAGTTCAGCTGCATAAGCCTGAAGTTTTTCTTCATGGCTTAAATCCAAATCATCCCTTTCTTCCAGAGATTTCCAAATCTGATCTTCTCTGGCCTTCTTGTTGGCTGCAATTAAGCTCTTCTCTAGTAGTTCAGCTGATTGAGATATAGGAGAAGGGTTTAATACAGTCATTGTAGTAACAGTTGTAGGCCTGATGGGATCAGATGTTGGTTGAATGGGAGCAGTGGTTCTGGAAGGTTCAGTTGTTTGAGGTTTGGAAGTGTTAACTTCTGATGTGCTGACAACTGCTGATGGTTTGTCAGCTACTGAAGGATTGTCTTCAGTACTTTCTGATTCTTCATCAGAAGTTTGATCATCAGAAGTTTCTTCATTGTGCCTTAGGGATTCTTCAGATGTTTGGGTCTCATCTTCTTTCTCTGCAGCTTCAATTTCTTCTATTGAGACACCAAACTGTTTGGCCAATTTTTCTTTCCTGGCCTGATCTTTCTGATCTCTTTCAAGGAGTGCCACTCTTGCCCTTATCCTGGCTTGGAATGACTCCTTAGGTTCCCTGATCTTCTCCCCCCTTTTTGGATTCATCAATTTTAACCCTTGAAGCAGAGGGTTGGGAGAATTGTCCTTGAAGATGAGCAATCTGTTTGCTGTTGAAGTCTATTTTGTTGGACAGATCGTTCATCTTGGTCTTGATCACTCCAAATTGGTTCTTGATGGACAGCTCCAAGTCAGCTGTATATGTTTGGAAGTGATTTCCGATGAGTGTATTCATCATGTGGTACAGGGGACCCTCTGGGCTGCATAGCTGGTTCAGGTCTATGCTTGTTTGCCCAGGGAATTGGGTAGGCATTTGCTGTGAAGGGGGTGTTTTTGGGAGATCCTCATGTTGTACAAAGGATGCCACTCTAGGGGTTTTAGGGATTGAGTGGGCTTTAACCTGTGCAGAGGTGACTGGCTTCTTGAGCCTGGATACCTTTGCAACAGGACCTTCAGAAAGTGCCGTCAATTCAGTAGTTTGAGTGTGTGAAACATCATCCAAACTAATGGAATCATCTGAATCCCTGATGTTGCCCTCAATGAGGACTGTCTCAGTTAAATCATGAGCTGAGCCCAACTCAGTTCTCTCATGAACCTCTTTTTCTTGGTACTGAGGATTTCCTACTTCAGGCATTAAGCCTTCATCAGTAGTTGCCACATCTGAGGTCTTAGCTATGTTACTTCTGTCCTCAGATCCACCACTGGGTGGTAACTGAGTAGTAGCAGCCTCAGATGCCCCAAGAGTCTCTAAAATTGGGCTTAAAGACTCTGGTCCACCCTCATCTCTTGGGATAGGGCTAGTGATGTCCACATTCATGTCTGATGTAGTAGTTATGTCCCATGTTTGTTGTGGTTGTAGGGGACTGACATGATCAGATGGGACATTCTCTTTTAGCCCAGAGAGAAGTTTGGCAATTTCTATTGCCTCTTGTTCAGAAATTTGTGGGGTTGGTTCAGTAGTTCGGGCAATAGGTTGTTGTTCAGCAGTTTCAAAAGAAGAGTGTGTTTGATATGTTTTTCTAAGTCTTTTTCTTTTGAATTGAACAGATATGGGTGCTCTTGGTGGGGTTTGAGATGGATGAGACTGAGAGGGTGTTTCAGTCTCATCTATTTGAAGAGCAGAATGCTCATGAGCATGTTCAGGCATCTCAACCTCCTGAACAGCTTTCCTTTTGGGTTGGTGTGGTGCAGTTTTTGTTGGCTTGGGCTTTTTGGCTTTTGGTGGTGTGAGTTTGGAAGATGTGGGCTTTAGGGGGACTTGTTGTTGTTCTCCCTGATCATCTTCTGGCCAGGCAGCCGGTTTGTTAAGCCTTGAGTATGCTTGTGATGTTAAAGGGTTTAAAGTTGAAAATTTTCCCACAAGCACCTCATTACCCAGTTCCCCTATTATGCATTGCATAATGAACCTTGGGTATAACAAAAACTTTTTCTTGGTATTATTGTGATGTAACACCAACTCATTGAAAAATAGTTTTGATGCCCTGAATTTAGTTTCATTCACAATGGAATGAAATATTGGTTGAAAAGTGGAGGGCATCTGGTCATAAGACCCTGTTTTTGGACTCAAACACATAATAATATAATGAAACAAAAGTTTGTATTTTGGTTCAAAATATTTTTTGAATATTGTAGCATGGGAGAGAGTACCTTGATAACCACACTCAGTCATGGTTAGATGAATATCAGTGTTAGCAACATGGTCAGGGGCAGTTACATCATCCAGACCCAGTCTTGTTGCTAGTGTGGCCGGTGTGATGGTCAGTTGTTTCCCTTTTATCTTTGAGTTGAGGGAAATGACCTCACCACCCATTGTAACCGTCTCAGCATTTGCCCAGAACTCATTCAGAGTTTCAGTGTGAATTGGTGGGTTTATTGTGAGAGCAGTAAAGTATTGGGATTTGACGACAAGATCAATGATCTCATCGTATTGGGACCAGCCTTCTTGTTTTTCAAGAAAGGCTCTTTGATTGTGTCCCTGTTTTAGAACTAGAGCCATGTGGTTTGGGTTTTTGATCGAACAGTGGATTTTGCAGGTATAGGTTGAGAGAGTTTTGAGAGAGAAGGAGGGATATTTTTGAGTTTTAAAAGGATAAGTGTGTAGAAAAGGTATTTATTAGAAGTTTTAACCGCTTGAATCTTCTTTATTAGAAGTTTTAAAACCGCCTTTGGTTAAAAATCTCTTTATCAGAGGTTTTAAACTGATTAGGTCAAACCTCTGATGATGGGAAAAGTCAGATTTGCCCTTTTGACTTAAACTGCTGATGAAGGATTACTTCATCAGTAGTTCCCATTTTCTCTTCAGCAGTTTTAACATCTGATGAGAAATGTTTTTATAAATACTTTATTCATAACTTCTGAAGGTTATTTTATCAGAAGTTACACACTTTTTCAGAAAAATTATCCCCATACTGATGATTTTTGTTCATCAGTAGTTTCTCTCAAACTGTTTTTGTTTTTCAGAAGTTTTGTTTCAGACTTTTGTCTTTTGTAAGTGAAAACCAGAAAAAAGATGAAAAAGGTTAACTTGGATTCCACCAAGGTAAACAGGATGGAATCAAGGATGGAAAAAGGAAAAAGAAAATTTTGATGCATAACAGTAGTGATTGATGTAGAAGTTTGATGTAGAGTTGGGTAGAATCAAGTGTTAACTTGGATTCTAACTGATATGCAAAAAAAAATAAAAATAAAGTAAACACTTACAAATTTAGCATTCCAAGCATGGATACTAACTTCTGAAATGTTGATGTGTCAAGGGGTTTAGTGAAGATGTCAGCTATTTGATTAGCTGTTGCTACATGCTTCACCTCAATCTTGCCTTTTTCATAGCAATCTCTTATGAAATGGTACCTGATCTCAATATGTTTGGTTTTTGAGAACTGTACCGGATTTTGAATGATGCTAATGGCAGATTTGCTGTCTACAAACAAAGGTGTCTTGGTCTCTTTGATTCCATAATCAAGAAGTTGATATTGGAGCCATTGTATCTGTGATGTACAACTTGCAGCTGCAATGTATTCAGCTTCAGCAGTTGAAGTTGCAACAGATGTTTGCTTCTTTGATTGCCATGACACTAGACAGTTACCCAGGAATTGACAACCACCAGATGTTGATTTTCTTGTCATCTTACACCCTGCATAGTCACTATCTGAAAAAGCTGATAACTTGGTATTGCTTGAAGCAGGATACCAAATTCCCAGTGTTGGAGTTCCTTTCAGATATCTAAAAATTCTTTTGACTGCTATAAGGTGTGATTCCCTTGGTGATGATTGATATCTAGCACAGACACATGTTGAGAACATAATATCTGGTCTAGAAGCAGTTAAGTATAAAAGGGAACCTATCATGCATCTGTACATGGTTTGATCAACCTGTTTTCCTTGATCATCAGGTTCAACTTGTGTGATTGGTGTCATGGGAGTGGAACATGATTTACAGTCATTTAAAGAAAATTTGTTTAATAATTCTTTAACATATTTTGATTGATGTATAAAAGTTCCATTTGTTTGTTGTTTGATCTGCAGTCCTAGAAAGTACTGCAGTTCTCCTATGGTACTCATCTCAAATTTTGATTGCATGAGTTTCTTAAAATCATCACACAATTTTGTGTTTGTTGAACCAAAAATGATATCATCAACATAAATTTGAACAAGTAAGACATGATTTCCAACATGTTTAATGAAAAGTGTTTTATCAATGGCACCTCTTGTAAAGTTATTTTTGAGTAAAAAGGTGGAGAGTGTATCATACCAGGCTCTTGGAGCCTGTTTGAGCCCATAAAGAGCTTTGTCCAGTCTGTACACCCACTCAGGATGAGAAGGATCCTCAAACCCAGGTGGCTGACAGACATACACCTCCTCTTTGATTTTTCCATACAAAAATGCACTTTTCACATCCATTTGATAAACTTTAATTTTGTTGGAAATGGCATAGGCCAGAAATAACCTGATGGCCTCAAGCCTTGCAACTGGAGCAAAGGTTTCATCATAGTCAATTCCCTCTTCTTGAGAGTACCCTTGAACTACCAGTCTTGCCTTGTTCTTGATTATCATACCAGCTTCATCTTGTTTGTTCCTGAAAACCCATCTTGTACCAATTGGTTGCTTGTTTTGAGGTAAGGGACAGATTTCCCAGACCTGTTGCTTGTTGAACTGAAGCAGTTCATCTTGCATAGCTTGCACCCAATTATTGTCTTTGAGGGCTTCCTGGTACTTCTTTGGTTCCAACTGTGAAATAAAGGCTGAGAATAGGCAAAAGTTGGAGAGCTGGTTTCTGGTCAGAACACATGTAGCTATATCACCCATGATTTGATCAAGTGGATGATCTCTGTGTTCAATCAGTTGTTGTAAACCACTGACAGGTGTAGGTGGCTCTTGTTCTTCAAACAAACTACTGAGGTCTATAATATCTGGTTCAGCAGTTTCAGCTTCTTCAGTAGTTGCAGGTGCTGAAGCAGATGTTTGAGTTTGGCCTTCAGTATTTGTTTGATCAGAAGTTTGAAAAACTTCTGATGGTGTTGTAGTTGACTTAATGACTGTTTGAGGGGTCCATGGTGTAGGATCCTCATCTTCAAACCTTTGATCACCATAATAAGTAGGTTTGGAAGAAGTAACAGTCTTTTCAGGTCCAAAGTGAAAGTTGTCAAGGTCAAAGAGTTCAGCAGGATGTGCTGGAATAAGAGTGTGTTTTGACTCATTGAACTTGACATTCAATGTTTCTTCTACTATCCTGGTGTGAGAATTAAAAACCTTGTAGGCTTTTCTAGTTGAAGAGTAACCAAGAAAGTAACCTGAGTCAACTTTGGCAGCAAACTTTGAAATAGATTCCTTGATGTTCAAGATGAAACATTGACACCCAAAAGCCCTGAAAAAGGAGATAAGGGGCTTCATGCCATGAAGAACTTCATAGGCAGTCTTGGAATGTCTCTTGACCACAAGAACTCTATTCTGAACATAACATGATGTGTTAACTGCTTCTGCCCAAAAGTACAATGGCAGTCCAGAATCAGCTAACATTGTTCTTGCTCCTTCTATCAATGTTCTGTTCTTCCTTTCTACTACACCATTTTGTTCAGGAGTTCTGGGAACACTGTATTGTCTAATAATCCCTTTAGACAAACAGAATTCATCCAGAGTTTTGTTCCTGAACTCTGTCCCATTGTCACTTCTAATGGTTTTGACAGATAGAGAATATTGTTTCTCTACTTGTAGAATGAAGAACTTGATGATTTCAGCAGCCTCATCCTTGGAAAATAAGAAGAATACCCATGTGAATCTTGAGTAGTCATCAATGATGACTAAGCAGTACTTCTTTTTACCAAGGCTCATAATCTTGACAGGTCCAAATAAGTCCATATGGAGTAGTTGAAGACATGCAGTTGTTTTTGATTCTTCAATAGACTTATAGGAGGACTTATGCTGTTTTCCCTTTAAACAGGATACACAGTGTTCTTGACACTGGTATACTTTCAAAGGTAGACCTCTGACCAAGCCCATTTTTGTGACTTTATTTATGGTTTTAAAGTTCACATGGCCAAGTCTCCTGTGCCAGAGATCTGTTTCTGAAGTTGATGCCCTTGAGAAGAAACAGGCAGTGTTGTTCAATACTTTGTCTTTCTCAATGTCCACTGCATAGACATTGCCACATCTTTTGGCAATCAGCAAAGTATGATCTTCTATAATCTTCTCAATCAACTTCTGGCCTTCTGGTGAGATGATCTTGCAAGCTGTCTTTGTGAAAAAGGAAGAATATCCTTTATCACACATTTGTGACACACTCAGCAAGTTGTATTCAAGGTTTTCCACCAGATTGACCTTGTCAAGCTGTATTTTGCCAGAGGAGACATTGCCATGTCCTAGCACATATCCCTTAGCATTGTTCCCAAAGGATACAGATCCTTCTCTTTGGCTGATAAAGTTGTTTATCAGGTATCTGCATCCAGTCATGTGCATAGAGCCTCCACTATCAACATACCATATGCTGTTTAAGCCCCTGGAAACTCTCTGCACATAAAAGCAAATTAGTTAGATTTGGAAACCCAAGCCTGTTTGGCTTTGGGTTTGCTCTTGAGAACAGTTACAGTTTGTTCTTGACCAGGTTGAGAAATCCATGTCTTTTTGGCAATGGATTTTTCATTAAGAACCATGGTGGTATCCTTTTTAGGACCACCATCAACCTTGGTCATCAGTAGTTCTACCATGTTCTTTAGATTTTGAATCTCAGCAGTTTGTGAAACTGCTGAAGATTCTGGTCTAACTACTAACAAGGAATTTTGAGAAAAAGATTTTGGTTGAGATTTTATCTTTTTCTGAGAAAAGGTGTTTTCAGGTTGTTGTTTCTTGGGTTTAAAGACTTTTTCATAATCATTTCTGATTTGATTTCCCACAACCTGTTGTTTAAATTTTTGATTGAACTGAATTCCTTTTCTGTATCTACAAAATTCAGTTTTGTGGTTGAACAGGCCACAAATTTCACATTCTTTTGCCTTTTGTTTTTGGTCTAAAGGCAAATTTCTGACAGTTGTGAAAAGATTTTGCTCATCAGTAGTTTTCAGGGTCTCAACTCCTGAAGTAGATGAAACTACTGATGGCTTGTTGTCAGTTTTTGTAAATACTTCTGAAGTACTTTCTTTAAAAATGCCAGGATTTCTGTTTAGAAAGTTTTCATGGAAAGATGTGCATTCTTTCCCTTCAGAAGTTTCATTTGAAACAATTCTTCTCCCATCTTCAGTAGTTTTGGGAGAAAAATCTGTTGGTGTTTCAACATGATGGTATCCTATGCCAAACTTAACATTTGAAGCACTTTGTTTGTTTAGCAATAGTTGATACCCCCCTACAAGATTCCACCCATTTTTCACAAGTGATCCTGGTGTCAGCAAGCTCTTGTCTGACATCTCCCAGGTCATTTAGCATCATTTTGATTTGTGCTTGGGTTTCAATAGCAGAGTCAGTTAATTTAGAAACCTCTTTTGTTTTAGCACACAGTTTTCTTTCTAAATCACATTTTATCTGTGTGTATTTTCTTTCTAAATCATTGGCTTTGCCTTGTAGGTGCACGTTTGTCTCTCTTATGAGAGCAAAAGTTTCTTTGCAAGAGTTTGAGCAAAGTTTTGTCAAAGATTCTTTTGATACCTGAGACAATGCAGATTTTGAGGTACAACCTTCAAATGCCATTAAGGCAAAGTTCTTTCTGCCATTGTCTGGTTCTCCCCAGTTGATGTCAAACACTTTGTTGTCTGCATCAGGATTGCACTCTGTGGTGTCATAAGGGAGACTGCTCCAGTCAACATACCCAGAGGTAAAGAGACTTTGTTGAGGGGGTTGTTGAGGCTGTGGAGGAAGTTGAGCAGCTGGAAAGGGAGGGATTGATTGTTGGCTCTGCATCTGTTGAGCAGGCACTTGAACATATTGTACTTGAGGCATATATTGCTGTTGAGGAGCTTGTGCCTGTACAAAATGAGCACTCCCTTGAATTCCATTGTTCCTATTATAATTGGGGTTATAGTTATTTCCAGATTGTGATTGGTTAAAGCTAGAGCTTCTACATTCTCTAGCAAAGTGTCCCAACTTCTGACACTTGTGACATCTCAGTTTAGATTTGTCAAAACCAATTTTTGTATTACTGGTCAAACCTGGAAATTTCCTTCCTGACCTTTTATAAAACTTGTTAGTTTTAATGCTTAGCATGGCCAGTTGGTGTAATATGTCCATTTCTTCTACGTCATCACTGCTAAAATTTTTCAAATCATCCATGATAAAACATAGATTATCAGCAGTTTGACTTTGGTCATCATTGTCATAACCTGGGAAAGATCTTTCTGATGAGATCCCAGTGGTTATGTCAATATTGTCATAAGATCCATAGGAACAAGTTGGTGAATCTTGTCCCAAAAGTGTTGTACTACCTGGTAGGTAGTCATCAGCAGTTTTACCAGAAGTTTGTAATTTCTTCTTTTGATCGATTTCTCTCTCAAAAGTAAGTAATCTCCCATGGAGTTTTGTAAGAGTGAGGGAGCTAAAATCTGGTGAGGATCTTAAGACAATGGAGTAAGTTTCCCATTTGTCAGGTAGAGACCTTAAAAATCTATGTAACATAGATACTGTTGTATAGGTCTGACCATTTAACTTTAGCTCAGAGATTAATGAGGAGAATCTTTCAAATTGTTGTGTCAAAGTTTCCCCATTAATATAAGCAAATGTTTCATATTGTTGAGCCAAAATTTCTCTGGTGTTGGCAATCACCTCTTCAGTTCCTCCAAACTGTTCTTTAAGACAGTCCCAAAGTTCTTTGGCACTTTCACAATGTAAAAGGCCAGAGTATATTTCATTTGGGAGAGCCATTGCCAACATAGAGAATGCCTTAGCATCTAGCTCAAGTTTTAGGAAATCCTCATCTGTATAGTCTTTGGGATCCTTTGGAATCCCTTCTTTAGTTTCAAGATTTATATTTACTGGTTTGTGAGGACCATATATCACAGATCTCCAACAACCTGTGTTGGTTTGTGACAAGGTATGTGCCATTCTCTTTTGCCATATATTGTACTCATTTCTCACAAGCATGGCAGGTTTGGTGGCAGAACCAGTATTATGTGGATCCATTTTAAAAGAGTATAGATTTGTCAGATGACTCTTTTAAGTGATGGATATTGATAAAAAGTGAACTTTTGATCTTTTTATTGAATATCAATAAGAGCTTTGTGTCTGATTCTCAATTTGTTAGATTGATATGTGATCAGATAAACCAATGCTCTGATACCAATTGTTGGATCAGTTTGCTCTTTTTGCTAAGTAAGAACTTGCTATCTTGACACTTAAGTGTTTAGCAAGTCCTTGTAAATCAGATTATAAGCACAGCGGAATGTTATAAGTTAGAGCAACACTTTTTACTCTAAGGCAGAGTTATAACTCCCCCTTGATGTTTGAAACTAATAAATGACAAAGTATTTATTATGAATCTAAGTTGTAAATGAGAATTAGATACTTAGAGAGATTCACAATAAATACAGAAATGGAATAGAACAATGAGAGTGTTTGAATGATTTTTCTGTTGAAAATCAATGTCTAAAATAGAAGGTTGAAGCCTCCTATTTATAGACGATTACATGCATGTATCTTGCCTAAAAAGCAAGCACAGAAACTACAGTGACAAGTTGCACAAGTTGCAACATTGAAAGAAACAAATACAGCTAAAAGTAATATTAAACAACAAACTACTGATGCAAAAAGGCGGTGGGAAATATCTATTGCTAAGTGCTGATGAAGGACAACTACTGAAGAGTAGTTTTGTCTTCAGTACTTCTAAAGTGAACTTGTCTGGTTTGGACTTCAGAACTTCTGCAACTTCAGCACTTCTCATATCTTCTAATCAGCAGTTTCTTGTCTTCACTTCAGTACTTCTATACTTAGCCAAAATGACAGAAGTGAATTAGACTAAGGTTTACAAAAGTGGTTTCACCAATCCTCTTTGTCCTAACAAATGTACTTTGGTTAAATGATAATACAGTAGATATAAAGCAATTCCTAGTTTAATACATTTATGTATGTGAACGTATGTTGTATTTTTTAAGTTCAATACATTGTGTTTGGTTTCTAATTTTCATTTATCTACTACTATTTCTTATCTTCAAAAACCACACACAAGCATACATATATGTATAACAAACAATTATGTAAATTGAAATTCAATGCAAACTTTACAAATACTCTGATTCTTTTCATTTATTCAGAACATCAATTACATTATCATTAGAATGTCATCAGTTCTATTTAAATCAACAAACTTTCAAAATGCAACACAAAAATCCTCTCTTTTTTATTGCTTGTTTGACTTTTGATTTACATCTGCTTTTGCCTTCCTTTTTCCTTTATTACTTCAAAACTCTTATTTTTACCAACTGAACCAGAACTAACGGTACCAAAACCTACACATTAAACACACAATAATCAATGGATATACACATATATGAAGTGTTAATAAGTTACAATATACACCAATGTAAAACATATATACACCCATGTACAACATATATTCACCAATGTACAACATACATACACCACTGTACAACATATATACACCCATGTACAACATATATACACCAATGTACAACCTGTGTAAACCATCGACAAAATACAGATTCTTGAATAGTTATCAAAACTTAACATATAACATGTTTATATACACCCATGTACAACATATATACACCCATGTATAACATGTTTATAAACCTGTGTAAACCATACTACCTTGATCTGCAGCTGATTTAATTTTTGAGTTGGATACGTCTGTGTATAAAAAAACCCCTTTAATAATATATAACAAAATGAGTAGGACTGAATACATCATGGTACACCAGTGTATAATACACTAGTGTATAATACACCTATATATAACTATACAGCTATCTAACAATAAACCATTCAATACACTTGTGTATAGGCATTTGGCTTTGTTTATCCTCATAGCCGTGACGTCTCTTATCCTCTTTACGTAATATAAACCAACGTATAATATACACTAGTGTATAGGCTTTTGATAATAATAAAGCGTCTCCTTTTTTTGACGTGATAATCCTATTTAGGGTTTCATCGCTTAACCTTTTATGTACTATACACCAACGTACATTCTCAAAAAATACATAACTCCCACGTATTGCACATTCTCTGTAGGGTTTGGTCGCTTAACCTTTTATACAACATACACAAATGTATATTATAACAATATACATAACCTCAATGTCCTGTACAATCAAGTTTGTTTAATGGAGATAAGTTTCAAAGATTCAGTAATCCTATATTGAAAGAAATCGTGCAATTAATCTAACCTAATATAACAAAATCATTACAAATACAATTCCAATTGATTATACATTTCGATCTAACAAAAACAAAAACTAAAAAAACCTAAAACATCTCGATCTAACCTAAAACTTCTAAGAAATTACTAAAATTAACAATACGAAAGAAAGATTGAATATTCATACATACCTGTATACGAATTGTTGATTTTCATTAGTTTTTTGATATGTTCTTCGTAGGTTTTGATGTATAGATAGGTTTTGATGTATAGATACGTATAATGGCAGTTTCATTTTAGGGTTTTGTATAATGTGAAACCTACGTATTCAGTGGATAACAAAAGTACTAGAATACCCCTTGATTAAAATAAATAATTAAATTAACTTCTAATTAATTACAATCATGTCATTAGAGATCAATGGCTATAAAGTGGTTCAAATAGGTTCCTATAGTTCCTACTTAAGGTGTGGTTTCTATTTGAACCCTACCATATATATATATATATATATATATATATATATATATATATATATATATATAATTAGTAGTTTAACCTCGTCTTTGTTTTAAGCTCTTGTCAATGCCACGTACAATTGTTCATGTGTGAAAACTTGATCTTTAAAAACAAACCAACTCTAGATGATGACAATCACTGACTTTTATTTATAGTCATTGCAATACATAGTGATAATGAAAATTTTCTTCTCTAAAACTTGAAAGAAATCTTTTTTATCTGAATTATCAAACTAATTCTTGGAATGAAAATCCGAGCTCAAATATTACCTATAGATATGATTTTAACTTCTATAACCCGATTGTGAAGTGATAATATTTGAAGTCACGTGCCATTTCATAGACCACTTTTTTGTCAGTATTTTTTTATAGCATTATTGGAACACCGACCTTCAAACAAACCTATGATTTAGGAAGCCAAATATTTAAGAATTTTTGGAACATCCGGGAAGTATAAACTTTCATCTAGTGGTTCGTTAAGAGTTTCTGTCTAAGAAACACTATCTAAATTTAGGTATTCTCATTCTTTGTCAGGAAATATTAAAAGCAAACATTCATTAATTTCTTGAACAACTTCATTTTTAGGTGTCAGTGTTGCTCTTTCACAAAATAGTCTTGATTATTAAAATCTTGAAAAATTCAAGGATAGATGAGTCGTTGATTAGAAGATCATTAGGTATCTCTATACATACATCATCATCATTTGTGTCATGAACTTTTCCCATGCACGAATTAAGAAGCCATTGTGCAGAATATTGTGTTTGTTCCATATCAAATGTTTGCCTTACTATGATTAACCTCATTTTTTTTTGTCACTTTTAGTAGTTTTCATTTACTCATGAGGTAAAATGAGCTTAGTGAATCATAACAATTTCTTGTCTACTGCCATTAGTGGCGGATCTAGACCAAAATTTCAGGGTTAACATTCAAAAAGTTTTTTTTTACCGTACTTTCATACAATATAAACAGTCAATAATCTTTTTCTGTATTGATAAAACTGTCAACTTATTATTCTTTTTTTGTATCCTAATGTATATATTTTGGGCTCAATACATGCACCCGATTTCAATCCGAAAACACTCAGAGCGGATTTTACCCATACCCGAACTCAAGGGCGAAGGTTAGTGAGGGCCAGGGGTGCACTGACCCCCACCGTTTTTTTTAGCTTAGTGGTGGAAGTTTGCGATTTTCATAATCAATTTTTATATGGATTGAATCCGGCCCCCACTGATTTGATCTTCCGGCCCATACCGATACGAAAAAAATTGAGTCCGGCCCCGCCGATTTGATCTTCAAGCTTCACCACTGCCCGAACTCGGTTATACCTGATACTGCTTTTTAATACCCAATAAAATACCCGGATTTTTTAAAGTATATTTTCTGCTTACTTTACAACTTTTATATTTAATTTTTTAAAAATTGCATATTATAAAGCAAAAAAAAATTGTACTTTGGTGAAGTAATGTTATTATATCTTATTTTAATTATTTTTACTAATTAAAAAAAGTAATTTTAAACAAATTTGTTATTATGTAAAATAATAATAAAAAAAATTTACTTTTTAGAACCGAGTATAAAATATTGGTGTCCAATAACCGATTATACTCGACCCCTATCATACCCTACCCGTGTACAATACCCGATTATACTTGAACCAGGTCACACCTACCATGGTATATAAGGTATGATTTTTATCCTCAATATCCGTACTCGAACCCTACTTGATTTCTCTAAACACCCAATTTATCTATACCCATTTATACCTGACTCGGTTCCATACCCGGATTCAGGTATTAAAAAAACCCCATATATACACCTCCACCTTAACCTACTAATTGGGCTTAACTCTTATGAGCTTCTATCTTATAATTAACAAATAGTATGGTCAATGGGTTATAAACTTATAGGCTTCTATCTTTTTTCATATTAGGCTAATAATAAAACTTTGAGAATGTTTTAGGTATGTAAAAAAATGAGGGGTAATGTTAATTTAATTTAATTTCAGGAGTGACATAATACGTGTAATAAGTATGATGTTAGATTCATAAAGATAATTAGATTTTTTAAAACAGCTAAGCCAGATACTAATGAAACTTACTTCTAAACCTACACATGTTATCAAACATATGACGTTAGTAGTTCAACCCTCTTTATCTAGGGCCGAAACACCTTGGTACAACTAGTAAAAAGACTTGGTAAATAATTAAATTTTTGATAATTGTTTATTATTATTCTACAATAGTTAAAAAAATACAACCAGTAAAAACATCTGGTAAATATTAAATTTTTGGTAGTTGTTGTATATTATTATTCTATAATAGTTATATATATATGTGCTCTCTACCCTCACTCTAAGTCTCTCTTTATAACCACAACCACCACCACCACCACCACAACCACCATCACCGCCACCACAACATAGCATCAAACAAACATTCTGTTAAAAACACAGCATTGAATAAACAGAGCTGGATACCACTCGTTTTATTTGGTTAAATGAAATGAGTTTAACCAGTACATATCTCCAATTGATATTAGGTATTTATACTTCTTGAATGGGTTTCTGTTTGATTAAAACTCTTGATTCCCAACACACATGTGATACACCATGTCTTCACGGCATGACTGTGAGGCGTGAAAAACCTCATGACAAAAACAAAAAAGAAAATCATTGTTTTTAATCTTTAATTAATGAAGAATTAAGCACCTCAATGGATTATTTGGTGATATTTGTTCTCATTATTTAGAAAAAATTAATTACAAAGTGTTGTATAAGTTATTTACAACATTCCAACGTAAGTTTGATTGAAAATTGACTTGGTTTCAGTATAATGTGTATTTGGGTCCCACAAGGTGTTTGTTTAATTTCCTAGATGAGTTTCAGTCATTGTCCTGTAGTGGTGTAAATCGATTGAAATCTTGATTTTTTTTCTTTCATTAGTACAGAACTTAATAATAATAGCAGTTTTGGGGATAGTTTTTGGTCGCATACCAAGTGTTCGATCAAATGCTTGAATGAAAAAAAAAAAACTTATGTTAACCTTATTTATTTATTTATTTATTTATTTGTTATTATTATTATTATTATTATTATTATTATTTTGTTTATATTAGATTTTTATTGTATTGGGGAAATGAGGTTGATGGATCACATGTGATTGATGAATAAATTTATAGTCTTTTTATGTTAGTATATGCTAACACATGTTAGTGATGCCCCATTATGTGTTTGAGATCCCAAACTAACATGTGTATCTGTTTCAGTGATGGTTTACACGAGTAGGCTATTGGAAGAAGGCGGCGTTGGTGATGTGGCGGTGGTAAGTGATGTTTTTTTATAAAGATTATAGATTTTTAATCTTTTGGTGAATAGGGTGTTTAAATATTTTTTGTATTCTATTTAATAATCTTTTGGCAAGTGAAATTGTTATGAACTTGTATAGGGTATATGTCTATTTTTTTGCGGTCCGAGTCTTGTATGCTCACACCCGTTAGTGATGCTAACACATGCTAGTATATGCCTAACTAACAGGTGTTAGGGTTCATATGACATACGTTAGTATGTGCCCAACTAACTACAGATTTTTGGTGTTGTTTATACTCATGTTAGTGATGCTAACACATGCTAGTATATGCCCAACTAACATGTGTTAGCGTTCACATGACATACGTTATTTTAGTAAAACATATGTTTTTAGAATACCCTACACGTGTTAGTGATGTCTCATTATGTGTTTTGGAGAAGCCAACTAACAGGTGTTATCTTTTTTTGTAGGTGAAGAGATGTTTTTGTGTTAAAGATGAAGATGGGTATCAAGAACGAAGCATAGCTAGATCTTTTTTATGTTGTTATGATAGTTTTTTTGAAAATCACAAATAATTATGTTTGTATGAACCGTTTTTAGGTATGTTTTAGTGTTGGTTGTAATGATTATTTTTATCGATTCTTAAATAAATACACATTTTATGTGTTCTTTTATTATGTTCTTTTAGCATATGCCTGTTAACACATGTTAGCGATGTCTCATACGAGGTCAGAATTTTGTATCACAACACTAACATACGTTAATATTCGTGATGGAAAAAGTGCCATAAAGTAGGAGAGAAGTGACTTGACAAGTGTCAAATCAACTTTTTTAAACCTAGGATTCAGAAAACACAAGATTACCTTAATGCCCCTAATCCAATATTTTATTAAACTGGCTCACTTGCTTTTGATTATTAAATACAAATTAATTAAGGATAGATAGAGTTTCCATATTATCCACACCCTATATATATATATATATATATATATATATATATATATATAGGGTAGGGATCCTAAGAGAACCAACCCCTATTTGAGAACTGAGAGAACCATTCTGAGCCACACATTTCATATAAAGGCAAAAAAAAAAAAAAAAAAAAAAAAAAAAAAAAATTTTTTTTTTTTTTTTGCTTTAATCGCACATTTTTATGCAAGGAAATTTTTTTTTTATTTTTTTTGAATTTTTTTTTCATTTATACATATGTGTATATAGCATTTTTCAGCTATACATATGTGTATATTTCAGTTATACATATGTGTATATAGCATTATACATATGTGTATAATGCAATTATACACATGTGTATACTGAAAAAAAAATACAAAAAAAATAAAAAAAAAAATTTCCTTACATATAAAGCAGCGATTTTTGCAAAAAAATTTTTTTTTTTTTGCCTTAGAGAAATGTGTGGCCCAGAATAGTTCTCTAGTTCTCAATTTGGGAAAAGGTTTTCATTTGAACCAAATCCTATATATATATATATAGTAGAGGTATAGGGAGAAAACCCTTCAAAATGAGAAAACTCTAGAAAACCCTCAAAAAAACCTACTTCCCGAGCTTTTTTTTTTAAAAAAAAACATTAGGGCATGAATATACATGTTTTTAAAGTGTTTTGAGCCAAAAAAATCAAAAAAGCGCCGAAGGGTTTTTTTTTTTTAAAAAAAAATAAGTTTTGCATCATAACATATGTTAGCTTATTTTTGCACTGGTAACATATGTTATGATGCAAAACTTATTTTAAAAAAAAAAAAAAAAAACCTTTGGCGCTTTTTTGATTTTTTTGGCTCAAAACACTCAAAAACATGTATATTACATGCCCTAATTTTTTTTTAAAAAAAAAAGAAGATCGGGAAGTAGGTTTTTTTTGAGGGTTTTCTAGAGTTTTCTCATTATTTAGGGTTTCCGTATTATCCATCCCCTATATATATATATATATATATATATATATATATATATATATATATATATATATAGGGGAAAGTTAATTTGAGAACACCTATATTTCGTGCGAACCGTGAGAACGGCATCTAAAACCATTCAAATTCAAAATTTCTTTTACACTTGTCTTTATTACTAAAATGCAATCTCAAAAACACAATTTACACGTAAAAATTCAAACGAATACGAAAATAATTTATTTTTACACATGTGTAAATTTACTGTTTATACATGTGCAAACTGTTTCATTTACACATGTGTAAAAAGTTAATTTGAAAGTGTTTTTGCAGGAAAAGATGAATTATTTAGAAAGAAAATTCATTTATTTATGTTGTATTTTGATTATAATGAGGTTTGTATTAAAAAAATTGATTTTGATGGATTTTTTTACTTGTTCTCACGGTTCTCACAATATTTACCTGTTGAAGATTACGAAGGACCAGCCGATGTCCAAGCAAGCTAGAAACATATTGCGAGGTATAATCTTTACTACTTTGTGGACCATTTGGAATGAACGCAATGATCGTATTTTTCAAGGTAAAAGGCGACGAGCTACAGAAGTGGTCGAGAGCATCAAGATGACTTCGTATTTTTGGTTTAAAAATAGATCTAAGATGAAAGGTATAGATTGGAATGTATGGTGTAAATACCCGCTTGACTTGATGTAATCGCGTTTGTTTTGCCCGGGTGTCCTTTTTTCGAGGGCTTCCCGGTGCGCTTTTGAATAAAATCAACCTTTCAAAAAAAAAGTATAAAAAATATTGTTGAGAAAATGCATTTAGTTCATTTAACTATAATTATAAGTTTATGAAATAAAGTATTAATTAGTTAGAAGTTTATATTAAATAAAGTATTAATGATTTGAGGTAAATTACAATGATGTCCTTCTATAATGAAGTTATATTACCTTGTTGCCCATTTAGAATGTACTATATAGTATAAAAGAATATTCTACAAAGTAAAAGAAACGTGCGAAGGATGCGAAGGCACTTTTGTACATGATAATTACGTAATGTTTTTGTATGTTCATGAAAACATACGTAATTATCATATACAAGAGTGTCTTCGCATCCTTCGCATGTTTGTATTACTTTGTATTTGAACCTGTCCCTATATATATATATATATATATATATATATATATATATATATATATATAGGGTCAAGATCCTGTAAAAAGTGTGTTTTTTGTGAGAAGTGTGAGAAAGTGTTTTGGCCATTGGATCATCTTAATCTATGGTGTAGATTAATTGGATGGCATTTTTGTAATTAATGTTATAATTTTATTAATTGATTATACCATTAAGGGTAGGATAGTAAAATACACACTCTAATTAAGTGGCTCATTAAAAACTAATCTCTCACCTCTCTCCTCCTTTTAATTATGATTACCTCTTTCTCTTTCCCCTCTCTCATCAACAATTACAAAATAATAGTAATAATCAAATGGGCCATAAGGATATCATTATCCTATATAACTTTTTATCATCGTTAGAAAGATCAGAAACCCAAATTTGCAATCACCAATTCAATTCAATGGTGTCTTCGTCAAAAATGGTGAAAGCGATCTTAGATCCAAAGAAAAATTGGTTTGCCGCTCTGCACAAAAAAAACCATTGAGAATCACCTTCGCAAAATACGGTTAGGATTTCATTTTTCTAGATTTGTTTCTCTCTCTCGCAAATACCGAGAAACACACCACCAGTACAACCGGCATGGGGTGGAGCTGTCATTATGGTTGGGTTTTAACTTTATAATTTTAACAATTTTAAATTTTAGTGATTAGCCATCCATCTTCATATTATTGTGTTTTATATTCAAAGGATTTTTTGTGGTTTGATGTTTTTTTTTTAATTTAAAACACATTTTAAATATATGTATAGTTGTGTTTTAAAGTACATTCTAGTGTGTTTCTTGAATGTGTATTGATTGGGTATGATAAAGATAAAACACACTGGATTATTGAGAAGATGATGATAAAACACATGAGACTATTAAAACACAAAGTTGAGAAGATGGTGATAAAACACACGGTTATGGTTTCATCTTCATTCCTAAAAAAACACTCCGATAATTGGTAAAAAACACCATATAAGATTAACACTCTTTACGAGACTATAATAAAACACCATACCTTGTATAAAAAAATAATTAAAAATCTACCTTAAACATAAAACACCACACGTCGATCGTTAAAACACTATGAAGATAGTAATGACGATGATGATGACCAGACCCATTCTCTCTCTTTCTCTCTCTCTCTCTCTCTCTCTCTTTACCTATTTTTATGCTCTCTCTCACATCTTTTACCAAAATTATAATTTTAATCATTATTTAATAGTATGTAAAAATTACTAAAATGCCCAAACACCTTGTACCACATGTCATTCCCATATTGGTTCTCACACTTCTCACAAAAAAATGGATTTGTATAAGAACCTAAACCTAATATATATATATATATATATATATATATATATATATATAGGAAGAGGATCTAGGAGGAAAATTGTTTTGTGTAGGAAGTATAGGAAGTGTTTTCAACCGTTGGATCAAATCTGATTAAATCTTTAGATGAAGGGCATCATAGACTTTTTATCCATTTTATTAATTATCATAGACCCACTAATTTAGCATCTAAAATCTGGATATTTATGAAATTTAATCATCCTAAAATAATTAATTTTTCTTCATTTTATAACAAACATAAGATATTCAATCTCTATAACAGTTGTGGATTTGTTATGTGATTTTTATCTAAAATCCCCTACAACGATAATGTGTTTGTTAACATGCATGAACAAGTAGTGTTTTATTCGGCTAAGTAGTGTTTTTATACGAATAAGTAGTGTTTTATATGAATAAGCATTGTTTTTTTATAACTAGCAGGACCCCGCGCGTTGCGGCGGGCTGCACGATGGTTGACTATATACAATTGGCATATATGTAATTGATATGTTAAGTTACATCTTCTTCAACCATCCACGGGCCTTTCTTGATATATGATTATCACAACACGGAGGTCGTCTTCCCATCATTAATTGTAAAATTACAAACACTACACATAGTAGATAGGATGCGAATGGTGGTGGTGATGCAAGTTTTAGAAGAATTCATATGATGAGGGGGTGTGAGGAGCATTTAGCAATGGCCATGCAACAAACGCATGTAGAATTGGCTTCCTGATGTGCATACTGCATGCATGATCACCTCATGCATTACTTTATGTATGCTCCATAAATCAAATGCAAAAACAAACCAATAATGTCTAAAATAATATCGTTACGTGGTAAGTTCTTTTTTTTACTAATGACGTTAGACTAATCATTGACTACAAGATGTGTTCGACTTACAACATTTCATAAAGTGATAAGCAAACCACGAAAATTGAATAGGGGTAGACTCCAATACATATGCATCCAATTGTGCTCAATCAGTTGACCTAAATAAAAGGACTTGGAATAGTGCTCATGTAGACCTAAACTTAGGAATGTCAAGGAAAATTAACGGTTCCTGGTAAGTTTGAGAGCTGAAAATGCACAACAACGTAAACAATAAAAGGGCTTCGAAGATATTATGGCGTATTTCGATGAAATTGGACTGTAGCACTACAATGACAAACTAACATTAATCAAACACTCTTGATTCATTCAATCAAAGACTCATGTATAAACCCATAAATCAAAATCTAATTAGAAATAGTTATCCATAATCACCGGTGACATGACGATCGTAGAAAGTATAAAATTGACTTATAGTTTTAAGTAATATTTGTGTAATTTCATAACAATGCTTCTTGATGTCATCTTCTATTATGAATTCTCTAAGATCTTTTATGCCATAATGTTAAACTTTTCAAATGCTTCAATGGTTTTAATACCATTATTAATTACTTTTAATAGGGTAAACAAGTTGATTTAATAGTTGTATTAAATTTGTCTTGATAACTAAATGAAATTACATTTTTACCCATTTAAATGAATATGAAATGACAATCTTACCCATCCAGAACCCACTATATAGTATATAAGTATAGATATGTTTTGTTAACAGGTGATGTAGTGTTTTATACGAATTAGCATTGTTTGTTATATGATGTTTTGTTAACAGGTCATGTTGTGTTTTATATGAGTAAGTAGTGTTTTATACGAATAAGTAGTGTTTTTATGGTTTGTTTTGTAAACATGTATGAATAAGTATTATAGTTTATTTTTGAATCATTTTCCCGTTTTCTAATACAAGTCTATCATCAATTATTAAATAATCGACAACAAGATTGTGTTATAGATGAGGAAGCCGATGATATAATAAGATGAAGAATACGATTGTTAGACAAGATGAAGAAGCTGAACCTAACAGAAGATGAAGAATCACTAGAGAAGATGAAGAAGCCTGAGTTTTTTTTATTTTATGAGAGAGATTTAGATGAGAGAGAAACACTAGAATCTATTATTTTGAAGATTTAGATGATAGAGAAGAATCTCATGAATTAAGGGATAGACAAACGTTTACTATATCAAATTAAACAAAATGACATTAGTGCCCTCTTTTAAAACACTTATTGGACCATCCTACCCTTAATTATTAGATTATAATTACTAGAATCTTTAGAAACCTAAACTTTTAATCTAAACCATCCATTTCTAGATCCAAAGGTTGAAAACACTTCATACACTTCCTACACAAAATAATTTTCTTACAGGAACCTACCATATATATATATATATATATATATATATATAGGGTGGAGTTCCTATACAAAATGCATTTTTCATACAAAGTGTGAGAAGTCTATATATGCATTGTGTTTTAAATTTTAGACATGATGTTTTATATTCTCTTGGCATCGTACTATTTAGAAAAACACAAAGCGCAACAATTTAAAACACTAATTAATGTATTCTCGACATGCAATCTAAAACACTATGCGAAAAAAGTAATCAGTGTGTTTTGAATTTCATGCCTAGAATACATCTGATTGTGTTTTAAATTGTAACGTTTGGTGCTTTTCTATATAAATCAATGCAAAAGGAATCTAAAACATCATAGCCAAAACTTAAAACACAATGAATACATAGACTTCTCACACTTTGTACGAAAAATGCACTTTGTACAGGAACATATATATATATATATATATATATATATATATATATATAGGGAAAGGATAATGTGGAAACCCTTGTTATATGGTAAACTCGGGAAACTCTGACTTCCCAATTTTTTTATTTTTGAAAAAAATAGGGCATGTAATATGCATGATTTTAAGCATTTTTGAGTAAAAAAAAATCAAAAAAGCGCCGAGTAGTTTTTTTTTTTTAAATAAAGTTTTGACTAACACATGTTAAGCGAAACTAACATGTGTTAACCATTTGTTACCCAAAGACGGTTTTTTATTTTTTTTAAAAAAAATGGCTCGGCGCTTTTTCCATTTTTTTGGCCCAAAATGCTTAAAATCATGTATATTACATACCCTAAAATTTTCATATAAAAAAAAGTCAGGAAATTATAATATATATATATATATATATATATATATATATATATATATATATATATAGGGTAGGGTTCAAATAGGAACCAACCCTTAAGTAGGAACTATAGGAACCAATCTGAGCCATCCATCTTCAATGGCTTGATTGTAAATAAGTAAAACATTAATTAAATATTTAATTAATTCAAGGGGTAATAGTGTCTTTTGGTATGTGATTATTAATAGGTAATTTAGTATCCATTGTAACTGACAACACCACAATAATATCATGTTCTACGTTCTTGTATATCATCCAAATACGAGAAGAATGTTCAGAAATCGAATGAAATGCAACCAATCGTATACATGTACGTATAAAGATTCAAACTTACATTCTTATTCTTAATCAATCGTCATTTATATTGATTTTTTTTTGTTTTCTTAACGACGACGTTTGATGTTCAAGTTTTATCGATTTATTTTGATAATTTAATAAATACGTTTTCAATATGTTGTTGAATGTTTCGTTAATGTTATTTTTCTGTGAAAAATTATTGTGTTTCCAATTTAGTTCATAAATATGTTCAAAGTATACATTGTTGTTGATTTATAAAAAAGGGTATTTGAAACCCTAATAAAATATTGTCAGGTTGTAATTGAAGAGGGTCGATGTTAGTATAATGTGAATATACACTAATGTATACATCATATACACAGTTGTACCATAAGTATTAAGTATACATTGGTGTATACAAAGAGACTTTATGAGCAATAGCATGTTAAATTTGAGTATACACCAGTGTTAGTCTAAAAAGGTATACCTTGGTGTTGATTTTTTAAAAAAAAGGTATTGACAACATAAAAAAATATTGTAAATCATTACTGTCGTTGCTAATATACTTTGAATATACATCAGTGTATAGAGATTATAAAACAGGGGTACCATATGTATTAAGTATACATTTGTGTATACAAGAGACCTTTATGAGTAACATCGTGTTTAATTTCAGTATACACTGGTGTATACTATACGTTGGTGTTTATTAGATTAATGTCGGAATATACTGTAAAAAACTCGTTCTAAATATGTTTTTTTTTGTCTAATTTTTTTTTGTTTATAAAAAAGGGTATTTGAAACCCTAATAAAATATTGTCAGGTTGTAATTGAAGAGGGTCGATGTTAGTATAATGTGAATATACACTAGTGTATACAACATATACACAGTTGTACCATAAGTATTAAGTATACATTGGTGTATACAAAGAGACTTTATGAGCAATAGCATGTTAAATTTGAGTATACACCAGTGTTAGTCTAAAAAGGTATACCTTGGTGTTGATTTTTTTTAAAAAAAGGTATTTGAAAACATAATAAAATATTGTAAATCATTACTGTCGTTGCTAATATACTTTGAATATACATCAGTGTATAGAGATTATAAAACAGGGGTACCATATGTATTAAGTATACATTTGTGTATACAAGAGACCTTTATGAGTAACATCGTGTTTAATTTCAGTATACACTGGTGTATACTATACGTTGGTGTTTATTAGATTAATGTCGGAATATACTGTAAATATGTGATTTTTTGAAGAAATATAATAGAAATCTTAATTAATAAAGATGAATAATCGTTTAAGATGTTGAGAGATTTTAGGAAGGCAATTGAATGTTATTCGGAGGAAGTTTTATTAACTTCCATATATAAGAATTTTATTTAAATCAAAATATAATACATAATTGTTTAATTACATAATTACCCCCTAGATCAAAATTAAAAATGAAAGGCTCAGATTGGTTTCTAAGTTCCTAACTAGGCTCTTGGTTCCTATTTGATCTTTTTCCTATATATATAGGGCTAGGATACTTTGAAAACCAAGGTGAGTTGTGAGAACCATATGAACTCTTTTGAGTCATTGATCTTGATGATCCAACGATTGAGATCGAATGATTAGACTTTTTGTCTTGACATCTTTTTTTGAGTATTTTTTAATATAATAAAATGAGTGAAAGGGTATTTGAGTAAAATTGCATGTGAGAGAAAAAACTATATAATATCATATTATTTTTTTATTACATTACTAAAATAACCACATTTTTATAAACTTTAATTTATTTTTATAATTCATTTGTTTTTCTAAAAAAAAAAAAAATACATTCAGTAAACTTTCAAAGTTCACCATTATAAAAATAATACATTCAGAAAACGTTTTTTACACCAGTGTAAAATTTCGAAGTTCAACAATTTTACATCTGCTAATCTGTCATCTCTCTCCATGTATGAAAACGTCGTTACACCGGTATAAAAATTGTAAAATCTACCATACACAAAACTATTACAAACAAAATACATTGTATTACACTAGTGTAAATGCCCACGGTAAATGTATTACACCTAGGTAAAATGCCCACCAAAAAAACATCTATACATTGTATTACACCACATTAAATGCCCTCAAAAAACATCTATACATTGTATTACACTAGTGTAAAAAAAACCACAAAAAACAACATATATACCACAAACTTCTACAAAAAAAAATACATGAGTGTAAAAAACCAAAAAATACAAAAGATCTATACCTCAAACATCTACACATTTCATATTTTACACTGGTGTTTTTACATCATCATCTTCAAGCATCCTGACAAACCCCCAAAAAATTAATATTAATAATTTTACACTGATGCACAAATAAATATCAGAAATAATAATAATAACATAAATAATAATAATAACAGTAAATAACAAAAATAGTAATAATAATAATAACATAAAAATAATAATAATAGAGTTAATAAATACTAATAAATAATAACATAAATAATAATAATAATAATAACAGAGTTAATAATAATAATAATAATAATAATAATAATATTTAAAAAAAATTAACATACCTTCGTCACAGATCTAACACCACCGCAGATCCACCACCACCGAGCCCCAACCACCGTCATCTTCATCTTCAAAGATCCAAAAACCCCACCATTCACCATCGCCTTCACCCACAAACCTGAAACCCCACCAAATCCAAACCTGACACCCCACCATTCACCATCACCTCCCACCGTCATCTTCAAGATCCAAACCGCCGTTCAGATCCACCTCCACCTACACACCATCCAACCCTGAAACCCACCTCGAAAACCCCACCATTCACCATCGCTTCCACCACGTTTAGATCCACCACCAAAAAACCACCACCACCCCTCCACCAAAAAACCACCCACGAAGCACCACCCATCGTCTTCTGTTCGAAGCCCCCACCATGAAGCACCACCCGTCACCATCCAAAAACCAACACCACGAAGCACCACCGGTCACCGTCGATGAGAGAAAGAGTGTGTGTGTGTGTGTGTGGTGTGTGTGATAAAGAGTAGAGAGAGAAAGTAGAGAGAGAAGAGTGTGTGTGTGTGAGAGAGAGAGTAGAGAGAGAGACACTATGTCTGATGAGAAATTGGAGAGAGAGTGAGATCAAAAGGTTTATATAAAAAGAAGTAATAATTACACTTTTGATTTTACTAAACTACCCATTCAACATATTGTAAAATGACATTGTTACCCCATGTTAAAAAATTACAAAATATTACAAATAGGTTATGTGTCACATTTTGATTGGTCTATAGGAGTTTTCAAGTTCTCGCAACTCAGGGGAGTTTTTAAAATATCCGAATCCTATATATATATATATATATATATATATATATATATATATATATATATATATAGGGGGCGGTTATTCTACAAAAATAAAGAAACGTGCGAAGGATGCGAAGGATATTTATACATGATAATTACGTAATGATAATTACGTAATGTTTTTTATGTTCATGAAAGCATTACGTAATTATCATTACGTAATTATCATGCATTTGTACATGATAATTACGTAATGATAATTACGTAATGTTTTTTATGTTCATGAAGGCATTACGTAATTATCATTACGTAATTATCATGTACAAAGTGATCCTTCGCACGCTTCGCACGATTTTATATTTTTGTATTTGATCCTGCCCCTATATATATATATATATATATATATATATATATTTATATATATATATATATATATATATATATATATATATATATATACAGTATAAGGTTATTCTCTTACAATAAAGTTTTAAATAAAATATGACAATTCTAGTAAAAGCGAAAATAGCATAAAAGAGCAACCCGATGTACACACTCTTTCGTGGTTACCACACATCTTTTTCAAATTGGGAATCACAATCTTATATTGCCCATGCCTTGTCTATTTCTAGTAGCAATCCAGGGACCCTCTTCCTTTATGACCAAATCATATAAAATTCCTATTAACAATTTGATTAGGTTCCACAATTAAATTATTATGCAAATTCCATTTAGTTATAATGTTATATCACATTATTGTTAGTACACCCAAGAAACTATAACCAAATGTCTGGTTACATGTCAAAACCAAACTTATAAGTTTCAATTTTTGAATTTTCATTATTGATCAGTTTTTGTTGTAAGTTTGTTTTCTTTTTTTAATGGCTAGATCAAGTGGCAGCACCAGCATGCACACTTAAGAGTTAAGAACCCACAAGACCTGAGTTCGATACGGCTTGCCTACACCAAGAATGCTTCCAAGTAGGAATTGTTGAAGCCTCCCATGATTTAAAAGAATGGTTTAGTTTGGCTTTTTAAATCGTGTATAGATCAGTTATAAATCTGTCTTCAATAAGTTAATAAATCCACAACCAATTTTTTGGCTTTATTAAAAGGTAAAATTGTTATATCTTACTTAAAAAGGTTGCAATAAACTTTTATGAAATACACTGTATTATTTACAAAGAATAATATTAGGATTTAATTACAATTCGGCTCGGATATATATACCCATAACCACAAAACTCGTATAGAGAAACCATAATCAACATCAGTTTCTAAATTGGTTTCGTATTTTCTATTTTTTCCATTATATTTCAGTTATTCGATTTTTTTCTATTGTATCGTACAAGAAAGTGGTAACAAGACGGTTATGTACCAAAGTGTTTGTAGCCTAGTAGTATCAAGGTGTGTGAAAGGTGTTTCTCCCCAGGTGATTGACGGGTTATAGTCTCATGCTAAACATGAGCGTAGATTAGAAGTAGGTTTAGAGGGTATGTGAAATAGCTGATTTAAAAAATATATATAAAAATAAAGAGACCGTGATGTATGCACCTTTATAATGTGCAAATATGAGGTGGATAAATTACAAGATGGTAAAAATCTAACACCTACAAACATGAAATGTTGGACCAATAAAGAAACAAGACATTATGCAGTTGAGTGTATAAAAATATAATATGTTGGGTCATGATAAACGAGCTTGACCATGTCAACTAATGAGTTAACCAAATCCCTCTTAGTCACAAGTAGTGCTCCATGCACAATGTGTTGGGAAGTCACTTTCTTAAGATTATTATGAGACTTAAACAAGAATTCAAAGCACACCCGTTTAACCGACTGCGGTACATGTTCATCATGTAACATGAGTCACAAAGCATAATTCAAAGCTCTGTTAACGATTGCGGGCATGGGTACATGTTCATCATGTAACATGAGTCATACAGCATAACTGGTACCAATATTTAGTAGCAAAACATGGTTAGAAAAGGGTTGAGAGATGAATGTATCTTGACTGATTCTTGAATGGTGAATATATGAATTAGTCCATTTTAGGTGTGTGTCCATCTAGGTAAAGTTGTTATCAGAGACAGCTTTGTGTGGGTTCTTGATTTTGGATCTTAGACCAATTATTTGATTCTCTGTCAGCATGAAAAGAAAAAATATTCAATTGACCATCAATGGCATCCCCACTGATCAGGTGCTTGCTTTGTGTGTGTGGCCAGTGGTTAATACTGATTAGTCACTAATAGGGCATCTAAGTTTCAATTTATCTGATGTGGGACACATCCACAAGATTCTTATGCTGGTTACAAAAAATCCCAACTCAAAACAAGCATAACTTTTGACTCGTTTTGAGTTAGAATGTTACAAGACATAGATATACAACGTTGAACGTTGTCAGGGGTGGATACAGGGGGTTTTTAGGGGTTCCCAGGAACTCCATCGGTTTGGAAAAAAATTGAAAATTTTAGTGGAAAATTTTGAAAAATTAGTGAAATGTACGAAAGGAACCCCCTGGAAATCCGTCCTAGATACGCCACTAAACGTTGTAACAAGTTGGACGGTATGACAAATCGCCACATACAATTTGCCCGAGTCTCGACCCGAAGCTCAGATTTTGACTTTGAAGTTTGAAGATTTTGATAAGCAAAGCAAAACACTTGAAATTATACAAACCTTTATTATCATATTTTATTAGTTGGCAAATTAATAATTTCATGTAAGTTCTTAAAATTATCATTTGACAATACACCTGTCCAGATTTAGAATAGTCTATAAAAGCAACATATTATGATAAAAAAAGGTCATTAATTAATAACATATTTTCTCTTTAAAGTGTCTATACACTTTTGTATGTCTCTTTACTTCTCTCACATTTTAAGGACATGGGCGGAACTAGAGGGGGGTACTGCATGTGTATCATGTAACTTTTTACGGTAATTTTTTTTACCGTAAAAGTACAAAATAAAACAATTAGGAATAAAGTTTTGACTGCATATTAATTGTTAATAAGTTAATAGAGATATAAATACAAGAGACAAAAAACACTACATGTGTAACCATTAAGCCATATAAATAAGAGGGGAAGCACTTAAAAAAGAAGAAAAAAATGTGGATGAGGAATAAGTGAATAAAACACAACCACTTGCCCCACTGTTTTGACTTAAAAACCTTATATGGTGGCCTTCTAAATGGTGGAAGTAGCACCCACTTCAGGAACAAACTTCTGGCTAAAGATTCATGGTGCTTTCTTTCTTAATATTTAGTTTCAGCAGAATAAAAGGGTGGTTAAAGGAAACAAATGCAACTATGTGATCTCTAGATTATCAAACACACCACCAATGGCTACTTTTATAAGACGCGTTTTCGTTAGAATTCAATCTGCTGTAAATTCATGGGAAAAAAAGCCATTCACCTTGCAGGAAAAGAGGTCTGCATAGAGATGTCGAGCAAGATGAACTTCAGCATACCAATACAAATTGTCTGTCATCATATTACAGTGTCTTTGTCGCTCGACTCGCCATTATGGTACCAAACTTCATCCTGTTTTAATAACAAAATAAATAGAAGTTACTTAATAAATAAAAATCTATTTGTGCAGGTAATGTTGGCAATTCTTATAGGTCTGCTGACACTCCTCACATGGCATTTTACTAAAGTGTACACAAGAACATCGTTAAACGCTTTGGCATACGGTTTGCGGTATGAATTGTTGCAACGGCCTGTGTTACGTATGTGGAGTATTCTAAATTCTACTGTGGAAATAACAACAGCTCAAGTTAAGCTCTCTGAGTATGTGGTCAGAAAGTACAGCAAACCAGAAAACCAAGCACAGCAAGTTGAGGTTTATGTTAACTTATTTTTATTTTTTTGTTAAATATATGGAAAACTAATGTGAATCTTATAAACTTATTTCATCAGTTGTATGAGGTTATGAAAGATGTCACATGGGCATTATTTGCAAGTCACAAAGCTCTCAACTCGATAACAATAAAGTACCAAAACGGTTTTGTTCAAGCGTTTCATAGAGATCCTAGAGACAACAGTACATATTACATATACAATGATCTCACAAACTACACAATGGCTGGACCTAATGATGTCAACGTGTCATCGTCTCATCAAGGGTGGAATGATCAAACAATACATAGTAACATATCAGCAATCTGGTACAGAGAACCACTGGATCCTGACACTGGTGAAAAGATAGGAAAACAAAACGCTATTCCTCCAGATGAGTTGATCAATATTGCAGGGATTTCTCAAGTACCATATGGTGCACCTTCATGGCATGTAGCTGTGAGTAAATTTACGAATTCGCCTTTGCTTTATGCGGCGATGCCAGTTCGAGATGCACCTGAGGGGAGTATAGTGGCGGTTGTGGGCGTTACCACGTCCCTGTACAGTGTCGGTCAGCTTATGAAAGAGCTTGTTGAGTTTCACAGTGGTCATATTTATTTGACATCTCAAGAGGGTTGGTTGTTAGCCACTTCTTCCACAACTCCATTGTTGAGGAACTCATCAGATGGACCCAAGCTCATGATGGCTGTTGACTCACAAGACCCGGTCATACAAACTGGAGCCAAGTGGCTACTAAAAGCCTATGGGAGTAAATCCCCACCCAACCATGAGGTTCATATAGAGAAGGCCAAATTAGGCAACCAGCTTTATTACATCGATTCGTTTTTCTTGAACTTAAAGAGACTTCCCATGGTATCTTTACTTCTTTCTTTGAGTTTTATATGTATGTATATTTGTGTGTGCACGTGAGCGCGTGTGTATGTATTTGATTTCTTATATGTGTACGCAGGTGGGCGTATTAATTATTCCAAGGAAATACATTATGGGGAAGGTGGATGAGAGAGCGTTTAAGACATTGATGATCCTGATATCTGCATCTGTTTGTATATTAGTTATAGGATGTGTTTGTATATTTTGTGTTAACAAATGGGGTCTCAAAGGAAATGAAGTTACGGGCAGAACTAATCAGTCATTTGGATGCAAGAAGGAAAGCAGAGGGCGTCTAGCAACTACAAGAGCCAATTTTTAGCAAACATGAGGTGAATGTTTTAATGAATTTCTTCTCGCTCTTTTTTTATCCTTATTTTTAACATTTTTATTTATTAATCAAAGCATAGTTCTAGATATATAATTTTGTGGTTTTCATGTTACCGATTTACAGTCATGAACTGAGAACACCAATGGCTGCAGTCATAGGATTGCTGGACATTCTTATATCTGATGAAAGTCTCACAACGAGCAATATGCAACAGTTAGCCAAATTCGTAGATGCTCAACAGCTCTCCTACGGCTTCTCAACAATATTTTGGACATTAGCAAGGTAACATTACAAAAAATAATAATAATAATAATTTTATCAGGTTTCAGAGATATAGAATACTTTCATCTACATTTGAATTATATTCTAACAGAGTTACAAATTTCAGGTTGAATCAGGAAAATTGGTTCTTGAAGAAGCCGAATTTGACATGGGGCGAGAAACTTGAAGGACTAGTAGATATGTTTTCTGTGCAGTGCAAAAACCACAATGTGGAAATCGTTATAGATCTCTCTGGTATTTTCCATAACAGAATTATTATTACTAAATTTTATCTCTACTTAATGGTTAATAATATATTTGTACTCTGTGTTGTGATCAGATGATATGCCAAAGTTGTTCAAGGGATTCTGCTAGAGTTGTTCAGATTTTTGCTAATCTAATCAGCAATTCAATCAAATTTACATCATGTAAGAGCTAAGTTAGTGCCAAAACTAGTTATCTTGATGACATTTCAATAACTTAGGCAAGCCCAGTTGATATTAGAAACTGATTACAGCAGGATACATTATTCTGAGAGGATGGTGTGAAGATCCGCGTTCTTGTAATGAAAATGGGAATTTTTCACTTGATCAAAAAGCTTTATGGCCTGCACCAAAGAATAAACTGATACAACAGGAAAGCCAAGAGAAACATTCCTGCAAGGACAAAAAAGTGATTCTTTGGTTTGAAGTTGACGATACTGGATGTGGTATAAATTTTACCACTAATAAAGAACATTATACATTCTGCTTTTAACCAAAAGACGATTATGATTCAACCTGTTTCTATGTTTTTATCGTATAGGAATCGATCCAAGCAAATGGGAATCAGTATTTGAAAGCTTTGAACAAGCTGACCCGTCAACTACTAGACTGTAAGCCATACTACCCATCTAATCTTCTTTATATTTTCACATGTATAAATGATCAGTATATTTTGTATACATTTTTAATAATTTCAGGCATGGTGAAACTGGTCTTGGACTCTGCATTGTTAGAACTCTGGTAAGATGACATGCTCTCGTAGGACATATTGCTTTAGGTGCGATAAAAGCTTTTTATAATAAAAACATTATTGACAGGTTCACAAAATGGGAGGAGAGATTAGAGTTGTGAAAAAGAATGGGCCAGGGACCCTAATGCAACTTTATCTGCTACTTGGTACACCTCTAGATATACACAAGAAAATTATAAACTAAAGTATGCAGATCATAACCTTGAAGGTTAGCAAAGTTCTTTTCCCATTAAACATGTGGATCCTTTAATTCTAAATAATTAAAAGCAACTTGTAAATGTAATTTATTGTAATTACAGGTAGTGCTTGCACTAAATGGAAGTATGGGCAGGATGATTTTGTCCAAATGGCTATTTAAAATTGGAGTGCCCACATGGGATGCATGTGAGTGGAACGAACTGACAAACATACTTCAGGAGCTTTTTATACCTTCGCGGTATGCACAAACCTTGACATATGAATGTTCAAAAGTCGAATCAATAAGCAAGCAGGAAATGGAGGTTTCGGTTTTCATCATAGTTGTTGATATTGGATTGCTGAATTTAAGCACAGACATATGGAAAGAACAGCTCAATTTCCTAGATTTATTTAATAAAAGAGCAAAGTTTGCATGGGTTTTGAATCATGATACGTCTAACGCCATTAAAATGGAGCTTCATAACCGAGGGCATTTGTTGATGGTAAACGAACCGTTATACAAATCAAAAATGATTCAGATAATGGAAGCTGCCATTAAAGAGAAATGGTTTCTTTAAGACATGCAACATTAGGAGGTGATAACACATGAATTTCTGGAAATTGATAATGTTCATTCAGATCAAGAAAGTTCGAACGGTTCTGAAAGTCAGAAATCAATACAATTCAAGTTGAAGAAACCACGGCGTACGCTTTCTTCTTCAAGATATGGAGCTGTAAACAACTGTTTTCTTGAACTAAACTGAAGTCTGTTCAGAGAGGAACAAACTGGGAGCAAATGAGACATTTCCAGTGGTCAATTATGGTGGTAATTCTCAGGAATACCGTATGCGGTACGCTGAGAAGACGATTAATGGACAAAAGTCCCTCGAAGGTGTGTGGTATCTTGCTTGCAGAAGACACACCAATACTCCAGAGGGTGGCAACTATAATGCTTGAAAAATTGGGTGCCATAGTTTCGGTTGTAGGAGATGGAGTGCAGGCAGTGGAAGCTTTACAACATCCCTTAGAAGATGGTATGCCAACTCAAACAAAGATGCGGGACCCGCCACCATATGACTTGATACTCATGGATTGTCAGGTACAAAAGTTGTGAAACTTTATATACTTATACTTAATATTAATATAATTTTATGATAGTTTTTGATTTGAATGATCTTTTTGTGATACCAGATGCCAAAGATGGATGGTTATGAAGCAACGAAAACAATTCGAAGGGCGGAAATGGGAACCAATCTGCATATTCCGATTGTCGCGCTGACAGCGCATGCCATGTCATCAGATGAAGCTAAATGCTTAGAGGTCGGCATGGATGCATATCTAACGAAACCTATTGACTGCAAGCTTATGGTTTCCACCATTTTATCATTAACTAAGTTACAACCTGAATCCTAATTCTCACATAACAAGCAGCAAAAATGATATGTTACTTCACAACTTAGAATAAACAAGTTTATAGATGTGTACCAATGTATAGCATAAATGGTAGCATATAGTAGCAGAGTTTTGACTTAAACATATGACAAAGCATAGTTCTTTTTTGTTTGTCCAATAATAGTAATAATAATCATAATAATAATAATCAAAGTGTGCTGTGTCAAGTACACAAAGTTTTTCCCAAATGTTATGTGTATGATAGATAATATTGATAAATATATACAATGAAAAGGTGTCTTTTAATACTCTATGGAATAAAACCATAAATGCAATAAGAAATGTTACCTTTTTGGACACTGTAATCCTTATTTTTAGCAAATCTTGGTACAGACAATATCACAAACAGTTGGTGGGCAATTACGATTCAGTCAAGAAACCACTCAAATTCTTCGCTGGTACTGTTTGATTGGTGTTATAAGTTTTGTACTAGGTGGAATTTTTCAAGTAACAGGGCCAAGACAGAATCATTCACTGCATTATATGCATTAACTGGGTATGCATGTAGTGCGTGCGTCTAAAGATAACTTCTTTGGGTGTGTATGCATCATGCATGTAGTGTGTATAAAACCATACATTATCGTTCATGTGTCATTTGTTTAGACCTTCCTGAAATATATATATCGCTAAGGCCCTCCTACCGTAACATACGGCCCCTCATACCACCAATATTATCCGTTTTACTTTCCAAATGAGTTGTCCATCTAGGAATTCATGGATTTGTTTTTCAGTTGCTCTAATGGAAACTTCTCATCAGGAGGTGCACACTTAACTTTGAATTTTTCATATACTCCATATCCAACTAAACCCGAAACGCGTTGATGATTTAAGATGTGAGGAATTCCTTATGAACCAAGAATCTCTTACAATGGTCCATATTAATCTTCTCTTCTCTGTAGTCGGCATTGTTACACCTACATTAGGGTTTTATCTACTCAAGCTCATTTGATCTTGCTTGGTTTCAATGTCGATTCTTAAAATATATAGTCTTTTGTGATCAATTCAACTCTGTGTTGCACTCAAATGGTGTCGTTGATAGCCGAAAGGCACATGCACCAATCGGCCTCTGTCTCAAGTGCTGATTGTTATGTACCTTATGTCTAAGGCTTGATGCAAAACTATTGTCGAGCCAAGGGTCTCACTAGAGGCAGTCTCTCTATTTCTACGGGGTAGAGGTAAGGTTGTCTACATTTTACCTTCCTCAACCCTAACCTTAGCTTTGCTATTGGTGAGATTTACTAAGTATGATGATGTTATTGCAAAGCCCCCTTACAGCTGTGCACATATAATGTATATATGTGTGGCCCTCGGGGGGCAAAAGTAAAGTTGCACTAATTTTAATGTTATTTTACTAATTTCGTGAAAATAACATTAAAAATGACGGACGGTTAATCATCAGATGGTGGCGTTGATAGCAAAAGACAAGGGGTACATGCACCAATCGGGTATGTCCGGTTGCTAAGTGTTATGTGCCTTATGTCCAAGGCTTGATACAAAACACTATCGAGTCGGGGGGTCTCATTGGAAGCAGCCCTCTCTATTCCCACGGGGTAGAGTAAGGCTATCTACATCTTACCCTCCTCGACCCTACCTTAGCTTTTGCTATTGGTGAGATTACCTGAATATGATGATGATGTTATTGCACTCAAGTGTATAATTGATCATCTTTAAGGCAAAAATTTCATGTGGACTGGCTATTAAAACTATCAATTCACATTTATACATATGTTGACTAGGTTAGCTGCCCATACCATGGAAATACAACTTTTTTTTTTTTTTTTTGAACGGCCAACAAATTGGAATCACTCACGGAACACTGGAGTATCATCGTGTTACCAATGTTGCCAACGCGATCATATTTCACCACCAAGTCACCAATTCAGGAGGAAACTCATAATAATTATGAGAAAACCCCTTTTGTGAGATTCGACACCCAGGACCTTATGGTCCCTAAGTCTTATCTCACCACCAAGATGCCGCTAGGCTATAGTGCCTTTGGCATTGGAAATACAACTAAATAATGTATTTTGTGG